>MU225637.1:1412090-1453425 GCA_018584345.1 Thuja plicata
CCTAGAATCTGGAGGTCTCATCTCAGTTAGCATAAGGTCCCACAACCTTGAGATGACTCCCTTGTTATACTGGATTATCAAGACCAAGAGAGCTTGAGATCAGAGGCACAAATTCAGTGTATAACAAGTACCAAGAAATATCTTATCAATAGATCTACTCTAATATTATTCTTTTCTTGTTGAGGATAAAATGATAATGTCAAACATACTTTGTAACATCTTGACACCTTTTATTTAGATTTAGGATTTAGAATTTTGTGGAAGCACACTTAATGATACTATCATAATTTATTGTTGAAACCGCTTTGAATTACTCTGTTTAGATTTAGAATCTATAATTTTGTAGAAACAACCCCAATCCTACCATCAATATGTTTGTTGAAATCTCATTGAACCAATTTATTTGTTGGAAATAAATTTTGTATAGTGATAAATTAAGATTTCTTATATAACCCCTTATACCTTTCAGTATTCCTCTTCTTCCTCTTCTTCTCTTTAGAATATTTGATATCTCATGTCGATAAAAATGCATTCTTGAATAAAAATGCTCTCTCCTTCTCATGATTTTTAAGCTTTTCTTAAGGTGCTTGTAGGCTCTAATGTTTATTATTATTTTTTATATGCTCCTCTCAGGACCTACTAAAAGAATTTTGAAAAGTTATAAAGATAATCCTAATGAATTTTTTTAATGCAATGAAAAGGTCATAGAGTCACATGAGAGGTAACTATTACATTTCTCACAACATTAGAGGGTTTGGTCTTGCTAACACCTATCTCCAATTATCACCTCTATGCAATAAATGAGATGTTAAGTGCTCACTTAAATATGACCTAGATTTTTTTTGTGATATTATATATCATTTTGGGTTCCTTATGGTAAATAGGATTAAGAACCTAGATATAATTTAAACCCATTCTCATTATGGATCCAATATAAATTTGATTAATTTTATTGCTAAAAATATACAAAAATCTTTGGAGACTATCATACCTTGGTTATTGTAGAATGAGAATGACATTAGAAATAATATTTCTAGAAATAAACACTCTTTGGTGGTCTCCTATTATCACTTGCTAGGATTAACATTTAACCAGATTTCAATGGATTTATGTTCTCAAAATCTTCATTCAGGGAATTGATCTACCTAGACCTTTTTTTCTAGATCCATTATAAATTGCTACATTGGATCAACACCAAGATGAATATAGGCTTTCAAAATTGATACTTCCAATCATTTGAGGCCATCGTTGAGTAAAGATATCTTGAAACACTCCGTAATATTAGGGTTTGATACACCAAACCTTTGTAAGAATATTGGAAATGGCATCTAACAACCCAAGATACTAAATCAATGGGTTCCTATAGAAACAAGACTTTTTTTAATAGGTAATGGGCTGAAGCAGAGATTAATTATTATTATTTGTTAAGCTCGAGTAGACTTGAACCCAAGGCCTCCTACATGAGAGGCTCACAACTTACCATTGTGTTGTAGGTTGTTGCCCAATGAATTTTAAAAATAAAATAAAAAACATTAACATTCTATAGAAAAAATCTTAAACAATAGAATGAAAAATGATAATAAAGTTGTAAACCAGGGTTTATGCCCTAATAAATCCCCTCCTATAATATTCAGTTATAATTAAGTGGTAAATAATTGTTAATAACTCTTTTGAGTTTTCTTAACAAGTACTAATAAGAAATCAGATAGGTATATTAATTTAATGTATCTAAAATCATATACTTCTATTAAACAAAGCTGATTACATCAATGCTCTCTTAAAGGTCAAGTGACTCCCTTAATTGAACGCCAATCAATGACCGGTGGTTAAGGAAAATATAGAATTCAAATATCAAGGAGAATATAAAATCCGAAAATCAAGGAGATTATAAAATTCAAAGCACGTGTATAATTCCTGCTTGACGCTGAAGTTGAAAATCATTTTCTTTTCTGCCGTTATAGTCCATTAATCGCACTCACATGGAGAATGTCGTGCATATTTACTTTGTTTAAATCAACCAATCTGAAAATGACATTTTCATTTATAGTCGACATAATTGGCCCACCGCATTTACTTGTTTGATTAAATCAATTCAGTTTAAATTATCCACCTCTTCTCTTTGTGTTTTTCAAATAGAGCGTTTTACATTTAAATAATTAGTAAGAAGATTGACAGGGGCGGGCAGTCAATAAAGGCAAATTCCTAAAATCAAATATGTAGAAAAAGCTAGACTGAAATCACGCCATCAAATCTTTAATGGTGGCTGAAGATTCTTACAAACCCGTAAGAGCGTAGGAGAATATTACATACACTGATAGCATGATAAATAGGTTGTAAAATCCTAAATTAATTGTTGTAAAAGTGTCACTGCTTTGTGTGACCTTTGAGACTCCAACATCAAATTCAATGGTTTCAGCTCACAAATAGCATTCAAATGTCAATTGTCAAAGTCATGATCTCTATCTATTTTAAGAGATTGAATAATTGCATGTTACAGTGTTCAAGTTTCACATGCTTCCTTTCCATTCGGGAGAATTTTCATGTGCTTCGAAGATCTTTCAAATTCATTTTTCGATTTGACCTTCTTTAAAGATTTTTTAACAAACTTCATTCATAAAGTAGCAGAGGCACTCAAAATTTGAATTCAGATGGGACATCCTTGAGTATTCATGTGGAAGTTTGGCCCAATACAGTTAAAATTCGTTGGCCATAATCATTCCAACAGTAAATGCAGAGGAAGTAAAAAAGATACAGAGGAAAGGCTCTTCAACAAGTAATTGAGACTGTTTCGGAACATGCTACTTTTGAAAAAGTTGCATTATTATGCACTCTAATATTACAAAAAGAAATTAGTGTAGTAAGCTTCTCAGACACGGAAGAATTTTCATGTTGGCAATCACGCATCAATGCAGCTTTATAACTATGCGTTTGAACAGTTTGACAGAACAAGGCTTGCAAAGGAAGAAACCTAAAATTTATATTTTCATGGTACTTTGAAAAAGGTTTCCTGTGGATATGACAAATTGGAATTCGTCTGAGCAACCTCTCTGACGGAGGGAAAAATCACCAATCACTGTAGGTTTGAACAGTTTTAAGATCTAACTATTTGATAGGAGGATGCTTACACGGGAAGAAACCTAAAATGCCCATGCCCAGTTTCACGAGCTCCACATGAGTTATTTCTTGTTACGGTTGTAGGCACCGTTGCAGAAAAAACATATAAGAAAAGTATTTATGCCAACTACAATTTACCGGAATGTATTGTCTATTCAGATACCAGGATGCATATAAGATTGTTTTTAATTAATAAATATTTTTAAAATGGTATTTATCCTTGAGAATATTTCTTTTTCTTAATAATTATGTCTATTGATGAAATTCTTTATTTCATTAAGTAGTACTTTGGTCCTGTGTCACTGTATTACCTACATGTAATAAGTACTAAAGTTGACTATTCATTTTCATGAAAGATTAATCATAAAGTATCTCTCACTCAAATTGAGACTACACAATTGAATTGAATTATGATATTAATATCATATATTTCCTTACAAAGATTATTCAATGGTAAGATTATTAAATGTAACTCTTACATTTCTAACTGTACATTTTCTTTGAGATGTTTGATGGGACATTAGTGGTGTGCGAAGTGCTTCATATATTTGTACATTATTTAAATATTTTAAAAAACTTTATAATTTCACTCATTATGATTTCATATTTATGTTTATTTTATTATTAATAATTAAAATAATGATTATTTAGGATAGGCTATATAGAAAATAATAAATTTTGAAATGTTTTGATATATTTTTTTAAAATTTGGATTATTATTGTCTATTTCTCTTTTTAGAATATTTGGGTGGTGGTTTATTTTTAACATGACTATTATTTCAATTATTTAATATTACAAATATTTATTGCAAGATATAAAATGTACAACCATTAGATTGTTTTTATCTTTAAAATCATATGTGGTATTGTTTATAAGAATATAAATTTAAAATTTTAGGTTTCAATAATAAATTTGTTACATAAATTTATGGAGAAAATTAAATAATTTATTTGTTACATAAATTTTGATTCTTTCCCATTAAATTAATTTGTTCAAACATATAATTACTATACTTAATATTTTTTCATTTTATTTTACTAATACGTATTTTATATTTTCATCATTTAAAAAATAGATCATATAATAATCATTATTTTATAGTAACTGTGTCATTAGTTTAAAAATCAAACTTAATTGTTTAGGTTGGTAGTTCAATGGTAAATAGTCTTAACATCATAAGGATTATCACTCTCTATGCCACGTGGTTCAATTTTGTTTAGTGTGGTTTGGGTTTTATTGGGTTCATAGTTAAGGTTTAATGTGGTTTAGCATTAAGGTTAGGATTACATTTCATTTAGAGTTGGAATCATTGTTTTATTGTGAGAACTATAACTCTAACTAAAATCTAATTGAAACCTAACCCTAATCAAATTCTAACCCTTGTTTTGAACCATAGCTAGTATGGTGTTGAAGTAGGTTTAGTGTTTGGGTTAAATTTGGTTTATAATTTGGGTTTAATTTATTCTAGGGTTGGGGTGTAGTTATGTTTAGAGTTTCACTTCTATTTGGTATACGTTTATGGTTCAATTGTTGTAGTATTCAATTAGGTTAAGGTTTAGGTTTGGAGTTGAATTTAGTTATGACTATAGTTAGGGATCAATTAGGCTTAAGATCAGGGTTAAGGATTCAGTTAGGGTTAAGTGTAAGGTTCATTTTGGTTTAACTTCTTAAGGTTAAGGCTCAATTTAGTTTATTTTTATGGTTGAATTAACTCCAACTGTAACTAAAATTAATACTAAACCCAAATTAAACCCTAAATCAAACTAAACATTAATTATTCATGTTGGAGAACCATAACTCTAACTAAAATCTGATTGAAACCTAACCCTTATCAAAATCTAACACTTTTTTTTAGTCATATTTGATATAGTGTTGATGATGAACTATAACTGATTGAATGTTTGAAGATTTTAAATTAATGATGATCAAGCTGCAGAAAGTTAATGCAAGACATTAAATCAGTTAATTTATTGTAGTGTCATTGATGTCAACTTGATATAATCTGATTGGTTAAATTCAAAGTGTAAAAGACTTCAGAGAACCAAAAAGATTAAGGTTATGCTTTCAGTAATGCATAAAAGATTAGTATTCACTAAGTGACTACAAACACCGACAGGAAGTGCACCCCGACGGACAGAGAAAGATGAGAGGAAAGTCACAGTGATGCCTGAGAAAGTAACCTGAGAAAGCATTACTGAGGAGCAAAATCACAAGCTTTAACGACGAGAAAAACTTCATAGTGATGCCTGACGGACAGACAACCCCGACGGAGATCCCCAAGGAGAACTGAATTATTGACTAAAGCTAACAATGAGTGAAACACCGAACAGGAACTAAAGTTCAGAAATAACAAAAGACTTAGCTCACAAGAGCTAAAGAAGGAGTTAACTGGTTGTTAATATTGTTTTTATCGGCAAGTAAAAGCCAGAGAGACAGAAAAATTTAAAGCTATTTAATTCCAGTTGTTAAAGAGAAATCTACGGGATAAAATTGAAGTAAAGATTTAAAGCAAGATTGGCTAGAATTGTGGATCACGTTAAGAACAAGAAAGTCAAGAACTAAGAACTGGTGAAATCATGTCTATAATGAGACAATAGGAACAGAGAAAGAAGATGTTGAATAGAAACTGATGAAGAACAACTTCATAGAGTCCTGATCAATCAAGCTGATGAAAGAGCTAAAGATTTATACGGACGCCGAGCAATAGAGAAGCACAACATCACCGAGTAGAAAGAAGTGGAGCAAAGGCATTGAAAAGATACATTGATCAGAAGGGTATTATGAGATTACAATAGATCTAAAAATCTGCAAAGTATAGTTGTATATGTGAACAGATCAGTTATTGTTTCAACTTAACCATTGGATCAGAAAGTCTCTTAACCAAGCAGGACTTAACAATCCTTTTTATATTGAGATAAATCGCAAGGATTATCAAAAGATTTGGTCATGAAGATAGCATGAGATGCCTGATACCAATTGACAAACTACACTAGGTTTGGTCATAAAGGTGGCATAGAGATGCCTGATATCAAGTGACAAACTATTTTATTTAAATCCTCTAGCAAGGTCACACCTAGCAGTGTGTTTCTAACCTTTAAAAGGGTTGGCTCTTCACCGAGATCACTTCAGAAGAGTCAAAATTTTGGGTTATCGGTCTCAAGTGGTTTTTCCCTTAATAGGGTTTCCACGTTAAAAATCCATGTCTCAATGTGTTTATGAGTCATTACTTTCGTGTTTTGCATTACACATAAATAAACTGGATTGATCGGTATACACTAAGTTATTTACAACATTTCGGTAAATAAAAGGCTTCTAATTGGTAAAAATTAAGAATACGGTTTAACAGTAAACTCTGAGCAGTAGTTATTTGTTGAGATTATTTGGAGGCATTTATCTTGTAGGACTGAAGATAACTAGAGACTTATAATTGTGGTAATATGTATTTGGATTAATTTATTGGAATATTTTTGAGGCCACTGATTCACCCCCCCTCTCAGTTATTGTAACAATTGGTATCAGAGCTTATGTGCTTAGAAGGAAGGTTTCAAGACCTAAGAAAAAGATCACAAGATGAGAAAACAAGATGTTCCCATGTTGAACAAGGACAAGTTTGCATCATGGAAAAGCAGGATAAGACTCCACCTATCAGGTATTGGAAATGATGTTACTCAATACTTGGATATTGAATTTGTGTTTCCTACAGGACCTCACACACGTGAGAAATTAAGAGAAAAGCATGAGCATAATTATATGATGATAGAACTTGCTTCCTCACTCTCTGATGCTGAATTTGAAGATGTTAAAACATGCATCTCTGCAAAGCAAATATGGGACAAATGGAAGCTGGTACATGCAGGAGATTCTAATGTACTAAGAGATCAGGAAGAAAGCCTAAGAGGTAAATTTGATGACCTAGGAATGAAATAACAAGAAAATATCACTCAATACAATTGCATAATAAAAGAGGTATTCAATGCTATCTGAGGAGTTGGAGACATACTTGAAGAAAAAATAGTGGTAAGTAAAATCCTAAGAACCTTACTTCCTGTATATGCTATTAGAGTAGCTTCTATATAAGAAATGAGAGCAGTAGAAAATAATAATCTCACTCTAGATAGTTTGGTTGGGAGACTGATTTCATTTGAGATGAATAACTTTGATAACAGTCTCTTACCGTCTATTGTGTCTGGATTCAAATCTTCTTTGAAAATAAGTAAAACAAGTCATAAACAGACTATGAGAAATGATAGTGAAAGTGATAGTGATGACCAAGATCTTGATGAGATTGAAGCACTAATGGATAGAATATTGCAGAGAGGCAGAGGTAGATACAAAGGTAAATTACCACTTGTATGTTTTAATTGTAAAGAGATTGGACACTTTGCTGCTAGATGTCCTAACAAAAGAAAAGATGACAGAAGTAATGACAAATCATATGGAAATAAGTTTGATAGAAGTGACACCAGAGATTACCGAAGAACCCAAAAATATGATAGAAGAGATAACCGAGACTACAAGGACAAAGGGAAGAAAACTTGTTACCTAGATGAGAACAGAGATGGAGGTACTGACACCAATTCTGATGAAGACATTTAGATGGTATTTATGGCCATGAGGGATGATTCAAACAAAGAAGAAAGGTATGTAGAGACTGCACTCATATCTAAGGTTAGTAAGAATGATGTCTAGATTATAGATAATGGCTGCACTCACCACATGACTGGTGATAAAAAAAAAGTTTGAAACTTTTAAGTACTATAATAGTGGATCAGTAAGAATGGATAATGACACACCTTGTCCAGTTGAAGGTAAAGGAACGATAATGCTGAATAACCTGATCAAATGTGAAAATGCATACTAGGTAAAAGGACTGAAATATAATCTATTGAGTGTTTCATAGCTGAATAACACAGGTCACCGAGTACCATTTGAAAATAATAAGGCAAAGATCTTTAATGAATCAGGAAGGTTGATTAGAGCTGGTGAACAAACAAAAGGTAACCTATTATATCTTTATGATATAAACACTACTTTCTTAATGGCTAGAAACAAAGACATATGGTTGTGTCATAAGAGATGATGTCATGTCAATTTTGACAACATGATAAAGATAAGAAATAAAAGAAAAGTAAGAGGCTTACCAAGCATGTCAAAGCCCGAGCATATCATGTGTAAGAATTGTCAAAAAGGTAAGATGAGAAAGTCTAGTTTCAAGAGAAAAGCCCATACATCTAATGCTATTATAGAATTAGTCCATACGGATCTATGTGGGCCCATGAGAACAAAGAGTTACTATGGTGATAGGTATTTGATTCTCTTTGTAGATGATTATTCTAGAATGATGACAAATATGTTTCTAAAAGAAAAATTAGAAACATTCAATATGTTTAAATGGTATAAAGCTATGGTTGAAAAACAAAGTGGTAAGGAATTGAAATGCTTAAGATCAGATAGAGGAGGAGAATTTATTTCTAATGAATTCACTAACTATTGCAATGACCATGGAATTAAAAGATAGGTTTCTGCACCAAGAACACCACAACAAAATAGGATTGTTGAAAGGAGAAACATATTCATTATTGATTGTGCAAGAACGTTGATGATTGAGAAAAGCATCACACAAACTTTTGAGAGGGAAGTTATCAGTACTACTATCTACACATTAAACATAGCAAAATTGAAGAAAGACACCAAGAAGACACCCTATGAGCTATGGTATGGTTACACACCTAATATAAGTTACTTTAGAATTTTTGGTAGTAATTGTTATATTTTGAAAGATGATAAAGATGGAAAGATTGACTCCAAAAGTGATGAAGGTATCTTTCTAGGGTATTCCACCAAGAGCAATGCTTATAAATTTCTCAACAAGTCCTCTAAGAAAATCATTGAAAGTGCAAATATTAGAATAGATGAATATGTAGATAAAAATGATGAGGAAAGAAGAAAAGAACCAGAAGACTACAACAGATTTGTTTACACTAAAGAACCTGATACTCTACTCGAGCAATAGTGTATCACTCCCGAGCAATAGAATATTGCACCTAAGCATCTTGCTGCAAATACCAAAAACTAGGAAAATGTTGTTATGAGCGATGGAGATCAGAATGAAGGTCAAGATGATGATCAAAATGATGAAAAAAGAGTTGAACCGATAATTGCCAAGTATGTCAGAAGACATTATCCACAGAACCATATCATAGGAGACAAGAAGGCTGTAATGAGAACAAGAAGTAAATCATTGAACACCAAATGTTTAATTTGTGATTTTGAGCCTAAATTTGTTAATACTACACTTGAAAATGAAGAATGGATCAGTTCTATGAATGAAGAAATAGAACAGATTGAGAAGAACAAGACATGGACACTAGTACTGAGAACAGATGAGAAGAATGTCATCGGTACCAAATGGATATTCAGAAACAAGGTGAATTAGAATGGAGAAGTCACAAGGAACAAAGCAAAGTTAGTATGCAAGGGGTATGCACAAGAAGAAGGTATTTACTATGGTGAAACCTTTGCACCTGTTGTTAGACTAGCAGGAGCTAGAAATATTCTTTCTTATACTGCATTCAAAGGATTCAAGGTATACCATATGGATGTCAAATATGCATTCCTAAATGGAATACTGGAAGAAGAGGTAACATTGAACAACCAAAAGGGTTTGTTGATCCAGACAAGAGAAACATGGTATGTAGACTACATAAAGCCTTGTATGGATTGAAATAAGAACCTAGAGCATGGTATGAAAGACTTCACTCCTATCTCATAAGCATTGAATTTTTAAGAACAATTCAAAATAACAATCTATACTTAAAAGAAGATACTGATGGTAATATTCTGATTGCTGAAATATTTGTTGATGATATCATATTTGGGGGTAATGATATGTTATGTAAATCCTTTGCTAATGAAATGAGCAAAGAGTTTGAGATGTCAATGTTTGCGGAGATCTAATTATTTATTGGTCTACAGATTCTTCAATAGGATGCAGGCATATATATCACACAATCAAAATACATCAAGGAAGTGTTGAAGATGTTCAAGATGGAAAATTCCAAGCTAGTTGGAACACCTATGGCAAGCGGATGTAAGCTGACAATGGAAGATAAATCAAATGAGGTAAATCAAACCTTGTATAGATCAATGATTGGAAAACTAATGCATGTTGTTCATACTAGACCAAACATAGAACATCCAGTTGGAATAGCTGCAAGATTCTCTGTTAATCCCACAGAATCACACATGACTGTTGTTAAGAGAATTATGAGATATCTAAAGAATACCGATGACTATGGATTATGGTATAAAAGAGAAGGAAAATTTGAGCTTCAAGTCTTTACAGATGTTGATTGGGTTGGAAAATCAGATGACCAAAAATGCACAACTTGAGGAGAATTCTTGATGGGTGACAGACTTGGTACATGGATCAATAAGAAGCAAAGATGCATCTCACAATCTACTACAAAACCAGAATATGTGGTTGCTGCTGCAAACTTCTCTAACATTGCATGTATCAAATAGCTACTAGAAGGTATGAATATGAAGATTCTTGAACCAGTGATTATCTATGGTGATAATACTAGTGCAATAAACATTTCTAAGAATCCAGTCATGCATGCTAAGACAAAGTATATTTCTATCAAGTCTCATTACTTAATAGAACAAGTGCAAGAGAAAGAAGTGATATTGGAATATGTTCAATCCAAGGAAGAATTAGCCAATATATTCACAAATCCATTGTTTGAGTACCTAAGAAAGAGACTAGGGGTCCAACCCTTGTCTATTGGTCAGTAAGCTGACTAGGAGGCTGCATCAACCTACACTTAATCAGAAGATCATTCATGTTGATGCAATAAAAGAGATGGACTTCATAGATACATCAATACATAGCAAGGCACATATATGCATCGAACACCATAGTCACTATATTGTTGATGGATAGGGAATTTTAAGGAGTATATTATAATATAACTTTGGCATTATCAATTTTTACTTTGGCATTGTCAAAGGGAGAGAAGTTCCTAAGAATTCATAGGGACAAAATATCTAGAACATCCAAAGGGATAGATTACATATGAAATATCCATCAAAGGGAGAGAAGATATCCTAAGGAAGAGATGTAACCTATAAGGGGGAGAATATAAAAAAGGAAAGAATATATCTATATGTTGTCAAAGGAAAAAGAGATGATCAAGGAGAGGAACAATCTAAGGGAGAGACAACATCAAAGACAAAATTAGAAGCTTCTACAGATCTATCCTGTAAAGGGATTGAAGAATGAAGAAAGTACTCTACAAGAAACAAATCTAAGCTATATGAGCTTACCAAGAGCCAGGCATTTGCATTAGTTATAGAACAATGAAATTGGTAGACTGATGAGCTACAGCTGATATATTTCATATTTTATTAGTAATAATATAGTGTGATAATGTAGTGTGTTGCCATCAATGCCAAAGGGAGAGATTGATGAACTATAACTAATTGAATGTTTGAAGATATTAAGTTGATGATCATCAAGCTATAGAAAGTTAATGCAAGACATTAAATCCGTTAATGTATTGTATTTTCATTGATGTCAACTTCATATAATCTGATTGGTTATATTCAAAGTGTCAAAGAATTCATAGAACCAAAGAGATTAAGGTTATGCTTTCGATAATGTATAAAAGATTTGTTTTCACTAAGTGACTACAAACACCAACGGGCATTGCACCCCGACGGAAAGAGAAACCCAAGAGGAAATTCATAGTGATACCTGAGCAAGCATTACCGACCAACAGAATCACAAGATTTACCAACGAACAAAAATTCATAGTGATGCCCGACGGACAGACAAACCTAACGGAGATGCCTGGGGAGAACTAAAGTATTGACCAAAGCTAACAAAGAGTGAAACACAAAAATGGAACTAAATTTCAGAAATGAAAAAATACTTAGCTAGCAAGAGCTAAAGAAGGATTTTACTAGTTTTTAATATTCCTTTTATCGAGATGTTAAAGCCAGATATAAGAGAAAGATTTAAAGCTGTTTTATTCAAGTTGTCAAAGAGAAATCTAAGGGATAACATTGAAGTAGAGATTTAAAGAAATATTGGCTATAATTGTGGATCACTCCAAGAAAAAGAAAGTCAAGAACTGAGAAACAGTGAAATCATGTCTATAAAGAGACAATATAATTCATTGTGAATTAGGGGAGTGAATAGAGAAAGAAGATGTTGAAGAGAAACAAATGAAGAACTTCATATAGTCCTGATCAATCAAGATGAGGAAAGAGCTAAAGATTTTTGCGGACACCGAGAAACAAAGAAGAACAACATCACTGAGCAGAAAGAAGTGGAGAAAAGGTATTGAAAAGATACATTGATAAGAAAGGTATTATGAGCTTACAATAGATCTGAAAATCTGCAAAGTATAGTTGTATATGTGAACAGATCATTTACTATTTCAACTTAACCATTGGATCAGAAAGTCTCTTAACCGAGTAGGACTTAACAATCCTTTCTATATTGAGATGTATCCCAAGGAGTATCAAAATATTTGGTCATGAAGATAGCATGAGATGTTAGATACCAATTGACAAACTACACTAGGTTTGGTCATAAAAGTAGCATAGAGATGCCCGATATCAAGTGATAAACTATTCTATTTAAATCCTCTAACAAGGTCACACCTAACAGTGTGTTTGTAACCTTTAACAGGGTTAGCTCTTCACCGAACTCACTTCAGAAGAGTGAAAATTTTGGGTTAACGATCTCATGTGGTTTTTCCCTTAATAGGGGTTCCAAGTTAAAAAACCATGTGTCAATGTGTTTATGAGTCATTACTTTAGTTTTTTACATTAAACATAACTAATCTAGATGGATTTGTATACACTAAGTTATTTACTCCATTTCAGTAAATAAAAGATTGCTAATCGGTAAACAGTAAGAATAAGGTTTAACAGTAAACTCCGAGTAGTATTTATTTGTTGAAATTATTTGAAGGCATTCATCTTGTAGGACTGAAGATAACTAGAGGCTTATAATTGTGGTAATTAGTTTTTGGGTTAATTTATTGGAATATTTTTGAGGCCACTGATTCACTCCCCCCCTATCATTTATTCTAATAGTTGAAGTAGGTTTAGGGTTTGGTTATGGGTAGGTTTTGGGTTCAATTTAGTTAAATGTTAGAGTTAGGCTTTATTTTAGTTAGAGATTTGGATTTTATTTATTTAATGGTTATTGTTTAATTTAATATTAAATTAGGTTTATGGTTAGTGGTTCACTTTGGTTCTAGGTTAGGGGTTAATTTGTTTTATGTTTAACTTTTAGTTAAGCTTAGTGCTAAATTTGGTTAAATCTCTAACATAAATATTAGATATAGAATTAAAGTTAGATATAGGATTACAAAAAAAAACTACCAACTTAAATTCATAAGGTTTAGGGTTTTACTTCATTGATTATATTATTAGCTTTAGGGCTAGTGTTCAATTAGGTTTAGTATTAGATTCCAATTTGGTTTGATGCTAACATTTGATTAAAATTTGGTTTAGGGTTAGTGATTAATTTGGTTTAAGTTTCAATTAGGTTTATGATTAAGGTTCAACTTAGTTTAAGGTTAGAATCTTCAATAAATTTGGTTTTTAAACTTATAACTTATTTTAACTTCTTTTAGTGTAAGGATTAGAGTTCAATTTGATTTAGAGTTCTATTTAATATTCAATTAGGTTTAAGTTTAGGGTTCAAATTGGTAGTGTTAAGATTAAGGTTTAATTTGGTTTATTGTTAGGAATGGGATTTCATTTAGGTTACTATTTTATTATTCTTAGGGATAGGGTTAAATTTAATTTAGAGATAGGGTTTGGGTTCAATTTGGTGTATATTTAAAATTTAATTAAGATTAGATTTAAGTTCCAATTACTTTAAGCATTAAAGTACAATTTTTTTTTATAGTTGGGTTTTTGTTCAACTTTATTTAGCTTTATGGTTCGATTGTGTTAAGTATTATTTTAGGGTTCAAATAGGTTTTAGATCCTATACTCAATTAAATTGTAATTATTTTTGAACCCCAACCCTATCCTTAATAATAATTATAAATAAACTATGAACCATAATTAAACTATAACCCTAACTTTATATTTAAAATTAATACCAAACCCAAATTAAACCCTAACACTAAATCAAATTAAACACTAATACTTCATCTTATGAGAACCATAGCTCTAACTATACTCTAATTGAAACCCGACCTAATCAAACTCTAACCCTTGTTTTGAACCATATTTGGTATAGTGTTGAAGTATTTTTAGGGTTTGGTTATGGGTAGGATTTGGGTTTAATTTGGTATAGTGTTAGGGTTAGTGTTTATTTTAGTTAGAGATTGGATTCAATTTACTTCAGGGTTAGTGTTAATTTAGTATTCAATTAGGTTTATGGTTAGTGGTTCACTTTGGTTTTAGGTTAGGGTTAAATTTAGTTAATTTTTAAGTTTTATTTAAGCTTAGTGCTAAATTTGGTTAAATGTGTATGGTAAAGATTGGATATAAAATTAATTAGAGTTGGGATTACAAATATTAATACTAATTTAACTTTATAAGGGTTGGGGTTTGATATCATCAATTATTTGATTAGCTTTAGGGTTAGGTTTCAATTTTGATTAGAGTTCAATTAGGTTTGGGGTTAGATTTGAATTTGGTTTGGTATTGAGGATTGAGTTCAATTTGGTTTAGCGACAATGTTTAATTTGGTTTAATATTCAATTTTAATTTGGTTTAATATTCAATTAAGTTTATGATTAACGTTCAACTTTAATTAAGGCTAGAGTTAAAATTTATTTTAGTTTTTGAGTTTAGGGTTTATTTTAACTTTGTCTAGTGTTAGGGTTAGAGTTCAATTTGGTTTTATAATTAGTGTTAAATTTAGTTTGGTTTAGGGTTACAATTCAATTTGTTTTATATTTAGGTTTATGGTTAGTATTTCAGTTTCATTTCATTTAATATTTAATTATGATTAGGATTACAATTAGATGTCATTTAGTCATATGATTACATTTTAATATGATTGTGCCTTCTCTGTTGTATAAGGTTAGTGTTTAGTTTGGTTCAACTTAGAGTAAGGTTAGAGTTACAATTAAATTTGGTTTTTGAGTTTATGGTTTATTTTAAGTTTGTTAAGTGTTAGGGTTAGATTTAAATTTGGTTTAGAGATAGGGTTAAATTTAGTTTAGAGTTCAAGTTATGACTTTGTTTGATTTAGGGTTAGAGTTCAATTTAATTAACTTGGTTCAAAATTTGGGCTAAATTTCGTTTAGGGTTATGTTTGATATGATTATATGGTTATGCTAAATTTACTTATATGGTTATTTATAAATTTGGTATTGGGTTTAAATATTCAAATTTGTTTAGTGTTAAGTTTAAGGTTCATTTTGGTATAATGTTAGGGTTTATAATTGTTTGGGGTTAGTGTTAGGGTTCAATTTGGTTTAATATTGAATTACATGGTTACAGTTAACGGTTCAAACCTTCGTTGGGCCACTTGTGCCTTCACATGAGTCAAAAGTATTTCATCTAAAGTATTTATGTTTAAATCCTAATATTTAAATTATAAATCAAATATATTATTTCTTTTTCAATGGATTATTAGAGACATTTATTTTATTTATTTCTTTTTAAAATAATTTAAAAATACAATATCTTATTGAAAATAACTATTCAATATAATATAAATAATTTGATTAAATAAACTTTACATTAATTTATATTACTTTATTGGTTAGAGTTAAATTTGGTTTAGAGTTTGGGTTAGATTTAGTTTAAGGTTGAAGTTATGATTTAAATTCAGGATTAGGTTTCAATTTGGTTTAGTCTTAGGATAAAGTCTTAATTTATTTTAGGATTAGGGTTCAATTTGTTTTAGGGCTAGGGTTTAATCTATTTTAGGGTTCAATCTCTATAGTATTCAATAAAATTGAGGTTTAGGGTTTAATTTAGTTATGGTTTTGGTTAGGGTTCAAATTTGTTTATTTTTAAATCGGTTCACTTTGGTATATGGTTATGGTTCATATTGGTTTAGGGTTAGCATTAGGGTTCACTTTCATTTAATATTGAATTACATTTCAATTTAGGTTTTAATTTAGGGTTTTATTTTTAGTTTAATGTTTTTCATCAATTTGGTTTAGGGTTAGGGTTCAAGTTAGTTTGGTATTAGGGTTAGTGTTTGATTTGGTGGTTTATGATTTCTCTTCAATTTTGTTAAGTTTTAGAGTTACTGTACATGTACAAGTCAGTTCAAGATTTTGATTCAATTTGGTTTAGGATTAAGTTTCAAATTGCGTTAGTATTAAGGTTCAATTTTGTTTATCATTAGGGTTAGGTTTCAATTTGATATAGGTTAAGGTTCAAACTGGTTTTAATTGGAGTTCATTTTTCTTTTAGTTATGGTTAGGGTTCAATTAGGTTGGCATTAGCATTCTGGTTCAACTTTCATTTAGTGTGTTAATTATCATCATTAATAATTTGATAGTTTTCATATTTATAACCCTTAGAAACCCTAACCTTAGCACAAAAATTAACATTAATTATAA
Organism: Thuja plicata; assembly: GCA_018584345.1. Taxonomy (NCBI): domain Eukaryota; kingdom Viridiplantae; phylum Streptophyta; class Pinopsida; order Cupressales; family Cupressaceae; genus Thuja; species Thuja plicata. The sequence continues at coordinate 1,428,768 of MU225637.1, forward strand.
ACCTTAATTGAAACATAATAAATTGTTAACAGTAATGATAATTTTTAAAAAAATGAATCTTAATTTAACTCTAATCCTGATTCTCTATTTCAAATGTTACCATAAAGTTGAGTGTAATTATGTTTGAACCCCACCTAGCATTTAACTATTATACATTGAGTTAGAATTTCACCTAAAATGTTAATCTTAATAATCAATTAGGTCAAAATTTAAAGTTTAATTTGATTTAATTTTATGGAAAAGGTTCGATTTTGTTTCTTGTTATGGTAGGTATTTAATTTAGGTTATTATTTGACTACTCTTAGGGCTACTATTAAATTTAGTTTCAATGTGGTTTATGTTAAAGACTTAGTCAAGATTAGGTTTATTATCATCTTGGTTTAGATTTAGAGTTTGATTATGTATAGTGTTAGTTTTAGGGTTCATATTGGTTTGGATCCTAACAATAATTAAATTGAATATCCAGCCATATCCTTAATAATAATTGTAATTGAACCACACATACCATAATTAAACTAACCCTAACCTTAAATTAATATTGTTTTAGTGATTCACATTTGGACCATTGTTTCCTATTTAAATGAATATATTTCTATTATTAAATTTACAAAAATCATCTTTTTTTTTTTCTAAATTGCCATCTTTCTAAAATGGTTTCTTTATTTATTGGGAGAAAATAATTTTATTAATTGTTGATTTATTTAATCTTAAATTAGTTTCTAATAACAGTTCTTTCTAATTTTCAAATAAATGTTTCTATTTTAGATCCCTAAAAAATTAAATTTCTTGTTTTATTATCTTTATTATTTTTAATTATAAAGATATCTTTCTATCATCTTAAATAAATAAATTTAATTATAAGAAATTTTATTTATTATCAAGATATATTTAATTCCTCTTAAATTGATAAATCTAATGATTAAAAGGTATATAGAAGTTCTAAAATATATATTTAAATTTAAAAATATATCATTATTATTGTTTATTTCAAATAACTAACAATAACCACTTTACTAACATACATCACTATTAACCAAACAAACAGAAACTGACGAGGATGAGCGGGAGCGGGAGCGGGAGCCATTTGAGCGGGAGAAAGGGATTTTCAAGTTCTGAGGGCTCAGGGAGCTGTGATGAGGAGGAGGATGATGATTCAGACGATCTGGGGAATGACAGAGTGTTTGCTTGGTGCGCTGATACTTCCTCTGTTGCCCCCCGGCTCCTTTCTGGTGTCTTTTTGCCCTTTTCTGTTGGGATTGGTCTTCTGGGCCGGTCCAATGGGTTTGTCAGACCTCCCACCTTTCCGGCGGTCTGTAGATCAATGGTGTCGTTGGCTGATTCCTGTTGCTCTGAGCTGCGGTTGTTCTGGGTCCCTGTCTTCTGCCCCTGCCATGTTTCAGGCTTGGCTGTGGTATGGCCGTGGAGAAACTCTGTAAAACCCAGTTCCAGACTGGATGAGACTCAGGGTGTTCAATCTGTGGGCACCATGGGTGCTGTTAGATTTATGATGGGTTCCCCCCACGGTGTCTGTTCTAGTTTGGTGGAGGGCGTCGATGATATGTTGGGGTTTGAGGCCAGAGTCGGTGATTGTGGTCTGTATGCCTTGTTTCGGGGTTGGCTTCCCCTGAGTTGGAAACTACCTTATTTCTCTTACAAGTGGGTCGTGTTTGCTAGGGTGAAATGGTCGGGATCCCTTGAGATTCTTGTTGTGCTGAGCGCTATTGACAAGAATGATGGGGATCTGCTCCCCTTGCTTCCCCCCTGCTTTTCTTGGCCCTGGAGTGGTGCTGTTGTGGATCTTTGGGTGATGATGAAGACGCCATGCTTGGTGAAGTTGTTCCCCTTGTCGTTGTTGGGCTGCTTCACGGTGGATGGTGGGTCTACTGGGGTACAGGTTCCTTTTGACGGCCTTGTGCTTTATGTGGTGGTTCTCTTTCTGCTGAGTGTTGCGGTGAGGGTTTTGGATGGGCTTCAGCTCTTGCGGTGGATGGCTCCAGGCCTGATGCTTCTTGGGGCTATGGTCCGGCTTATTATGGCTGTGGTTGCTGTTCATAGTGTTGACCATGATCCTGGCCAAGCTTTCCTTGGCAACCATAGCATGTATGGGGGAGCTGACTGTGTTTGGACGTTCTCTCCCTCCCAGGGATTTACTCTCAGACCTCTTCTAGGCTGGTTTGAGATGTGTTTTGCTGGCACAGGCTTCTGTTTGCCTGCGTTACCCCCTTTCTTTTAATGGGTGTGATGTTAGTCCTTTGTTTTCAGTTTGTTGTGGATCTTCCCCCCTTAGGTGGAAGTGGTAGGGTTTTTCTTTCTTCTGGTGGCCAGGGGACGGCTGATAGTTTTCAAGGGCTCCCTCTGGTTTGGTGTTTTTGGTTGAAGCAGGCTGCTTGTTTGGAGGTTGGGCTCTACTCTGACTTTGAGCATCTTGTGTCTTTTTTCGAGCATAAGGCTTCGTACACTCTGTCTTCCCCCTTCTTCACGGATCCTATGGAGGTGGATCAACTTCCTATTGAGGTGGAGAGTTCATTCGTGATCCTGGTGGCGGCAGATTCTCCTATTGAGGTGGAGAGTGTATGGGCTTTTTGCTTTGTTCCTATTGAGGTGGAACACTTTGCTTTAGAGGTGCATTGGGAGACTGCCACTTTTTTGGTGCTCGACTGTCAGGACTATGGTGGGGATCAAGGTGCTGTCATTGTGCAGGCTAAGGTGATGTCTTTGTGTGATCATGGTCCTTCTTTAACTTTTGGGATGTCAAGAACTTATGGTACTACTGTGTATTGTACTTGGCTACTTCTGGCCTTGAATATCTCTGTCTCTACTCAACTTTTAGTTGACTGTGGGCTGACTATGGCTTTTTACTGGTTTCTTGAATTTCCTCCTTAACTGCTCTTTGGCTGTAGTGTTGTTGCAGTTTCCTTTGTTCCTGTTAATATGTTATTAACATGTTCATTGTGACTCTGCTCTGTTGTACCACGGCCCAGCACCCTCTTGCTGCTTTTTTAATCAAAAACATACATCACTGTTACTGTCATAATTAAATAACTTTTAAAAAATCAACCTTAAGATAAGACCTCACTCAATTTTATATGATGTATATGAGAGAGGGAGAGATATCTAATCAATCTCTAATAATTGTAAGACATTAATCCACAAAATTGTTTCTCAAGGACTCCACATAGATTTGACAAATTATGGGTTGCAAATAGGATCATTTAAGGGTGTTAATGTTTGTAGCTTCAGTCGTATGATCATTAGAATACATAAAACACATGTTGATTAATAACAACAACAACAACAACAATAATATGCTATATTACTATTAAACATATGAAAATTAATATTTAATGTTAAATTATTATATTATTATTCCTAATTAATAATTGATTGATGAAACATTATAATATTGATTAAATAATAATTAATGGAAAGAGGCATGTCCTTTCTTATAAATAATAATTAATAGACATGTCCCATGAAGGGACATGTCTCTCCTATCCTCATTCCCAATATAAATGAAAGAGAGATTGTTGCATTTGGAAAATACATGCAACATAGAGTGATATTATATTTGCAGCTATCCTAAAACTTAACATGGTATCAGAGCCAGACTGCAAATGTAAGAGAGTATTTTGTTGATGGTGAATGTGTGATTGTGGCAGCAAATATAAACTCGATAAAAGGAGCATATCTCACAAATCCACCATTGGCTTTCGCAAAATTTCGGATATGTTGGTGAAAACCTAATTACGCAAAATCTCATCGATGTGAAATTTCTGAAAGCGACTTTCATTAAAGAGATATTATTTTTTTATGATCATGGTCAAGCAATAACAAAGAAGCATGCATTCAAGGAAGGGTGTCTCTTTCTATAAAGAAAGCATCAATTATATAGTGTCACCTCTCTTTGATAAATCATATTATTACATAAGAAGACATGATAATTGTTCAAAGATATAAGAGTGGGAATTGTACATTGTGGGGGAGAATAATAACCACTATTACATTTCCATACTTAGTGTGGGGAGATAATTCAAAGGGGAGATGTATCTCAAATAATATGATAAGGTGTTTTATGATTTGATGTATATGGACCTTCATAGAAGCAACTTGTGTCAAGGATGTTGATGCGTAGATAAGTATTTATTATGTTTAAATATTACATTTATCTACTCATTATAGTCTCTCTCTCATCTATATTTCTATATGTACTACAAGAGCTATTTGTCTTGATCTTTTCTGGAGATGCTCTTGCAGGAAAAAGAAGATTAGATTCAAAGGGAGTCTTGCTCTTCAGAGGTAACTTTGGACGAGGAGCTAAAATATTGATATCAGACTTAGAGATAGTCTGACAATTCATGTTAAGAAATCTTTGATGATCAACAGATTGATATCTGCTCAATGAGTTCTTCTCTATGAGAGAAGTTCGAGGTGAAATCCCTTATTTTCACCCTCTACACTGAGGTATGATGGATGTCATGTGTGTGGATCCATATTTTATAATGGGTTTTCCCCTGTGTAAATCATTTGGAATTTATTACTTCCAAATGATTATCACTTGTATTTGTTAAAGCTATTGAAAGGTGATGATCTTACAATAACTTGATTTTCTATCATGATAGACATCTTATGATGGTTGAAACAGATCATGATAGATGATATGAATGTTCCTATGGTAAGTGAACATTACCTATGGACATCTTTTGAGTACTTGGTGGACATCATGTGACTTGATGTTGGTAGGCCATTACTTTGAGAACTTGGTGAATATCACGTGACTTGATATTCTGCAGGACAATGCTCCCGATATCATGAGATGATATCTTTGTAAACTTTTGAGTACCTGGTGGACATCATGTGACTTGATGTTGGTAGGCCATTACTCTAAGCATTTGGTGAATATTATGTGACTTGATATTCTCCAGGCCAAATGCTCCCGATATCATGAGATGATATCTTTGTAACCTTTTGAGTACTTAGTGGACATCATGTGACTTGATGTTGGTAGGCCATTACTCTGAGTACTTGGTGAATATCATGTGACTTGATATTCAGTAGGTCAATGCTCCCGATATCATGCGAGTTGATATTACGTGACAAATGCTCCCAATATCATGAGATGATATTTATAAATACTTTTGAGTTATGGTGAATATCATGAGACTTGATATTTTTGGTCATATCATATCTCTGATATCATATTGAGGTTATATCTAAAATATTTTTTGAGTTATGGTGAATATCATGAGGCTTGATATTCTTGGTCAGACCATATCTCTTGATATCATGATGAGGTGATATCTTCTCAATTAAAATTAATGGATCTTTTGTGAATTGTATTTTAATGAATTTTATCTTCCCTAACTAAGAGGAAGTGTTGATGTTTTGTGTAGATATGGTAAGGGTCATAAGTGTTGACAAGGGAGACCACTACACATTTTGTTTGATCATCCTCCCTAGCTAAGAGGGAGTGTTAATGTTTGTAGCTTCAGTCGTATGATCATTAGGATACATATAATATATGTTGATTAATAATAATATAATATATATGTTATATTATTATTAATCATATGAAATTTAATATTTAATATTAAATTATTAAATTATTATTCTTAATTAATAATTGATTGATGAAAGATTATAAGATTGATTAAATTATAATTAATGGGAGGAGGCGTGTCCTTTCTTATAAATAATAATGAATTGACATGTCCTATGAAGGGACATGTCTCTTATATCCTCATTCCCAATATAAATGAAAGAGAGATTGTTGCATTTGGAAAATACATACAACATAGAGTGCTATTACATTTGTAGCTATCCTAAAACTTAACAAAGGGCTCCTAAGCAAGTTTTCCGAATATAACCAACCACTATTAGATATATAATATTTTTATAGAAAATGTATGTAGAAGTTATAAAAATATATTTAAATTAATAAATATATAATTATATTATTGTTTATTTCAAATATCTAATAATAACAAATTTACTATACCATGTTTACTCTCATAATATAATAATTTTTAAAAAATACATGTAATTTTTGAAGAAAAAATCAAACTGATGATAGAACCTCACTCAATTTTATATGATGTATATATGAGAGAGGGAGAGAGATGTAATCCATCTCTAGGAAGTGTAAGACATTAAATCTACTATAATATATATAATATTTTTATAAATTATTTTTTGTTGGCCCTTATATTTACTTATTAATATTAAAATTAAAAGACAACCAAATACTTAACAACATAATATTTTTAGATGCATAAAATTAAAAGAAAACATAATACTTAACAACTTAACTACTGGAGGAATAGTTCGTGGATTGATTTGTTCATTTATGATGAGTTGTTAAAACCCTTAATGTTGGATCTTACGATTTGGAAGGTTAAGAGTTCTAATGAAGACAGGCTCCTTTGGGGAATTCTTCCTTCTGGAACCTTCACGATGGCCTCTTGCTCAGAGCTGTTATTAAAGAAACCGAACCCTCTCCCCTTTTCGGCTCAGGTTTGGGACAATTCTTTAATTCCTAAAATTAACATATTTTTCTGGCTGGCTTTGCAGAACAAAATTCTCACCATTGATAACCTCCAGAAAAGGGGAATGGTGGTGACTAACAGGTGATTTCTATGTAAAAAAGCCAAGGAAACTGTTTATCATCTTGCCATAGACTGTAGTTATTCTTGGGAGGTTTGGAATGAATTATTACAATGCTAGGAGATTAAGTGGGTTTTCCCCAATAAAATGGAAAGCTTTTATATTCAATGGCGAAAAGCAATTTCCCCCATTGATCAACATCTGTGGAATTTCATTCCTCCTCATGTTATTTGGCGATTATGGAGAGAACGCAATGACAGAGTCTTCAGAAACATTGAACTTCCTCCAAAAGTGGTTGCTGAGAAGATAAAGAGAAGTATAAAGGAAAACTCCAAGGTTTCTTCTGGAAGAATGCTAGATTATAAAGCTGGTGATATGGGTTTGAGAACTATTATACATAAACATCATCCTAGGGAGAATGCCATCTGGCTTTCCCCTCCGCTTGGATGGGTAAAACTTAATTTCGATGGCGTTGCTAAGGGTAACTCGGGCCCAGCTGGCTGTGGTGGCCTCATCTGTGATGACATGGCTAATTGCATGGCTGCGGTGGCCTTACCTATTGGGGTTCAAACCAACCACGTGGCGGAGGCTATGGCCCTTCTTCAGATGCTAAAACTTGTCAAAAAACACATGGCACAGAAGGTGTGGATCGAGGGAGATTCACTCAATATCTTAAAATGTATTAGTGGCAAGACTAAGCCATCATGGACAATCAAGGAAATCATCGAGGAGGCCAAAATCATAATTAATTCATTTAATCAAGTCATAATTTCTCACGCCTATAGGGAGGCAAATGGTACTGCTGACGAGTTGGCCAACTTTGCGGTTAATGCCAGGGACATCATGATTTGGAACGATTATACAAATTTGACCATCGATATGAAAGCCAAGTTGGCCTTCGATAGATCTTGAAGCATGAGGGTAGATTGGGAGCACCTTGAGAAGCTATGATGATTAGACACATTTTAAAAAATCAGAGGGAAATGATGATGGAAAGTGGTGTCTTTCCCAAGAACACTAATTATAGACACGAGTTAACCCTTGTTAATTTCAAAGTTTCCAGTTTTCAGAATTACTGTATTCTCTCTGTGTTTCCTTCCTTTTTTGAGAACTGTGTGATCATGGGAGCAGGGCTTAACTGCAAAAAGCTGAAGGACTGCATAAAATGGAAAAAAATTCTAGAAGCCTGGGAAATTCTTGAGAAGGGTGGTCTTACTACTTACATGGAAAGATTGCATGGGGCTAAAGACAGTGCTACTAAATTATTTGTGAACTCATGGAAAAATGGGTCAGTGACCATAGCAGGAATTACTGTTAATATCATAGAGGATTTCATAGCTGAGTTCTCTGGGCTCAGCATGAAGGGAATTAATTTCTTCCGGGATAGCAAGGTTTCTCGAAAGGCTATTTGGCATTTTCCAAAGAGTAAGGAGGAGAAAAAAAGTCTTGCTAAAGAGTCTGGGGGATGCTATGATGTGGATTCATTCAAAGATATTTGGGCTATTGTTATGGTGGTGATCATGGAGTATGTTACATTGGACGGTAGGATCAAAAGAGCCCATTCTTACCAATTTGTTCTTCTCTGTCATTTTCAGCATAAAATTAGGGTCTCTCTACCTTTCTTTATTTTACAATCTCTCCGCTCTAGCATTCTCTAGTATAAGAAGGAGAAGAAACCCATTCTACATGAAGGGTTGATCCTTTTAATTGTAGAACATATCAAGAAGAGGGCTAGGGATAGCCCTGCCCTAACCCTGTCCAAATCTGGTTCGGGCAAAAAAAGAATTAGGGATGGGAATGAGAAAGACAAGAGTTCTACAGGCAAAAAACTTAAGAAGGAGAAGGAGGGTGATCCCACAAAACTGTATCCCACTTTTTGGCCAACTTTGACACTGAAATGAACATTCTAAAAAAAACTTTGCTTTCGAACATCTATTGTCATTAAACCATTAAGAATTTGAAGATGATGTAAAATAGTGAATTTTAGCATTCTTTTTATAGTTTATAAATATATATTTTTTTTTAAAAATGGAATTTATTTGTATCCATTTTTCCTTCTCCTTCAAAAATTATTTTTGTGAAAAATCAGGATTTTTCAGGAGTGACACTCATTTTGATCAACATAACTTTTTTTATAAAACTGATAAGAACATAATTATTTTGAATTCAGGTTTGTAATGCAAATATCTAGGGAATCCATTTGGTTTTATTCAATTTGGTTGAATATTTATTATTTTATTGAGTTATGAAGTGACATTAATTATAATTTGGACATAGGTTCACTTTGATCGCTCTAACTCTATCTCTATATATCGAAATTCATTTATTCTTTTTTTGATAGAAAGGTAACATAAATACCTATTTCCTAGATATTTTTCATAATTTTTTTCCCTAATTTACTATTTTTCCAGAAGCATCGAACAGATAAGTTGCTAAATGGTCAGACAACCTATGTTAAGTAAAACTTAAAAAGAAAAGTCTTAATAAACTCAATATATATAAAACTCATAATCATTGGAAATCTCTCTTGGAGTAATATCATCCTATATTTGGGGTTTTCAAATAGATTTATTTGATCCACAAAAATTTAATGTCAAAGTGATTTTTTGTCAGCATTTTGATGGGTTCAAAGGAGACTCGATTATAGGTGTGAGTGAGGAGTAGAGGGATTATACCAAAGCAATTTTGATCCAAGAGGATTTTATCTAGCCATTTTGAATTTACTCCTTCAAATGGGACCTCTCAAGGCTTAAATCATCATATTTTTTTAAAAATGTGCAATTTCAGCAAAAATCAGGATGTTCAAAAAAGTGGGACACACTATTGTGGGACCACCCAGGAGAGTACCATGGATACAAATACCTCTATAGATAGTGTGGAAGCCTATAAAAATATGGCTGATTCTACAGAGGAAGATAGTTACTCTGCTTCCTTGGTTTCGAACTCTATTTTGGAGGAGAATGATAACACAGATGAGGAAGTGATGGGTTCTATGGACAAAGATAAAATTTTGGATTGCAGGAAAAATAGAGGGGATAAGAAGGAGGATGAGGAAGGTCAGAAGGTGCCTATTCTGGTTGAGTATGATAGTTCTGAAGACCACGATGTACCGATCTCGCCAAAGCTTGAAGTGGTTATGGGTTTTGATCAAGATACTCATAAAGAAGCTACAGAGGTGGAGAACATTTCCCCTGTCAAGGTGTCAACTTCACCTGAGAAGGAGATAGATAATGTCCTTGGTAACTCTTGGAACATTCCTTTTATCAAGACTGTGGACCTGCAGGAAAGAAATGTTCAACTGCTAAAGGATGACATGGACGATAAGATTGACCCTCCTTTTGGGGTTCTCCAAACTGCCAAAGCTGCCTCAATGTACTCCTTTCGGTTAATGAAATGGGTGTTCCAGGAGATCAAGAACCTACACCTTAAGTATCGTGCCATTGCTGCTAAGGTGGATACTCTACAGAATCAGATGGAGTCTGGCCCTAACACCAAGGAGGACAAGATGACTAATAATTATGACAGTAATGTCTAGCAATTACAAGCCAGAATGGAAACCATGGAGCATACTATGAAAAAACATATGCATGATTACAACAACTTTATGGGTTCGGCCATGGATTATTTCCTGGCCATTAAGGTTGAGCTGGATACTGGGTCCCCAGGTAACAAACCAGAGGACATTACTGAGAACCTGGAAGATGAAGGCCCCAAAAAATGCATGAGATTAGCTCGAAAGAAAAAAATTCACGATAGAATCCAAGAACTCTTAGAGTTCAATGCTGCGATGAAGAAGATATCTGAAGCAAAGCAAGAAGCCATTGAGGCTTGTAAGGAGCTGGTCTAGTGCTCTGGTTTCTGGGTTTTGTGGTTGGTCTTTTTTTGTGGGTTTTCTGGCTTTTGGTTTCTTTCCTATTTTTTGTTGTTGTTAGATTTTCTGCAAACTGGTTTCTAGTCCTGTCTCTTTTTGGGGTGCTTCAATGTTTTATCTCTATTTCTAGCATGTAAGGGGTTTCAGGTCCCCATTTAAAACCTATTTTTCCTGCAATAAAAAACATAATATTTTTAGGTCAGGGTGTAATGAGCGGCGGTGCTAGGGTTTCTAGAGGGGCGGGAATGTGTACTAAGGAAGATGCAAAGGGAGGCGAGGAAGGTGATCCTGATGGGGAGGCGAGGCTTGGGAGGAGTCTCTAGCTGCGGTGGTTACAGTGGTTGAAGCTACGGTGCGGGCTACCTCTATTTTTTTCAGGGAGGACTGCTTCCCTACTCTCCTTGTGAGGGCCGCTAGGTACTCAGTTTCCCCTACCTCTCCTCTTGCATGGTTTGCATGGGTTGAGGGTATCATCTTTGATGGTTTTTTCTTTGGGGCCAAGCATGAGGCTTGTGCTATTGTCGCTGGGGTCTAGGGTCTTGGGGAGTCATTTCTTGCCCTTGATCTTTTTTTGGGGGCGGCGTGTTTTGTTTCCTTTGATGGTCCCAGGAGTGCAAAGTGTGGTGTGGAGGCTCAGGGGTTGCCGGTTTTCAAAATCTTATTTTCTTCAACGTAGTCTTTGGGAAGAGGTGGTGGCCCCTACTTTTTCTTGTGTTAGGTGTCATTTTCCCTAGTCTTCTAGAGTTTGTAGTGTGTGGGGAGTCTCTTTGGGGGTTCATGGAAGTGGGAGATGCAGTCTTTGTCTGTGATTGGTTTCCCCTTGGTCATGAGCCTTTTTATCTTTATTTTTACATCCCTCTTTGTGGAAGAGGATGCAGTTTTGGTATGGAAGAGAAGCACTAGGAAAGAAATGGTGTAATGTTCAGATGTTGGTCTATTCCTTTTGAAGTTTGTGTTGGATGGTAGGAATGCTCCTGGTTTTTCCTTTTCTCTTCTTGTTTCGCTAAGCCAGTTTCTACGGATCTTGTCCATCCCCTACTCTTTAAAGATTTTTCTTGCTGGGATGGCCCCTTATTTGGATTTTTCTCTTTGTCATACTCCTATGGAGGTGGAGCATACCCCTTTAGAGGTGTATTTCTTTCATCTAGCTTCTATGGTGGAGTCTCTCTATGCTTCAACTTTCTTCCCCCTTCTTCCTATTAAGGTGGAATATCCTATTCAGGTGGAGGCTCAGCCTATTGAGGAGGGCTAGGACTATTAGATGGAGGTTTCTTGGGGCTTCTTGTGGTCTTCCTCTTCTTTTAGTCATAGGAAGGCTAGATGGAAATGGCTGGGGGTCAACCCTTTGGATTCTGAGGTGGCTTGGATTGTGATGTGGTACCACTTTAGGGCTGGTGGTATTTTGTTGGTGCTAGTGGATTCTCATTTTTTTGGGTATCAGTCGTGTCACTAAAGTTGTGGTTTAGGGAATTCATGGATCCTCTTGTTGCTTGCTTTTCTGGATTTTCCTATGCTAGTGGCTGGCAGGTGCTGGCAGATGGATGTTGAAACCTTTCAAGGGCCCATTCTATTTTCTAGGTTTGTTGGTTCTGGGATCCATGTTAAAACCCTAGTCTTCTATCTGGGGAGTTTTAATACTCCAGTTATTTCTATGATGTACGGCTTTGGCCTATTTTCTGGACATTTAGTGTGTTTAGTGTCTCACCTTTTCTAGTTGCTGGAAGTTTGTTGTCTGTGGGTTACTAGTTTATCTTCTTAGCAGCATTTCTTAATGGGTTTAATGAGTTGGTTTCCAGTCCTATTTCAGTTTAGTGGGCTTAATGTCTATTCTTTTGATTGTATTGATATAAGGGGTTTTGGGTCCCCCTAAAACCTATTTTTACGTGCAATCAAAAACATAGTATTTTTAGATGACAAATAAACTTGCACTACTTTTTAATACCTCTAACTAAACCATAACCTCTATTTATTATATTGATTAAACACCTTTTTTATAAGTTTAATGTTGGAGTTAATATAGAATTAAACTTTTTTCACTACTCTATTTTGTTTTAATAAACTCTACACTACTTGTTTATACCTATAATTAAACTATAACTTCTAATTATTCAGAGTGGTTAAACATCTTTTGACCACTCTATTTTTTTGTAATTTACTTATTTTTACTACGGCCATTATACATATTTTAAAATGCTTCTACTATAATTTTTAAATTTGTGTTAACAAAAAAATATTATTCTTTTGTTTATGTTTACTTTAAAAAAATGGTTTAAAGAATGGTTGCAAACACTACTTTATTGAATTATGGGCTTATATGTATTGTTATATTGCTACATTTAAAATAAAATTCAATATTTTGTTGTATACCATTTTTTCCATTTTAACTTTAACTTTATGAGTTGAAATTCTTGTATTGAAGATCTAAATTATGAAAACTCATAGCTTTTACAACAAATATAAGCACATATAAGAAAACTTATCGAGAAGCTTCAATAACCACCAACAAAAACTCACAATATAGCTACAACAATTCTCCAAATAGTTTTGGTGTAAGTTGGAGAATAAACAAATTTTTATTGACAAATTAGATAATTAAAAAAAAAAAACATAAATTATCAATATTAAATAAAACAATAAACTGCACCACCTACTTTAAAAATTTGTTCATAAATTTTACATGTCCGTATTTTATTTTTCCAAACATTAGTTTTAAAGAAACATTCATAACTCTCAACTTTAACTTTGGTAGAAATTAGAGCTTCCTAATTTGCCTGCCTATACGAATTGAGAATACAACTTTTCATCAATAAATCAAGATCGATCTCATTCATATCAGTAATTTCTCAAATTCGAACAATGGACCAAGTGATTTACTTGGTGTGTGTCTGAGAAAGAACTAATTAAACAAGGAACCTAATCGCAAAGACATCCTTATACTTCTAAATGCTAAATACACAAGAATGGAGAAGAACATAGTGCATTGATAAATCAAAATGATGAATACAACTATTTGAAATGAAGTACCTCCAAATAGATAATGGAACACCTCTTTCTACAATCACCATGAAGACATATTCACCATGAAATTCGATTTATCAAATCTCCAAGTTGTTGAGGAAGAAATATTCACCATGAAATTCGATTTATCATATTTTAATTGGGAAAATAGTTTTAAAAAAAATAGTTTCATATTTATTATTTATGAAATCAAACTGAAAAAAACTTTATCAACATTGATGCCAACACCTTGTTTGTGCAGCCTGTTTTGTCCACTCCAATATTATTTTTTCCAGAGAATCGCTTGCATTCTCCTTCAGAAATAAAATTAAGTGTATTACTATGGAGATGAAAGAACAGTCTAACGAAAACGGTTGGCCAAAAGGGTTCCTAAAATGGTGGTGCATTCTTTGAAACACTTTAAATAAGAATTTAATTTTGAAGGTCCCGATTAAAAGATTTGAGAGAAATTGAAGGAGATGTTTTTGTGTACATGGATGGCTCATCTCCATGTATGCGACTGTAGGAAGCCTATCGCCTTAACAAGCATCTAAATGTCATTACACAGTAAGACAAAGATTATTAATAAAAAAATTCTTACATTGTGTAAGAGCATCACTGAGGGAAAAGTAGAATTTTGACGAACCTTATGGGAATCTTACATACAAGTCATAAAACATTAGAATTTGCGTCATAGTATTTGGTTGACATACCTCCTTTGGGATTCGACATGGTTTACAAAAAGATTTGGTGGTTTCTATTTTATGTTTCATCTATTTATTGGTGTTTAGATATGGAGTTTAGAATGGTTGCCTTGCATGTACTGTTATGTAGAATAACTTTGTATTTACATGTTGGTCATACATTTGTTGAAGAATAGATTAGATATTGTATCCTAACTATCGATGAATAATAAGATTGGTCTTTCTTTTGGAGTGTGGGTTTTCTTTCCCAAAACTATTTTACTTATGTAACCTTCTTGTTGTGCTATACTTTCTTGAATATTCAATTTTGTAATTATAAAGGATTATTTGGACATATAGGTTCTTTTTTATTACTATAGTAAACATTGTTTCCTCCCCTACTTCATTCAGTTAGATGATAGATAACCCTAATATCATAAGAACTATCATTTTTCATGCTAGATGGTCTATAACTAACTTATCAACCCCTTTGTGATCAAGTTTTTTGATAGGCTCAACATTAATTAGAAGTCAAACTTTAAATTTTCATTTTCATACACCTAAAGAGGTTGGTGATTCAATGGTAAATAGTGCTAACATTAGATAAGAATTGTTATTTTCCGTGTAGGTGGTTTAAGACCAAAAGCCTTAGACACCTTTACCAAGTTCACCATAGTGATATAATCCTCATCACAAAAGGATACAGGAGGAAAAATATTCAAATACCACTACACAAGCACCTAAACTAGATGCAAAAAATTCACCCATAACAAGAGGTGAAAGATTAGCAACAAAGAACAAAATATGAGCACCTAGAGTAGAGGAAGATCTGTCACACAAGCCAAACCACTGAGAGCACGCTTGATTGTAAATGTCAAAGCTCTAAGAAAATCCAAGACAAATACATTATTGTCATCATCATCTATGTCGCCCTCCTCTACATCAGGTGCATTTAAAAAGCCTCCCATAAAAGGGTTAGTACTGAGGCTAACTCATCTAGGGACCTTAAAAGCTCTATTAAAATATATATATTTGTGACAAATGTTTTACTTAAATATTCATCTATCTCAAATTATCAACACATGTTATAGGTGTTGATCCTTTGAAGCAAAAATAAAGGATTTTATCATTATCAATTAGTGAGTTAAACCAAATCCCAAGACTTCTGTGGGCATCCCCTGTGAATAAATTGAGGAAGGTTATATCATATTAGTTAGTAAGCATAAAAATCATAATGATGTAATCCAAACCAAGTTAGTATTTCACAATTTTATTTAGTCTACTCACAAAGTGAAAAAGGTTGTTGCCTCAAAACATGTGAAGAAATTCTCCAAAGAAGTGAGAAACCCTTGATATAATAGATCAACTTACTTAGATTCTAGTGGTCTATCTTGTCAAACTAGTACATATTTAGTTTATCATCTAGCTTATCCTTAAAAAAAATGCTAGGATTTCCACTAGTATAGGTTCGAAGGTGAAGGGAGGTCAGTTTGTGTTAGAAAAATGCTAGAAGAATACTTACAAAGCTCTTAATGAGCTTCATATGAATTTCCTTGAGTTCTCTTTCATGAAATGTTTAAGGTTTGGTAGACCTCAGAAGTTTTGGCATTATGATAGATTTTGGAGTTGAGATGAAGTGTTTCATGACTAGGAGTCTGTCATTGATAGAAAATATACTAGATCTGGTGAATAGGTTGCAGATACCGATCGACGAGATCAATAGGTATAGTAGTTTATGCTAAGTGTTTTGACCGATGAACAAAAGACATTAAGATGAAGTGTTTTGGGTAGTGATCAAGTTTGAAAGTATATTGGGTGGTGTGTTCATTTCTGGAGCTTTATTATGGTCATACATGTTTAGGTTTACGACTGCGACAGTTAAATCGACGTTTTGTGGAATTTAGTATTTTGGTATTGTATTCTATATGAACTGATTGAGTTACTGATTAGTTTTTGATGATCAGATGGTCAAGGTACTTAAGTTATTGTCAATGTTTTGTAATAAATGATTGTATTATGTTTTGGGCTGACATGTTAGGTTTTATTGGAGCAAATTTTCATGAGTTAATTTAAAGTTGTGGGTCGACTTGTGGACTATTTTTAAATTTTTAACCAACTTAAGAATATCTATATAAAGGTAAGCTAAATCAGTGATTTAGGGTTGTTGATCATTTTTTTGGTAGTTGTGGTCAGAGAAAGATAAAGTATTGCATCAAGAGTTCAGAGAATGAATTCAATCTTACAAGAAAGTAGTGTCATTGTAGATTAGTGATTTGAGTTCATTTCTCAAGGCTAACTCTAATAGGTTAGAAATGTTAAATCCCTTAATAGGGTGGAATTTAATAGGTCTTTTATATAAATCCTTTAATAGGGTTACTTCTAAGAAGAAGTTCTAAATCCTCTAGCGAGGTAGATCCTAGCAGGTCTCAATGTACTTCTAACAAGGTACTAGTCACTCTTAACCCAGTGAGCCCCTAAAAGGGTATTGTAAGCTCTTAACAAGGAAACTCTTTTATTGCAGTGAATATATTAGTGGGTGTCATCCCCACCATGGCTTTCTCCCTCTTACAAGGGTTTCCGAGTGAAAATAGAGGTGTTATGAGTTATTCTTTGTTGATGTTTGAATTTTTTTACTTCGTCTGCATAGTTACTCTTGCATGTTTCATTTCTTATAGTTTGGTTAAAAACAATATCATATTATTGGTTGAATTAGTACATTTCTATTTTACATTATTTCACCCCCACCCCTCTCAGTGTTTCTTTATATTAACAAGAAGTATGTATATTGTGTAAGATACTCCACATATATTTCCTAAGCATGATATTAGTTATTTGGAAGAATAGATGATTAAATGATATTATCTTGTTGTTTATCATATCATATGGCCTACTAGCTATTATTTTCATAGTGATCATGAACTAGGTTAGGATAGTATTGTTATTTCATATTCTAAATGACAATATAATTTAGTTGATTAAGGTGATGAACCCACCTATTTTTCTCTATGGGATCCTTTTAGTTATAATGACTATTCTTCTGGGGTTGTCAACATTTATGCTTCTAATGATGCTGGAATATATAGTCTTTGGAAAATGAATCACATATCCATTATTAAATAAGTTTTTATTCATGTATAGTGATTTTAATATGGGTGAGCTAGCATTTGACAATTATGGAACTCTCTCTATGAGTTAGAGAACTAACAAATATGAAGCTTAGTGTTACATGCTTAATAGATTCCGTCCTTTTGATTTCAATATTGTCCATCATAATTCTTACTTCCTTGGTATAAATAAAAAATAATTACTCTAGAGTTGAAAGGATTCTCAAGTGGCTTGATAGAGTCATGTTATCAAGTAAAACTATATTTTAGTTTGTTAATTACTTTTTATGTATTTAAACTATTTTTATAGATGTTATATTAAATCACAAGTTGTCATATCATACCATATGGCCTACTAGCTATTATTTTCATAGGGATCAGGAACTAGGTTAGAATAGTATTGTTATTTCATATCCTAAATGACAATAAAATTTAGATGATTAAGGTGATGAACGTTTTCTCTATGGGATCCTTTTAGTAATACTTACTATTCTTTTGGGGTTATCAACATTTATGCTTCTAATGATACTAGAATATATAGTCTCTCACAAATGAATCACATATTCATTATTAAATAGTTTTTTATTCATGTATAGTGATTTTAACATGGGTGAGCTAGCATTTGACAATTATGGAACTCTCTCTATGAGTTATAGAACTGACAAATATGAAGCTTAGTGTTACATCCTTAATAGATTATGTCCTTTTGATTTTAATATTGACTATTATAATTCTAACTCCCTTGGTATACATGAAAAAACATTTACTATAGAGTTGAAAGGATTATCAAGTGGCTTGATAGAGTCATGTTATCAAGTAAACCTATATTTTAGTTTGTTAATTAGTTTTTATCCGTTTCAACCATTTTTATAAATGTTATATTAAATCACAAGTTGTCATATCTAGGTAATTGTTTTTCCAATAGGTCATTGTTATGCCATGAAACCACTTATTTATATAAATCAAATTTTTAACCCATAGAAACATCCTCACAATGAGATTGTTTCTAGATTCAATGGTTGAGTCATTCCATCAAGTGTGATTCTAACTTTCACACAATAGTGGAAACTAACTAGGGATTTTCAACCACTATGTATATAAAACCACCACCTTAGAGGTCGGTCACACATTTGTTGAGTTAGAATAATGATCATTTCTCTAACATAGAAACTAGGTAGTAAAGCTCCAGTAACATAGCCCTGACAAATATAAATATAAGATTCAAGCTAAATTTCCCTAGCTCAAGAATGAGGATAAGGTTTTAAAAAAAAGTTGTGGCACATTAGATATGACTAATATCTTGTTATAAAAATTCTTACATTTCTTGAACATATTAGTTTGCACTATCAATATATCATCAAGGATTTATAACCTTCTTCTAAGAGAGACCATGTCCTCCAAGAATGCATATGTGATCATTTTTTCTCTCTACTTCACAATAGTTTATTTTTTACTATCTACTCACCCATATTCCTCTTTACGAAGCATTTTTTACTATTCTTAATGATAAGGCTCTAGAATACATGATGTATTTTATTATAAATGTATAAAACTCCAGCGAAAACTTTTCTACTAGATATTTTTTTAAGTATTTAAAATTTTTTTAACTTTATATAATTTGAAAATATATTATGAAATAAATCAATAGCATGCCTAAGTCTAGTAATCCAATTGAAATTTGCAACTCTAGAAGTAGATCACACTATTAATGGTTCTTACAAAATAATTTCCAAAGCATTTACTCTTTATTCATGGCATTTATTTCCGTTTATTTAATATTATCTTGATCAAATAGGATTCATCAAGAGTAGATACAACCGAGATAAAATTATTTTTTCTTTCAAAGTCATGCAATTGGATTTTCACTCCCAATAACAATACATTTTTATAAAAATAATTTTACTAAAGCGTATGATTATATTGAATGTCTTGATTATTTCCATGCTTTATTGGTAATTTACATGCTTTACCTTTTGAGTTTGGCCTTAAGTTCCTATGTTATATTCAAATTATATTTCTAGATGCCTCCACTTACATAGCCATTAGCTGTAGGTGATTCTCTAGCTTTGATCTTTTGAAGGTTAATCAATATGATTGTCTTCTTTTCATTACTCTTTATGTCTTGGTTATGGAAATAATTGGTTGTTTGATTGTTAATTCTATTTCTCAAGTTTTTTTTGTTTTTTTTATGAATAGAGGCCTTTACTATTAATATAAATATTAAAGTACAAAATTCACAAAAAAAGGGCCGGGGGAAAAAAATTCACCCCGCAAGTTCACACGGCACCTAGGCCAGAAACAAACAGCTATTCATCAAAAAACATATAAAACTAGAGCCCCTCAGGCTGCGAGAGCAGTAGCAGGAGAAGGAGGAGGATCTCTGTCATCCATTTTGCCCCAAATAGTGGGCACAGGAGCTTGATCAGGGATGGCCCAACCATCTTCAGGATCTTCTTTTTCAACTTCTCCTTCCTCCCACCTGGGTGAGATAGCCAGCGCCAGGCGAGGGAATTTTCCCTGATTATTAGGAGCAGAAGCCGAAGGCTGAGCAATAGCAGTAGAAGCAAGCATAGGAGGCCACCCAGAACCCGAATCCCTCTGAGGAGGTGGGGAAGGGGAGCGGAGACACCATTGCTGCAGGGTCTTGGAGTGTCTGGCAGAGGAGCTCCGGCTACGATGTCGCCCCCTGGGTGGCGTACGGTCAGCTGCGAGAGAATCTGGAGGCACTTGAGCAATAGTGCAAGGGGCATTGCCCTAGTGCTGGAGCAACTCCTGTAAGTGGGCAACCTCTAAGGCCACTTTTTCAGCTTGCACCTAAATATGCATCATTACATTATTACAAATACATGCTTTATCAAAAAGAGAAACATGAATATCCCGAGAACTATGAGAAAAAAGCACAGCATTTCTATCTTTCCACAAAGTAAATAAAATTTCCAGTTGAAAGGAATGCCAAATCTGGGTGAACTGGGAAGGCATTCTGGGAGAGTCACCAAGGAGAACCATGTGCCAAGAAAAGGGTTCTTGCCTAAAGGGAGCAAAAAAGTCATGAATCCAATTCCAGTAATTTTGAGCACAATGACAAAACCATAAAATATGCATGAGAGTCTCTGAGTGACCATAAAAAGGGCATTTTGGGTCAGGAATCCCCATATGCTTGAGCCAAGCTCCCAATGGTAAGCCCTAGTATAACAAACACCAAGAAAAATGAGCAATTTTAGGCTTAGTAATAGCATCCCAAATGATGCGAAATCTCCACCCCCAGCTCTTCTGCAAAGAGGAAAGATGCCAGCGGTGATTGACCGAGTCAATCATGGGAAAATGAGGCATAAGCCAAGAATACCCAAGTTTCAGCTTGTAACTGGTGAATGGAGTGGAAGGATACCACTTCCAGTCTTTTCACCACGGTCTGATGGACTAAATTCCTAATTTGTGTAAGAGGTGAGGCGGAATGGAAAAAACCAGCAGGTCAAAAGTTGGACGATCTAGGCGGATGAGCCAAAACTGAACTCGGAGATCATCCCAGGATCGAAGACTCATGGTGCTTCTAGAAAAGACATCTTTAGGGGTCTGAATTCCACGCTTGTGGAACCAAAGAGAACTAACTCCTTGCATTCTGGCAAGAGGAATCTCTTGTTGGGAAAAAAGAGGAGACCACCAAATGTTCTGCTAGTTGAAAGAAAGACCATCATGAAATCCATTTCCAGCCCGTCGAAGCCAAGGCTTGATAGACTCCCAAGCTCTCTAGATACCTTTGGCAACAAAAGTTCCCTGGATCTGAATAGGCTCCCTCATAACTAGAAGGGTTTGAAAGCTAATTCCCTTCCAGGTAGGCTTGTGGAGAGGAAATCCTGAGGAAATGCAGTGTCAAAGAAGAATTTTCCAGGATTCATCACCAGAGAGGCAACGCACAATCCATTTGGCACAAAGGGCATGTCCTTGCTTCTGGGTATCAATTAAACGAAGCCCACCAGAGGACTTAGGAAGGAAAAAAAAGTCCCAGTCAACTCTATGAAAGCCCTGATGATCAATACCAGAGGCCCAAAGAAAATCCTGGAGAAGTTTCTCAAGCCGTTTGTAAGAGGCTTTGGAAGGGGCCCAACAAGAGGAGTAGTAAACATGTGTAGCAGCCAGAACTTTGGAGCAGATCTGGAAATTTCCTGCGAGGGAAAGCAGCTTCATGATCTAGTAAGTAAGCTTTTTTTCAATCTTAGAAAGCACTACATTCCATAGATCAATAGGATTGCCTTGAAAAGAAAAGGGAATACCCAGAAACCAGAATATCTCCCCATGCTAAATTTTTGTCTAGCCAAACTGTGAAAGTCAGGGAGGCTCGTGAAGAGACGACTGTCTGTAACATAGGGTTTTGTGCCACTGAATGGAAGAGCCAGAGGCCAGGCAGAAAGTGTCTAAACACTGCAAGGCTTCCTTGATATTCTCTTCATCCTCTGCCAGGGTGAGGAAGGAAACATCGGCAAAATGGCCATTGACCAGCTGTTGAGAAGAACTCAGCAAGGAGATTCCCCTAACAGTTCCCATGGAAATGGAATGAGCAAGCAAATATCCAAACCCTTCGGCCGCTAACACATAAAGAGCAGGAGCCAGAGGGCAGCCCTAGCGAATGGAACGAAAAAGGCCGAAGTTGGAAGACTGTCGGCCATTAATGGTAATGCAGGCGGAGGCATCATTGAAGAGCATCTGCACAGATTGAAGAAATCTTGGGCCGAAATCCATAGTGTGAAGCATTGCAAGGATAAAACGCCATTCAATACGATCATAAGCTTTAGCAAAATTGATTTTGAGAAAAAGGACTTTATGGTTAGACTTTCAAGCCCATTCCATACCTTCCCAAATAGAAATGATGTTGTCAAGAATAAATATTGATTTAATAAACCCTGTTTGTTCAGGCCAAACAATTTGCGAAAGCATGTGTTAGATCTTAAGAGCCAGAGATTTTGCAATGATCTTATAAGAGACATTGAGCAAAGTGACGGGCCACCAGTTGCAGATATCTTCAGGATCCCCAAACTTGGGAATGAACCTAATATTCCCCTGATTGATGATATCCCCAAGGGATTGGGTATGAAAGGCCTCCAGGTAAACTTGGTGAAGATCCGGGCTGATGGCATCCCATAGGGTTTTGTAAAACTCATAGGGAAAGCCATCACAACCAAGGGCTTTGTCATCAGCCCTGGCGAACACAACTTCTTGAAGATCCTACAGGGAAATCAATTGGTCACAAAAGACCTGCTAAGCAGGGGAGAGACACTGAGGAACCACCATGATGCAATCCTTGAGAGCCTTCTCGCTGGCAAGGGAGCGACCCTGAGTAGCAAAGACTTGTTCATAATGGTGAACAAAGGCTTGCAAAACATCAGGAAGCTCTGTGAAAAGGGAAGAACCTTCACGGATTCTGGCTATGCCTGTACTGGTATGCCGAGGATGGAGGGAAGTAAAAAATTCTTTAGAGACTTGATCTCCAACCTTTAACCAGTGTAGCCAGGCTTTGATCTAGGCTCCTCTGGCAACATGGTTGTCAGCCACTTGCTTCTGATGACATAACTTGGCAAGATTGAATTGAAACTCTTGATTGAAGGGGTCCTGTACTAGGGCTTTGGTGGCAATACGCAAAGCTTTGGTGTTGGCATCATATGCTCTACGATGACAGTTGGCCAATTGTCAGCCATATATGCGTAAAAAGTGAGCCGTATGCCTGAGGGTGTCATTCCACCATTGAATCCAACCTATCAAGCAGGTGGGTCTAGGCTCTAGGTTCCAAACCCATTGAATGTGGGCCACAGTGGCAGGATGCTGAAGGACAAAAGTATTAAAGTAGAATTGCGTGGTGGGAGGCCTAGCCTTAATTGTCTGCCAAACAATATTAAATTGGATGGGATAGTGGTCTGACAAGGTCACATCAACAAGAGGAAGGATAGGTAAGGCTTGCTTATCAAAGAAGGAAAAAAAATATTGAGCCGAGATCATGGCACGGTCAAGCCTTTTATGAATTCTGTCAAAAGAAGCCCTGTAATTAGACCAAGTGTGCCAGACCCCATCAGAACGGTGGTAGCCCACATTGGGATCAAAGAGCCCTAATTTATTGCACATTTAATACCAGGCTTCTCTCTCACCAGCTGTCCATCAAAATGGCATAAAACCATCTTTGTCAACCGCCATTTCCACCATATTGAAGTCCCCACAAACAAGCCAAGTAGCAGGTGGCAGAGAATCTGCAAGCCAACGCCAAAGGTGAGATCTTTCAATAGCATCATTGGGAGCATAAACATTAACTATGCCGAAGGAATGATTCTCAATAATGAAAGTGGCCCAAACCACTCGTTGCATGGGATCCAAACCATGACTAACCAGCAGAGAATGCCAACGAGGAGAGAGGAGAGTAACAACTCCACCTCAGTCAGCCTCGTGCTGAGAACAGAGAGCAAGGCTCTTAGGCAAAAAAAATTTATAAGCAGCATCAAGCATGAAACCAGAAATCTTAACTTCCTGGAGGCATAAAACATCCAGGTGACAAAACCGCTTACGAAAATCCCTAACAGAGTATTTTTTGTGAAGGTCTGTCAACCCACAAACATTCCAAGAGATGTACTTCATGGAATAACAGTGTCGTCCATTCCATCCTCATCCCCAAGGGAGGAAAAACTATTAGACAAATACCCTGGGACAAAGCTTGACCCAAGAAAATCTAGAGTAATATTACGTCGCTTGTCCTGCATGCCAGTGTGCATTGCCTCAGCACACCCAGAAGGGCTGCGAGAGCGGCGGAAGGAACTGGAGGGAACAATTTTGGTAGCCGTAAAGGGCAAGCTGACTACAGGAATAGAAACTTGGGTGATGGAAACATTTTTCCCCTGCTCAACAGGGTTTGAAGCTTCGATAACAGGGGTTTCCAAAAAAATTGTGTTATCAGCGGGTGGTGGATGGGAGGCGAGAGCTGAAACAGGCTACTTGGGGAGCTTGTTACAGCGATCGATAGTGACCCATTCATCTTTTTTGCCATCTTATTTCTTTCTAGCTTCTTTTTTTCCAGCCTCAACCGGCTATGTATTAGCATCCTTGGGAGTAGGCTTGGAGTGAGGCACTACCAAAGGGCAGTCCTTAATCTTATGCTCCACTGATTGACATCGGAAGCAAGTATTGGGAAGGTTAAGATAGAGCACCTTCTGGGTGAAGGTGGTATCACCAAATTGAATCTCTATGGACTCTTTAAGGTCCCTAGAAAGGTCAACCTCAACACAGAGCCTCTTGTGAGGCCACGGATTAAGAAAATGATCATGCTCGAGACATATAACCCTACCAAGATTTTGCGCTATGGCTTGCATGAAAGGCCAACAAGGTAAGGGGAGACCAGGGAACTCGACCCACACTGGGACCTTGAGCTTCTT
>MU225637.1:1453475-1468979 GCA_018584345.1 Thuja plicata
CCTTGAGCTTCTTGTCATCAAAGACAGAGAAGTCATGAGACCAGCGCTGGAAAATTAACAGCGAGGTCCTGATATTCCAGGGACCTTTGGCAAAGATAGCCTCCACATGGGAGGGGTTAGAAAAGTGAAAAAGGAAAAATCCTTTAGTAAGGCTCTGGATGCCTTCCAGGCGGATTCCGTGAGGAGTCCAGTTCTTTGCAACCCAGTCCTTGAGAACATGTTCAGGAGGGTTGTGACCCAGAAAATAGCCAATCAGGGTGTGCAATTCAAGCCAAGTGCATGCATCATTGAATTCATTAATGGGTAAAATAATGTCAGGCTGAGCCATACCTCGTGGAATACTTTGCGTACAAACTTGCGGGGGCATTTGCTTGGCGGTGCCATTGCTATCCAAAACCACACCAACACCAGCATCAACTGCTTGGTGGGAAGTGGCTAGAGCCATAAATACTAAGCTATTTCCCACAATAACTATGGTATGTGCGAAGGATGGAAACACAGAGATGGACGCAAGGTGAAAAAACCCTAGCAGAGCACAAACCGAGCATGACCTTTCTCCGATGCCTAGATACTTTCTAACTTCTATGTCTAAATTCTTCTCAAGTATTTTTAGACAAATTTATTTCCCTAATATCAAGAAACATCTTATCAATAGATCTACTCTACTAGTATTGTTTTCTTACTCTTTTGGAAGAAAATCATAATTCCAAACATACTTTGTAACATCTTAACAGTTTCTATTTAGATTTAGAATCTAAAATTTAGTGGAAATAAACCTAATGATACCATCAATATTTATTGTTGAAACAATCATTGATTCATTCTATTTAGATTTAGGATCTACAATTTTATGGAAATAAACCCAATGATACCACCAATATGTATTGTTGGAACCCCATTGAATCAATTTATTTGTTGGAAATAAATTTATCATAGTGAGAAATTTACATTTCTTATCTAACCCCTTAAACTTTTTAGTATTGTTTTTCTTCTTCTCTTTAGAGTATTTTGATTTCTCATGTTCATAAAATGTATTATTGAATAAGAAAGCTCTCTTTTATTAATAATTTTTAATATTTTCTTAAGGTGCTTGTAGGTTCTAATGTTTATTATTATATTTTATAAGCTCTTTCTAGGACTTACTAAAAGAAACTTGAAAAGTTATTAAGATAATCGTAATGAATTTCTTCAAAGCAATCAAATTGGCATAGAGTCACACGAGAATTCTATTACCTTTTTCACAACATTAGAGGGTTTGGTCTTAATGACACCTATTTCTAATTATCACCTCTATGCACTAAACGAGATGCTAAGCACTCACTTAAATACAACCTACAAAATTTGGTTGTGATATTATATATCATTTTGGATTCCTTATGTTAAATAGGATTAAGACAAGATAGAATTTAAACCCATTCTCATTATGGATCACATATAAATTTAATTAATTTTATTGCTAAAACATACAAAAATCTTGGGAGACTATAATACATTGGTTAATGTACAAAATGTGAATTACATTAGAAAAAATTATATTTCTATAAATTAGCAATCCCTTTGGTAGTCTCCTATTATCACTTTCTAGGATTAATATTTAACAAGATTCCATTGGATGTATGTTCTCAAAATATCCATTCAAGAAATTGATCTACCTAGACCAATTTTCTAGATCCACTATAAGTTGCTATGTTGGATAAAAACCAAGATGAATATAGGCTTTCAAAAGTGAGACTTCAAATCATTTTAGACCATTGTTGAGTCAAGATATCTTGAAACACTTCATAATATTAGGGTTTGATACATAAAACCTTAGTAGAAAGTTTGTAAATGGCATCTTGATACCCCTTTCTATAGTTACAAGGCTTCTAAATGTTATTGATGACTTTATTCACACCTTCCTATGATTTAAAATATCAATGAAAAATGGGTTTACAATCCACAACCATTGTATGGAAATGACGCTTATATGCAGTCTTTCTAGCCATTTTGGAACCAAGATTGCACATTTTATTGGGAATGTTATTTCCCAATGTCTCTCAATTATTCCTCATTTGATTCATCTGGTTTCTATCAAACCATGATACTAGCTCAATGGGTTCCTGTATAAAGTGTTTACCCTTCCAATTCTGTACCACTTGGAGTCCTCTACTTCTATGTTGTATCCATTGGTTCCTCTTTAATCTAGTATTGAACACCAAAGTAACGTTGGTTTGAAGATAATATAGGTAACTAGCCAGGTTATTTGTCCTTGGCCAATTGCATGTACTTTCTAATCCATCTAATGGCATCATGATAATCATACAAGGATGACGATCATTTTTCAGTTCATTAGAGAGATCTTGCTACATTTATATGAGAAATCACAACACATTTGTGCCACTGTTATGTAATGATCTGTTAAACATATCATAATTATCCCACTTATATCTTAATAGTTGCTACAGGGAAACATTCATGTTCATTAGGATGACCTAGTTATGTAGTATAGCATCAGGATTCTTCATTTTGACCCTTAGGGATAAAACATTTATTTTTTCTATCCCCTTGTAGTTGCTCATTTGTGCATCTTGATTTTATTCATCTTTATGTAGGAACAAAATACTCTTACTTGCAAGTCATTAAATTGTAACAGAAGATTTCAATCGACGTTGTAGGGAAAAACAAAAATATGAAAATAAAATTCATAAATGGAATTTTGTAAATCAGGCATTAATGAGCTAAAAATATTGAAAAGTTGCTTAGGAGTCAGCAAAGAGAAGGGAAAATCATAATTTAAATCTGTGTAAATTGGAAACTTAACCTTTTAACAATCTTTAAAAGATTTTTTTAAAGAAAATTAACACTATAGAAAAAAATATCAAACAATTAACTTTAAAAATGGTAATGAAGTTGAAAAATATGATTTTTCCCCAATAAATCCCCTCCTATAATACTCAGTTATAATTGATTGGTAAATACTATTTAATAACTCTATTGAGTTCACTGAAATCGGTAAATAATATTTAATAAGAAACCGGATAGGTATATTAATTTAATGTATTTTTGTATTAAATATAAGGAGTTAAAAAAAGGGTAGAGTGTATCTACAAATTTTTACATCAGAACGAAGGCAGAGCCATCCAAAAAGAGTTTAACGAATCCAAAAGTTAATTAGAGCATGATAAAGCAAAAAGAGGACAAAGCAACAAGCTACTGAAGGCAACCATCATTGGCATCAACCCAAGTGGTCCAACGCTTCTCACCATCCATCCAGGCAACCTTTTTCTTGTCTTGGATTTTACCCAGCATGGCCAAGATGTCTTTCTTTGAGTTCCTGTTCTTCTTGTTTTCCTTGCTCATTTTTTTCAAAGGTTTTTCAAACATTTGGAGATTGTCCAGGTTCTCTCTTCATTCATAGCCATTCTTTAATTCAAACACAAAGAAGGTAGCATGCTCGTTCTGAAGAAATCTCCGCAGCTTCTTTTGGTCCATCATCATAGTGGTATGAACCTGTGAAATTTTTTTAAAATAAGAGAGTTTCCTTGAAAACTCAGTAAGAACCCTGGGAGTGTCTTGAAACTTTTCTTCATTTTTGCATTTCCAGATCTGCCATAAGATGTAAGAGGTTAAGATATTCCAAAAAATGTTAGAGTCTTTCTTAAACCCCATAATATGACTAGTCACAATTTCAATAATAGCTCTCTAGACATAAGTAGGATAGGAGATCCCAAAAAGATTCTAAACATTTCTAGCAAAAGAGCATTCAAAGAAAATATGCCTGCTGGTTTTAGGAAGGTTACAAAGCTTACAGTAATTACTTTCATAGTTATTTTTCTTAATAGGCAGTCTGTCTAATATAAAAAGCCATCTAAAACACTTAATTTTGGGTTCAACACAACCTTTCCATAAAATATCAAAGTTCTTCCTCCAAGAACAGACATCCAGAGAGGAATACTAAACCTTATTAATATGGTCAAGGATGGCATCATCATATCCAAGAATCTCATAGATATTTTTAGCTTTAATCTTGGATATGATGGTCCCATCCAGCCATTTGCATTTTAAGAATCTCTGAGAGTCAACATTGCAGATGGAAGGAAGATTTTGAGTAGCCTTGAGAATCATGTTATAAGTTTTCTTTTGAGAGATAGGAATATTAAAAGTGTTTCTCAACTCCTCCCAGCTAAGCAGCCGGTCATGTTCAAATATATCAATAAGCTGTGAAATGCCTTTGTTGGCCCACTGTCTAGCAGAGCAGCCTTGGGAAAGGGCAAGGGGTTTGCCAGAAAGATGAAGGCTCCACCAGATGGATCTTTCACCATAAATTTGGGTGTCATCATGGAAGTCCTTGTTAACAATAAATTTTCTAACTTGGTTCCAAGATTTCCAGATAGATTTGAAGACTTCTGATCCTTGAACATTAATAGGGAAGTTGCCAATGACTAAATCGTTAAATGGAAGGTTCTTCCAAGACTAAGCATTATTTGGGAAACCTCTCTCAATATTATTCCTAACAAGGATCTTCCATGGCGCATTTCCATCCATGGAGTGAAAGATCCATTTGGCGGCCAAGCAAATTCCTTGGATTCTAAGGTCTTTCAGCCCCAGCCTCCCAATAAGTTTATCAGTGCAGCACCAGTTCCATTTAACAGCATGAAATTTTTTGTTTCCTTTGCCATCAGACCATAAAAAATTCCTAACAGCTTTTTGAATTTAAAAAATTTGGTAATTTCTAAACTCCACGCAGATGAGTAGTAGATGTTATAAGAGGATAAGATCTCCTGGCAAACTTGCAATCTGACAGCCAAGGAAAGAGCATGGTTATGCCACTTGTCTAGCTTTTTAGTAATTTTCTCTTTAACCCAAAGCCACATGTCTTTAAGCGACAGGTTAATGGAAAAGGGAATGCTAAGATATCTCACAATCTTTTGAGGGCCTCCCCATTGAAAGTCATAGTTCTTAAACTAGTCAGAAGGCTGCTCTTTCCAACCCAGGCAAATGGATTTGGAGTGGGAGAGTTTAGCACCAGATATAGTGCAAAACAGATTCAGCTTGACTTGCAGAGCTTCAAAGTTCTAAGCATTAGCCTCAAAGAAAATGGTTGTGTCATCAACAAATTGGTTGTTAATGAGATCATCATCATTAGGAAGAGATATGCCCTTCACAGCAGGAGATATAGAATTATCTCTAAGTAAATAATAAGGAGCATCAGAGGCAATGGCAAAGAGGGCAGGAGCCAGAGGGAAGCCTTTCTGAATCGACCTACCCAGAGGGAAGGAGTTAGAGAGGGAACCATTGATGTCAATTTGGGCACAAGCATCATGAAGCAACATGCTAACAGCATTACAGAAGAAGGGAGGAAAACCAAAGGCCTCAAGCATCATGGAGATGAAGCTCCATTCGACTCTATCATAGGCTTTCTGGAAGTCTAAAAGGAACATACCAGAGTTTTGATTGGAGTGGTTGGCCTAGTTCATAGCCTCCCAACTAGTAATAACATTTTCCAGAATGTATCTCCCTTTTATAAAGCCAGTTTGGGTAGAACAGATAAATTTGGGAAGGATACCCGCAAGTCTGGTGACCAAGATCTTGGCGAAAATCTTGTAAGAGATATTAAGGAGCGTAATGGGCCTCCAATTCTTGATGAGAGCCTTGTCCCCATCCTTGGGAATAAGTTTAATAATACCTTTGTTAATAGAGAGACCGAGAGAGCCTTTAGAAAGCCTCCAAGTAGATCTCAAGAAGGTCTTTGGCAATCCAATTTTGGTTAGCTTTGTAAAATTCAATAGGTATACCATCAGGACCGGGCGTCTTATCATTTTTTAGGGAATTAATGGCATTGTTAACGTCATCTAAAGAGATATTTCCAGCAAGAAAGTTGGCATCCTCAGAGGAGATCACTTTAGGAATCAGAGATCTGCAACAGTCTCTGAGGGAAGAAGCCTCCACCGAATCCTCAGAGGAAAATAAATTCTGGTAGAATTTAGCAAAAGCTTCTTTAATAAATTCAAGATCACTAATTTCTTGGTTGTCAATGATAATTTTTTCAATGGTCTCATTAGAATGTTTGTGTTTAATAAGATTACAGCAATGCCCTCTTAAAGGTCAAGTGACTCCCTTTATTGAATGCCAATCAATGGCCGAAGGTAAAGGAAAATATAGAATTCATAAATCAAGGAGAATACAAAATCCGAAAATCAAGGAGTTAATAAAATTCAAAGCCTTGTATAATTCCTAGTTGACGCTGAAGTTGAAAAGCATTTTCTTTCCATCCGTTATAGTCCATTAATCGCTCTCACATGGAGAATGTAGTGCATATTTATGTTTTTCAAATCAACCAATCTGAAAATGACACTTTCATTTATAGTCGACATAATTGGTCCACCGCATTTACTTGTTTGATTCACTCAATTCAGTTTAAAATATCCACCTCTTTTCTTTGTTTTTTTTTCGAACAAAGCATCTTACATTTTAAAAATGGCATTTCAAAGAAAACTGCCAAAAAAACAAAAGAAGATATGCACCTCTTTGCATTATGTCTACGAAAGGAAGATTACTGATGTGACAATTGCACATGCATATCAACCCAAGAATTAGTGTCCACCCCTATTAAGCCCTCTCTCCTAGACCACCCAAGTTGGTAAGGCAAAAGAAACAAATCCATAGCAACCTAAATGAAATATTCAACCAGATATAATTAGTTAAAAGAAGACATGGGCGGCAAATCAATAAAGGCAAACTCGTAAAATCAAATACGTAGAAAAAGCTAGACTGACACCACGCCGTCAAATCTTTAATGGTGGCCAAAGATTCTGACAAACCCTTAAGAACGCAGGAGAATATTACATGCACTGATAGCGTGATACATTACTTGTAAAACCCTAAATAAATGCAAAATCTTAAATTAATGGGATGTGTAAGTAGATTTCACATAGACTATAAATATGTTGACAAATAATGTATCACGCTATTAAATTAGGAAATTAATGTATACCCTGACATTACGTAAAGAAATTGATGTTGTAAACTTCTCTGACAGGGAAGAATTTTCATGCGGACAATCACCCAATAATGCCTTTAAACAGTTATCATTTCGCTCACGAGAGATCCAACTGTTTGATAGAACAAGTCTTGCACGGGAAGCAACCTAAACTTTAATTTTTCATGGTACGTCTTTGGAAAAGGTTTCCTGTGGATATGACAAATGGACATTAATCTGACAGAGGGAAGAATCTTGATGTGGTAAATCACCTACAAATGTAGGTTTGAACAGTTTTAAGAAGCTCCACAAGGCTTCACAGGAAGAAACCTAAAGTGACCAGTTTCAAAAGCTCCACATGAGTTTCTTTTTGCTCATGATTGAATGCACCATTGGCAGAACATAAATATAAGAAAACTACTTATGTCAACTAAAATTTATTGGAGTGTGTTGTCTATCCAGATATCAGAATGCAGATAGGATTTTTAATAATTTAAATTTATTCATGACAAATATAGATTTTACAAAGGAGTTCATATATATCTAATTTTTTAAATAGTCATGTCTATTCTTTATAAATGAGATTTCTTCTTCTCAATAGTTTTTTTATTGAATGAAATTATTTTTTCAATAATTAATAGGTATTTCTGGTCACGTGTCATTGTACTACCTAGATGCAATAAATATTAAATGAACTATTCATTCTCATGAAAGATACCTTTGTATGAACTACTGTTCATAACATATGAATCATAATCATTGAATTCGACTAAAAATTTGTACAATTGAATTCTAATATTTATATCATATACTTTTTTTATTTCTTCAATAATTACTATTATACAACATATATATGAACAAATATTTCAACCATTTATATGAATAACATTTATATTTTTTCAGTTATCTCTAATGCTAAGAACAATATAAACAGCTGTGTTGTTTCTCACCATTGTACGAGGTAGACTACAGGCTAAGTACTTGGTGAAGTATGGCGGGACCTATAACACCTCTAAAGGTTGAGCATCCATAGGTGCAAAGAGAATGCATTATTTGTACATATTTGTATAACAGATGGTACAGTCAAACAGATCATTTCTGCTCTACTTGTTGGACTGTTGTTCGAGGACTTGGACGAAAAAATTATGTTTCTTCTCTTCTTGGTGTCTTGGCAAAATTGAATGCTGAGTTCTTTTGCTATTAAAAGCTATAGTAATTTTATTAGACAAGTACCCGAGTGCTCATTTTGTGGGTTGTTTTCATGCTATCGCACCACAATAATTCTGCATGATGACTAATTTCCAAAGCATTCAATGAACTATAGGAAATAATTTTTCCCCCTACTTCACTTAGATGGTAGATAGTTTTATCATGATAGGAATTGTTGTTGTTGTTGTTGTTTTCAAGCTTTTTCATTGTCTCTAGATTAATGAGAACTCAAATTTAAAATTTTCCTTTCCATACACCTAAAGAAGTGTGTAATTCAATGTTAATTAATCTCCAACATTATATAAGAATTGTCATTTTCCATGATAGGTGGATTATCACAAAGCTATTTACTCTTGTGTGAACAATATTTTTAATAGGTTCCAAATTAATTAAAATGCAAACTCAAAAATTTTCCATTTATGTTTACCTAAAGAGGTTGATAGTTCCATGACAAATAGTCTTAACATCATAAAAATTGTTATTTTCCATGGAAGGTGGTTTATCACTAACCTATTGATCCCATCTAATACCAATCATTTTGATAAGTTTTGGATCTTTTGACACTTTCATGGAGCTAAAGATTTTGGTAGTTCAATGGAAAATAGCCCTAATTGCATAAGAACTATCATTTTGCATGTTAGGTAGTTTATCACTAATCTATTGACACATCTATAATCAAATATTTTCCACAAATTCTTTATTAAGATATGTATGATTCATCTTTCTAAAATATTTCTTCTATAAATTATTTTTTATGTTTGAAACTTCACATTATATTAAATTACATTGACTAGATAAATATTAAACTTAATACTTTCGATTTGCTAACTAAATATTATACCTTTGAACTACCAAACTCCACCTTTTTTAAACTAGTAATCTATTAACATTAGAAATTTTCTTTAATCTACAAATAACTAAAATAACCAGAAACAAATAAAGAAAAAAAAAAACCACCTCTATATTTAAAAGTGAGTAGTTAATAATGATAAAACACCCACATAGGAACAGATACCTTAACGGAAACAAGTTTAAATTCTCCTTAATACGAGAGAAACCTTAAATGTGTTATTCTCCATTAGTTTTAATTTTAATATTTTCTATAAACATTCCTTTTAAAGTTTGAACCTTTTGATTGTTTAAGTTCTAAAAGTATTAATATTTTCAAGACCCATTAAGTCTAGTGGTTGTGTAAAGTCTATTTATAAGCTCTTCAAATCTCACGGGTGAGTAAAATATAGTATATCATCTTTCATTCATTAGAAAATGATCTTACAAATGAAATGGAGATCTCATTATTGTTAGTGTATTAACGATGTGGTCTGCAAAATTTTCCAAATATGTCCTGTTGTGGGTCCTTATTGTAGGGATCTTACTTTTTATTAACACTAGTGATTGCACCAAAAGAGGCACAATGGTTTAGCCAATAGTATGATATACGAAATGTTTGATTATTGAAAATATTGAAATTGAAAGACTTAGAAGAACTCAAAAATTTTGATACAAATTTAAGAAAGAGACGTACTATGTATGTGGAATACCTTTATGGCATTAGTTCAACAAAATCAACTCAAAAATATGAAAGATTAAGCTAAATACAACATTAAATTCAGAAAAATTGATAAGCATCCCATGGTTCTCTAATTAGAAGGACAACATGAATGCTCTGAGATCTACAAGCATTCCTAAAGTGAAAACCTCTAAAAAGAGAGTGCCAATACAACTACATGATGTGCAATTATGCTAAAACATGATGAAATATGATGCAATTTAAGATAAATATGCAAGAAAAATATAAAAATGAACTCAAACTACTCTAAGCATGGATGCAAAATGAACTATAGTATTGATGCAAATGAAAATGAGATGACAATGGATTTTGAATGGGTGATTTACACTAAGAAATGCTTCTTATTTATAGGATTTCCCAAGGGTACAGGGGTGAGCTTGATTAACCATAGTCAAGGCATGGTTGAGGTTAAGGTTGAGTGATGTGTTTCAAATATTGGGACAAAGAGACAAAGATGGACGGTCAAGATTGCAAAGCCAAAATAAAGGGTTGAGATAGAAAAGGCTATTAGTGATCCATGTGATTCAAATGCTCTCACCTTATTGGTTGATTGGGTTTTTGTCCTTTTGTGGTGGGTGAGAATAAATAAATTTAACAATTGATTTAATTTAGCAATGTCTCCCCTTGAATGGGTTGGATTAAATTTGATTTAAACTATACAATTAATTAATTAAAATCAATTGCACAATTATTTGATCATTTTGATTTAATTAATCCAATAGCTTTGATTTCAATTAATTCATTCTTTGATCTTCAATTGCTTGATTATCCTTCCCTGATCTTAGTTTGACTTTTCTTTAACCAATTTAGGGTGTATACACATACTTTTCAAAGAGAAACGCATTGCTAAATTTACATTATTGTAGCTTAGTTACTTAAATGCAAATTACATAGTGCTATGCTGGTAAAGTAAAACATGTTTTCAATAATTAGCTATTTGTATGAAAAACAACAAACATCTAATTAGAACAATACTGTTTCCCTTTTTATGGTGTTCACAAGATTTTGGAAAAGAAAAATATAGAGTTTTAGTGAAGAAAATTAACCATCCACTTCCAAAATACCCAATAAAATATCTATGTCACCAACTACATACACAATTTTTGCAAATAGTCCATGAGATTTGTACTATGCACAATATGAAGTTTTTTTTTGTTGGACTCTAAATTCCTCAACTCCTCCTGTGGTTGAGGTATTCTTGCAAGATGAACACATGTCAGCATGCGAAAACATGACATTTAAGATATAATAGATTATTCATGAAATTTGAGATGTGCTTCGACCTTTGTTTGTGCAACATAGTTGGTGTAAACAACTTTCTTCTTTCTTTCTAATAATTACATATGGGTTGTTCTTCATTTCAGAATATCTATCAAAAGAGAATGGTGGTTCAATGTAAATTCCATCTAATAATTTCACTCTTGATATGGTTGTGAATGTTAGGCCTTGTCTTTATATTTTTCTGAGATCAATAGTTACTTTTTGCAATGTTAAACCCTAGGATTTGTGAATTGTTTAATATCCAATGGCATTGCAATTGGTACTTTCCTTCTATTTCCTAGTGTTATTGGTGTTATTGGTATAGTCTTTGGGTCTTTTATATTCTAAGGTGGGCCATTATAGTTCTCAACTCTTGTTATAACATACATGGGGACACTTGGGGGCTTTGACCCATATCTCTATACAATATCAACAATTTCACCAAGTACTCCATTGACAAGGCTCATTTGTATCCATATGTTGGCGGTCAACAAAATTCATTGGTCAATTCATAGTATCATGTGTTTTCCATGTTTTACTTCATAGACTTCAATATTTTTATTACTTCGAGTATTTGTTGTAGTACTTATGGCAATTGGACAATTTAGTTGTTTTAGTATTCTTTTATATTACATGCATCCTTACCAAATCATTCATCAGGCAATGATGAGTCACCCTACACTCCATGCATCTTATATTTTTGCATTTTCAAATGTACAAAATTCTTTTCATGTGCATAAAAATGGTTAGTCTAACAACTTGTGTGAGACATTATGATACTATGTTCATTTACATCATAAATATAGATTATCATTTTTTGAAACTTTCCACATTCTCTCTTTGACTCATGCAATTGCATATCATTTGTAATCTTTGCTCTTTACTTTTAGAAAATGAATAAGAATCAGCCTAGTAAAAAATGTAAATTAATCATTTATAATACATAAGCTCCATATGATTTATCTTACTAATAAAAATCAGCAACAGATGCATCTATTGACAAAATTAAAACCATGCATATTCAGATTATCCATAGTAAGAATCCAACCATGAGTAGCAACCCACCAAAATAATTTTATTTTAGGAATAAGATCTGGAACCCAAATGTGTTTCGGTAAATTTTCACTATCTTCTAAACTTTCAAGGGGCTTATAGGTTAAACTAACAAATGAGGAACTAGAAGAGTTATACCTCCATATAAATATCTATCCTCCAAATATTGGGAAAATAGAACACAGTCAGGTAGGAGCCATTCCATCAACCTGATATCATTCAACCATGTATTCCTTATCTCAGCAGGAGGATCTATTCTTCCAATCAAATATCCTAAGAATTTTTTCTAGGTAGCTTTACCTTGATGCGAAATCACATAATTATCCACTTGGATATCATATTGATTAGTGAACTATCCCTTAATTTGAGATAGAGAATTAATCTCCACCAGGGGTTTATCTTGGTGCCAAATGTCCTCCCATGGTCTAGCTTTCTTTCCATTACCCATAATCAATCAACGCCCTTTCCTAACGCTAATTTTTATATTGACTATGCTCTTCCACAATGGAGAACCTATGACATAGTAATGCCCATATAAAAAGGATTTAGAATTCCCAAATTACCCAAATATTTCTCCCTCATTATCTTAGTGTTGATGACAACTATTCAATTGTGTATTGTCATTGATGTTTACACAAGTATAGTGATGTTTACACAAATGTCTAATCCTATCTGAGCACAGATAGTTCATGCCAAGCACTCTCGGACATTGAAGAAGACCAAAGTGATTTTTCAATTTTAATCGAGTGCACTCAGACATTACAGTGTTGGTCGGGCATTGAAGGATTTCAGTGTTGACCAAGTTAAACAGTTAGTGTAAACGGACTAACAAAAAATTATATTTTATGGTTAATTGGTTATATGCAGCCGACAGATATGATTTTTATTATTTATTTGGAAGGATATTAAGGCCGACTTGACAAGGCTTATCATATAATAAGGTCAAGTTTGGATTGATTATCCGATAACTAAGTAGAAGAGATATGTGTTTATGACATGAAGAGTGAAGGCAAAACCAGATAGGATTTTGATTGAGGAAGGAACAAACATAGTTGAAACAGAATATTTGATCAGTAAGGATCAAGTAATTAATCCAGAATAGAGATCTAAATCAGAAAAAATAGATGCTTATCAAAATAGGTCAATCCATTGTTACTCTCTAACAATTGTAGCATTGATCAAAATCTCTTAACATAGTAGACTTAACAATAATTTGTAAATCCTCTCACAAGGTGACATTTTTGCATTGAAGTGTTTGAAGACCTCTAACAAGGACACTCCTTACAGGGTGATTAAATCCTCTAACAGGGTTACACCTATCATTGTTTTATTGTAACCTTTAATAGGGTTGGCTCCTAACAGGGCTCACTTTAGAAGAGTGAAAAACAATGACTAGTTGCAATTGGTTGCTTTTCCCATATTGGGTTTCCACGTTAAATCTTGGTGTTATCTATGTACATTTCATTTTCTTTAAGGTTTATGTTTCTGCAATTAATTACTAAGGATAATTGCAGTTAATATATAAAGATTTTCTATGTTAACCGAGTGACAGTAGAATATTTATGTTAACCAAGCAACAGTGATAAATTTGTTTAAGACATCTAAGATACTTGGATTTGTTTTTTTCGTAATTGATTCAACCTCCCCTCTCAGTTACTCAACTCATTTCCAACAATTGGTATCAGAGCTGTAAGTGCTTCCAGGGAAGGTTCCAAGGGCTAAGCTAAAGATCAGAGATGTCTTACAGAAGGGAGATCCCTAAGCTTAACAAAGACAATTTTGCTGCATGGAAAGATTTGATGAGGCTACATCTATCTACTATTGGAGATACTAGTTTGCAATTCTTGGACCATAGGTATGTGGAACCACCAAGACCTTTGACTGTGGATTAGATGATAGACATGAAGCATCATAACATAATGATGATTGATATAGCCTCTGCACTCAGTTATTCCAAATTTGATGAAGTCAAGGACTGCCCTACTACCTTTGATATGTGGAACAAACAACATGATATTCATGGAGGAGATGTCAATGTAAAGAGAGCCAAAGAAGAAAGTCTCAGAGGTTAATTTGTTTAGATGAAAATTAAAGAAGGAGAGGACATTACAAAATACAGTGAAAAAATCAAGAAAAGTGTTAATGCCATCAGAGCTGGCGGTGGAGTGATTGAAGGCACAACAATGGTTATTAAGGTATTGAGGACTTTCATTCCTATCTATGCAATTAGAGTTTCAATTATTCAAGAGATGAGATGCAGTAATGGCATAAATCTAGATGGATTGGTTGGAAGACTTACAACTTTTGAGTTGGAAAACTTTGACAATTATTCTCCTAATCTCATCAATCTTGGGTCTGCATTCAAAGCTAAATTAAACCTTCAAAATATGAAAGTAAAATAGATTGACAGTGAGCGTGATGATTAATCTGATGATGAAGATCTAGAAATCATTGAAGCATTACTTGCAAGGAGAGCTGCAAAAGGAAAAGGACAATACAAAGGAAGAATACCATTGATTTTCTTTTCATTTGATGAGGTTGGTCACATTGTTGCTAAGTGTCCAAACAAGGAAGACAAAGGTGAGAAAAATTTCAACAAGTACAAAGGAAAGAAAGATTTCAAAAGCTACAAAATCTACAAAGACAAAGGTAAGAAATATTTTTATATTGCTAAAGATTCTGATAGTGATGATGAAGAATATGAAATGGTTTATATTTCTATTAAGGACGAGTCAAACAATGAAGATAATGAAAATAAAACACTATACTCTCATATTAGAAAGAATGACACTTAGATAATTGATAGTGGTTGTTCTCACCACATGACTGGTGATAAAACCAAATTTGAACATCTTGAGCACTATGATGGTGGGAGTGTCAGTTTTGGGAATGATGAACCCTGCTATGTGAAAGGTAAAGGTTGTATTTTGCTAACTGAAGGAATAAAATGTGATAATGCTTATCGGGTTGAAGGACTAAGGCATAATCTACTAAGTGTGGCATAGCTGAATAACATTGGTTTCAAGCTAGAATTCATGAATGGGAAGGCCAAGATCCTAGATGGTAATGGAAACCTAGTTGGAACTATTAGGCAAACAAAAGGTAATCTATTCTATCTTGATCTCAATGAAAGTTCATGCTTTATTGCACAAGTAGAAGAAAGCTGGTTATGGTTGTTCGTGTGTAAATGGGTACCTGTCGGAATATACACAAACAATCAATAGATCATTATATTAGCAACCTGGGGTTAGTGAAAAACATGAAAAACATAGTGAAACCCACTAAAATCGATCTATTGCCTTCTAACTTAGGAGGAGTGTGACCAAAAACATATCAGCCCTCAGAATATGTTGTTGAATCAGTGACCAATACAACCTAGTATGAAGGATTTGAATTAAAACAAGCTAAATGATGAGATGAGCATGCATTTAAACTATAAAAGATGAAATAGCAC
>MU225637.1:1536421-1549717 GCA_018584345.1 Thuja plicata
TTAGGACCCCTTAGGACACACTTGAGCATTCAAATGTGTTAAAAGGGGTCATGGGGACTTCCTAAGTGTCCTAGTACACCTTATCACGCACTAGGACCCCTAGGAAGTCACCATGACACCTTTTGACACATTAGAACACTCAAGTGTGTCCTAAGGGGTCATACGACCCCTTGGGACACAGTTGACTATTCTAATGTGTCAAAAGGGGTCATGGAGACATCCTAGGGGTTCTAACATGTGATAAGGTATACTAGGCCCCCTAGGAAGTTCCTGTGACCCCTTTCAACACATTGGACACTCAAGTGTCTTCCAAGGGGTCGTAAGATCCCGTAGGACACACTTGAGAGTTCTAATGTTTTGAAAGGGGTCATGGGGACTTTCTAGGGGTCCTAACATGTGATAAGGTGTATTAGGACCCCTTAGGTCCCTCTGTGGCTCCCGAGAAAACATTGAAACACTCAATTGTGTCCTCGGAGGTCACATAGGGACCTAAGGGGTCCTAGTACATTGTCTTATGTGTTAGGACCACTAGGAAGTCCCTATGACCCCTTTCGACACATTTCAACACTAAAGTGTGTCTCAAGGGATCGTACAACCCCTTGGAACACAATTGAGTGTAGAAATGTGTTTTTGGGGGCTACAAAGGGACCTAAGGGGTCCTAGTACACTTTCTCAAGCGTTAGGACCCCTAGGAACCCTCTATGACCCCTTATACCAATGTAATTAACCTATATAAATATGTCTTATATAATATATATATTATATATATACTATACTTGATTTTATTATATATACAACAATATTTTATATATAATATATAATATACATATCATATTGAATATATATATATTATAATATAAAATATATTTTACATACAATTTAAATATGAAGATATCATGTGATATATTGTTAAATACATATTAATATATATAATACATATAAAATAATATATAATATAACATTTAATATTAATATATATTATATAATATTTAATATATAATCTAATATATAATATATAATCTAATCTAATATATAATATAATATATAATCTAATATATAATATAATATATAATATATAATCTAATATATAATATAATATATAATATATAATCTAATCTAATATTATATATCTAATATATAATATCAAAAAATGAGAGGGAGAAAGGGAGAAAGGGGAGGGAAACTTCAAAATACAAAATTCTTCTGGTATTTTTGGGTAACCAAAAAAATTAGGTACCCGATTAGGCTCAATTTTGCTTTGTGCACCATTCCTATCTGGTCAACTCTTCAAATGTCTCAAAAATGTGTTTTTCCCTTGTTTCTCTGATTTTTAGACTTTGACCATGTAGCTGACGACTTTTTTTTCACCCAAAATTGAAGAAACAAAAAGGGTATCTTAAGGAGATTATCAGCTTTCTATCGATATAATTGCTGTCAAATTTCAAATTCGGTAAGTAATTATTAGTTATTTTCTAATTGAGATACCTCTAAAGTGTTGATTTACATACTGATTGAAAAATGGATATAACTTTCAGACGGTAGAAAATTTTTGAAATCCAAAAAATGCGTCACATTCTATGCTTCGCCTACTATAAGGAAAAATTTTGTTTTTTTGAATTTGGTAAAGTTTTCAATGAGTTAAGGTGGTCAGACACGGGAGTTTTTTTATTCTGAAAACATTGTAGCAGATAATTCATAATTAATTTTTTTTTGGAATAAAATTACAAAAAAATATGCATCACATTTGGGCATGAGTCTACTACTTATATATAAAATATTATAAAAAAAATATTATCATTTGATTATGATTAAGGTGGTCAGACAAACACCTACTTCTTATTTTTTTGCTGAAATTTTTGTACTGCTGCATTGAAATCTGTACTTTTCACCAATCATATTAACTTTTTTTTAGAAAAGGTCTAGTAGTTTAGAAACTACATTCAATTTCCTACAGATTCTATTCTTACAAATTTTTGATACTAGGTTGATAGCTAGTTAAAATTTTCACGTCAAATTTACTAACCCTGATTTTCTGATTTTTGATTGCCACTTAAGGGCATAGTTTGGGCCCTCATGATCTTGCACATACCCAGTAAGCAGAAGAGATATGTGTTTATGACATGAAGAGTGAAGGAAAAATTAGATGGGATTCTAATTAGGACACAACACACAAAGCTGCAACAGAATATCCGATCAGCAAGGATCAAGTTATTAATCCATAACAAAGATCTGAATTAGGAAAAATAGTTGCTTATCAAAACAGGTCAATCCATTGTTACTCTCTAACAACTGTAGCAGTGATTAAAATCTCTTAACAGAGTAGACTTAATAGTCTTTTGTAAATACTCTCACAAGGTGACCTGCATTGAAGTGTTTGAAGACCTCTAAGAAGTCCACTCCTTACAAGGTGATTAAATTCTCTAACAGGGTCACACCTAACAGTATGTTATTGTAACCTTTAACAGGGTTGGCTCCTAACAGGGTTCACTTTAGAAGAGTGAAAAATAGTGACTAGTTGCAATTGGTGGTTTTTCCCGTATTGGGTTTCCACATTAAATCTTGGTGTTATCTATAAATTTCATTTGCTTTATCATTTATGTTTCTGCAATTAATTACTAAGGATAATCACAGATACTATCTTATCATTTTCTGTGTTAACTGAGTGACAGTAGAATATCTATGTTAACTGAGCAACACTGATTAAAAAATTTAAGACATCTAAGGGACTTGGATTTGTTTTTGTGGTAACTGATTCACCCCTCCCCTCTCAGTTACTCAACTCATTACCAACACTTAGTTTATTCCTTCTTATCTTTCATGAGAAACCAAATAGTGTTAGTTATAAGAGCCTTATTAAATTTTCTAATCCTTCTAATTCCCAACCCACCAATTTTTTGAGGAGTACAAAACCTTTCCCATTTGACTAGAGCTATTCTTTTTTTGTCCTCACTTCCTATCCAGAGAAACTTATTTTGAATTATTTCAATCACATCAGTAATTAGGCTAGGGATCTGGAAGAGGGATAGAAAGAACATTGGGATATTTTTCAAATAATATTTCAGAAACTCAACTTTTCCTCCAGAGCTATGGAGTTTACCTTTAAACCCAAAAATTTTCCTCTACAATATCTCAATGAGTTTATTCCAATATAGAGTAGCAAGAAATTGGGAAGTGAGGGGAAGCCCCATGTAGTAAATTTGGCAGAGGGGCCACCTTGCACCCCAAAATCCAGGGCAATCTATTTTGCATGGAAATATCCACATTAAATAAATAAATCTTTCTTTTGTTATAGTTTATTTGTTGTCATGATATATTAGCATAGCTATCTAGGAGCTCCTTCCATTTTTAGCTTCATGTATATAAGCTTATCCAAACATAATCGTGGCATCTACAAATTGCTAATTGGAAAAAGGATGGAGTTGAGATGTAGCATGTAGCCCCTTCAAGTTATTGGACTCTCTACACTTCTATAAATTCCTTCCAAGAACCTCGACCACCATTATGAAAAAGGTAAGGCGACGGTGGATCAGCTTACCTCAGAACTTTTCTAGTAGAGAAGCACCCACTCAAGAAGCCATTAATCTAAACATAATACTTGGTATTATTGAAATAGTTCATAATAATGTGGAAGAATTTTCCTTTGAATCCAAATTTATTTAAAACCTCCTCCAGAAAATCCCAGTCGACTTTATCGCAAGCCTTCAAAATGTCCAACTTTAGCATCATGCTAGTTTTTTTGTTAGCTTGCATAAAGTGCACAATTTCATAGTTCATTATTACAACATCCACTATATTTATGCCCCTAC
The DNA here is from genome assembly GCA_018584345.1 of Thuja plicata. NCBI lineage: Eukaryota > Viridiplantae > Streptophyta > Pinopsida > Cupressales > Cupressaceae > Thuja > Thuja plicata. The sequence goes on from MU225637.1 coordinate 1,540,228, forward strand.
AAAACCTTTTTGATTGTCATAAATCAGTTTTTCCAACAACAATTTCAGTCTATTGACTGCGACCTTTGAGAGGATTTTGTACATAGTATTGTATAGGTTGATCAGTTTGAAATCATACATAGTCTAAGGCTCAACCACCTTTGGGATGAGAGAAATGTAGGTAGAATTTAGCTTCTTGAAAAATTTACATGTTCTGAAGAAATCTCTAACAACATTATAAATATCCTCCCCAATAAAATGCATGTATTCTTGGAAGAAAGCTGGTGGGAATCCATCAGACCTTGGGGCTTTCAAGGCTCGAAAAGATAAGACAACATTCCTAACTTCCTGGAAAGAAAGTTGTCTAGAAAGGTTTTTATTATCATCTTCATTAATCAGACAAGGAATAGCCTCAAACAAACCATACATATAAGAAACAACATAATTCACATTACCTTGATTGCTAGCAAAATAATTTACATCTTCACTCGCTATATCCTCCAACTCCTCAATCATAGCACCATTAGAAATTAATTATTTAAAGATATGATTCATGATTCTATGTTTGAGGGTAGACTGATGAAAAAATCCAGTATTTTCATCCTCCTTGGTAAGCCATTGAACTCTCATTTTTTTTCTTCCAAAATATTTCCTCTTGTTTACTGAGTTTGATCTATTATTCTCCTAGGAATATTTCTTGTTGACTCCATGTCTCCTAATTATTTTCTCCCATTTCCATCATTCCTTGAATATCATTGATCTTAATCATAATTTCCTTTTTCCTCGTAAAGATGTTACCAAATGAATATTTATTCCAGCCTTTGACTTTATCTTTAATGATCCTCAGCTTGTTACAGAATTGGATCATAGGAGAATACGTCATAGGGGTTTTCCACCATTGTTCAAAAAGTCTGTGAAAGTATGGGTGAGTGATCCACATCATCTCAAACATGAAGGATTCTCCTTTTGTAAGACCCTATTTCAAGTACAGTAAGTGAGCATTATGATCTAATCCAGTTCTTGGGTGATCAGTAAGATAGAAGTCCACCAGATTAGGCTAGTTAGAGGAGCATATAAATCTATCAAGCTTAACTTGAATAACACTATTCCCTTTTCTCCTATCAGAAAAAGTAAATTATGCTCCATGGAGATCTAGATCAATCATAAGAAGTGCTCTAGTTCCAACATGTTATCATTAAATTCTTTAGTACCTTTATATTTTTTACAGGGAAAGAGGGGAGAATTAAAATCACGCCCATCATCCATTTTGTGGTATTGTTTCCCTCAATGAGAGCAGAAAGTGAATCCCACAGAGACATCCTCTAAGATCTCACATTAGGAGCATAGACATTTATCAAATTCTAAGACAAAAAAGAAGCCACATTGTTGAAATAAATTATCTAGCTATTATTATAAGTGTGAAGAGGACTTCCCTTCACCTTACCTAGATTCCAAAGCATGGAAAGAACACTAGAAGCCCCATAAGAGTCACAAAATTCCTATTTCGCTCCATACCAAATATTATTAACTACTCTCTCAAAACTCTCCTTACTCATTTTTCATTTCTTGGATAATGAGAATATCAACCTTGGTCTCCTAAAGAGCACATTTTAGCATGTGTTGTTTAATCTGGCTATTTAAGCCACCCCATGTTCCAAGATAGAATCTTCATAATCAAAGATAAAAGATAACAAACCTCTTCTAGCCAACCACCCCTTGAGTAGTTGGGCCTCTCCACCCAAGTAGGGGAGAAGTCATTTCTTATTTTTCTTGACATCATAGAAACCATCTATGGTTCTCTATCTACTAGTATCTACTTCCTTTGCTATTTTCCTTTCTATATTCTCGTTTTGTGTTGGTCTTCCTTGCATAGGTTCAATATCCACATCTAGTTTTTTTTTTCCTTCATTTACCTTTTCCTTCAGCCATATTCTAGTCTATCTCACTATCCTTTTTCTCATACAATAATTTATATCCTTTTTTAGGGGGAGTTGAAGAGAATGCTAACAATGAGAGTTTCTCCGTAAGGTTGGAAAATACAAAATTCCCTCCAACATGATTTTCAGACATAACATGGATTCTATTCACCTTTTTATGTCAAGAATCATTAATGGCATGTCCCTTTGGATTAGGTTACAGCATATGAGATGTCACCTTCAAGTCAACCTGGCCAGTAAATTTTTTCTAATGCACTTCATCTGAGTACCAAATATTCAACTCAACCACTACTTCATCCAAAGCAGCCACCTAAGTAGAAGTAAGGATAGAATAAGAACTATCTAGAGATCTAGAATCTATAACGTTATTCTGTTTATTCTTCCCCTCGAGAGTAGTTGTGTTATTCTTAGTCAAGTTCAAGGGAAGAGGCTTAATGGTAGAATTCTCTGAATCTGGTGCCTTAAGGGGAATAACACGAGTAGTCATAGAAGAGTTTGAGACCCTCAAATCCCCAACCAAGGAAAAATGTAGAGGAAGATCAATAGGACCCACTACATTAGAGTGGGGGGAAACCAAATCTCAGATCAGATTGACAGTTAGAGGAAAATGATATTGAGACTTAGGATGCTCTTGACCTCCTTTCTTGAATATGCAAACATTATTCAAATGTCCATGTTTTTGGCAGATTTGACAAAACATGATGGAATTCTCATATTCAATGGGTTGATTCCAAGATGCATATTTTTTAGTGAAGTGTTATATGGGTGAGAAAAATAATATTAAGCTCCACATTAACATAGATTCTGGAAAAAGGAGTCAAGACCTTTGTTGCATCACCTTATCCATCAAGGATTGGGATCCCGATGCCTATAAATATTTTAGAATTTCAAAACTCCAAAGGGAGACCATTAAGATGCACCTAGGTCAAGGCCAAGGCACCAAGATCATTATTAGGGTCTAACCAAAGTTTATATTTATAAAGACCCAATATATTCCTCTGGTTACTTTCATAAGTCCAAGGTCCATTGACCAAAACAAATAGGAGGTATTCTATGTTCACAGAGCTAAACAGAAACACCCTATAATCCATCAAATTAATTTTCACACTTCCCTTAAGTCTCCAACAGGTCACAACCCATTTTAAAAATTGATCATTAGAGGGTCTAAATGATAGGAACCTACCAATGAGAGATAGTTCCAGATCATTAACCATCTCCATTGGAATTTCATTTGTACTTGAAAATTTGTGTCATTGATCTTTGAAGAAGCACCATACCCTTTATTATCCACACAAGTCTTCAAATATGATGATTTACTACCCAAAACTCTGACCATAAATGAGATCAAAGATTCCTGACAAAAAAAGAGTTGTTAGACCCGGTAGGCACCTTGGGAGAGGTTAGAGCCCCAAGAACATAATCAATAGCTTTTTCACAAGATGTTAGATTAGAATAGCCCAAAATTGCAAGCGAGGCACTTGGATGTAAGGAAGAAGGCCCCAACACAAATAATGGAGGAGAATCCAAAATAGAGCTAGAGGACAAGATATGGTGACTCGAAGGCTTTTTGGAGGGGTCTTGGGAGACTAGGGATGGGTCCCTTGCAAGCTTTCCCATTGTGGAGAAAATGGAAAAGAAGGAAACTGGAAAAAGAAACACAAAACCCTAGAAGTGGGCCATATTTGGGGAGCAGAACACTGATTATCTTACATACAAATTTTTGAATATATTTGTATGTGTTGCTATGTTAGTTTCTTTCAAACCTTTAATTTTAGAAAATTTAAAATATGTTATGTTGCCAAGTACTTAAATGTTTTAAATTATTCAAGGGTGTATTGATTCACCCCTCCCCTCTCAGTATACCGAATGTTTAGCAATTGGCATCATAGCTAGTTTCTTTGGAAGAGTCTAACCGCTCGAAGGTGATCTAAGAGGTTGACCACTTTTCACTGACAACCACCATGGACGAGAATGAATTCATATTTTTATATGAAGATCTGGAATCATTTCAAGAGGTAAACAAAGTCATATCAGAAAATGTGAAAAAAGGCAAATGACTACATCTGGAGATTGAAAGATAAAATTCAAAAGTTCAAATATAGGAATAAAGAAGTAAGAAATGAGCTCAAATTAGAAAATGAAACCATCATTGATTTAATAGAAAAATGTGAAGAAGATGAAAATACAAAGAAGCTTATAAACAATATAATTAAGAGAAAATGCAATGAATGCAAAAAATTGGAACAAGAGATATCATCTCTCAAAACAAATCAAGAAGAAATTCAGAAAATAGAGGAAAAGGTCAAAACTAGTTCAGAGAAAGTAGATAAAATTTTGAGATCTCAGAGATCTCCAACAAAGAAAAAGGGACTTGGATGTAATATCAGTGAATTCTCTCACAACACAAGAAAAGAAAAGGATGAGTTGGTTCTAGTAAATAAAAATCAATCTACACCGAATAAAGGCAAGGCTCTGGTAAAAACACCAGATAAGGATGAATCTATATTCCTTTAATTTTCATTATTTCAAATGCAATAAATCGGGTTATAAAGCAGTAAATTGTAGAAGTAAGCTGACTCAAAAAATAGATCCTTTACCGGTAGAAGTTTCAATTGTAATATTTTCATTCATATAACAAATCAATGTAAGAAATCTAATAATGATAGCAATAAGTTTATGTGTTACTGTTATACATGTTTTCTATATGGTCATAAAGAAAAATAGTATAGGTTAAGACATAATAAATAGGGCAACCAATATTTCAAAAGAAAAAAAGTTGGTCAAAGGTTTTGTAGATCAGTCAAAACTATGAAGATTGAACCGACAAAGATGATTAACAAGAAAGAGATCAAAGTAGAAATGAAGAAAATATGGGTGAAGAAGGATGACGGTAGCTTTGGCTCCAGTGTAGAAATGTGTTATGATAACTAGTAGCCTCAAGATGTCAGTTAGGGAGAGAAATCATTCTTTATCTATCTCCCATCCTGCATAATACAATCATACCAAATTTACTCCATTGAGGATTTATTGATAGAATGAAATGAAAAGAGAATATTCATTTTGGTAAAAGTGGTCATAGTGGGTATATGACATAATTAATGCATCTAAAGGTACTTTATCCTAATCTTATACCTTAAATATGACACTTACATGATATATCACTCACAATGAAAAATTGTTTTTGAGTGCTAAGCTGAAAAAGAAGATAAGCTAGGGTTTTTAGAAGTGTTTCAAGGTTCTCTCTACCATGACCGCAATTTAAGTCATGCCCTAACATCTTTAGTGAGAATGATATGACGAGTTTCTTATTTTGAATCCCTCGTGAAGTGGTTCTGACTTAAGATGTAAGAATTCATTTAAGTTACAAGCTTGATGAATTTGATCATTACAAGATATATGACCTTTGGGTCAATGAATTAGAAAACAAAGATGGAACGGTAAAATATGAGTATCAGGTTTTGGTCGACAAATTGTCAAGGGTGTGTTCAATCAATTTACCTATTTATGCAACAATGAGAAAAGGTTGAGGATCACTAGAAGTCATTTCCACAACAAGTTTTTGTGGATAGATGAGAGTCATCTCTACAAAGGAATTTATGAAGAAGATAACTGGACTGAAAAATACTTGCAATGTATCAAAGATTAAATCTGTTAAAGTTTATTAAGTTAAAGCTCTCATGGGAGATTTTTCAAATGGAAGACCACTAGAATTAAACCCTATCATAGATCCAAAATTCAAATATGTTAGTAATAAATGAGAGCGGGGGTGAAACATTGGCCTCAAATTAATCCTTAAAAATTATAACCACAAATTATACCTCTAGTTATCTTCTGTCCTACAAGATGTATGCCTTGAAATACTTTTATCAATTTACTACTTGTCAAATTTCCTTGTTAATATCTCTTCTATATGATTACCGATAAGCAGTTAACTATTTACCGAAACACAGTAAATATGCAGAGTATACCGATCAATCCAAAATTGCATATGTGAAATGTAAAATAGTAAAGTAATAAAACATAAACACATAACACATGGATTTTTAACATGGAAAACCTATTAAGGGAAAAACCACTGGGACCGGTACCCCAAATTTTCACTCTTCTGAAGTGAGCCCTATTAAGAGCCAACCCTGTTAAAGGTTACAAACACACTATTAGTTGTGACCTTATTAGAGGATTTAAGAATAGTTTGTCACCTAGTATCTGGCATCTAATGCTACCATCCTTGATTAAACACTCACTTGGCCTGTCAATAGGCATCAGGCATATCTAATGCTACTTTTATGATCAAAATTTTTGATACTCCTTAGGATGTATCTCAATTGTAAAAGACTTTTAAGTCCTGCTTGATTAAGAGGCTTTATGCTAAAATGGTTAAATTGAAACACTAATGATCTATTCATACATACAACTTAATTGCAGATTTTTAGATCTATTGTAAGATCATTACCTCTCTGATCAATATAATCACTTATACCTTTTCTCCACACTTTTTTTCTATGTGTTTCTTGTCTCACTATTCGTGGGTGTCTGTAGAATCTAGCTCTTCCTTTAGCTTGTTGGTCAGGACTGAAAGAAGACTTTCTTCTCCTTCAGATTTTCTTTAGCATCTTTCCTCTTTTCTCTTGTTCACCCCACACACCAACTCATAATGAATTGGGTTTGTCTCTATATAGACATGATTTCCCCTTTTCTTGGCTTTCTTGTTTCTTGGCATGTTCCACAATTATCACCAATAGATTTAAAGAAAACTCTTGATTTATCTCGAAGAGATCTTCTTGCCAACTGGACAAATCAGCTTTAAATCAATTACTTATCTCTGACTTTATCTGGATGTTTAAAACAATGATAAGTATCCATGAATTCTATCTTTAGCTTTTTGATAGCTAAGAATTTTGTCATTTTCTAAACTCTCTGTTATATCAGTCAACTCTTCAGTTAGTCATCGGTGATAACTGACTGTTCTGTCGGTGTGACTTCAGTTGTCATTGGGATCTCCATCCTTGTATTTTCTGTTGGGAAACACTGAAATTGTTTCCATCAGTTTACTCTGTGTTTTTCTCATCAGGCAACACTGTAACTTTGCTCATTGGCAATGCAGTGCATTAGCTCGTCAGGTAACACTGTGACTTTGGTCTTTTACTCTGACTGTCGGGTTGCACTCTATTGGTGTATGTTGTCACTTAGTGAATACTTGACTTGTATGCATTACTAATAGCATAGCGTTTTATTCATCTGATCTTGGAAGCCTTTGGCAGTATTTCCATGACCATACAAATTATATCAATTTGACATCAATGAAAATACAATACATTAACTAATTTAATGCCTTGCATGATCATCAACTTAACATCTTCAAACATTCAATCAGTTACATGTCATCAATCTCTCACTTTGGCATTGAGTGCAACATACTACATTATCATACTATACTATCACTAATACAATATGAAATATATAGTTTCATCAAGCTTTCCTAATGTAACTATTACAAATGGTTGGCTTTCGGTAAGCTCAAATAGCTTTGATTTGATTCTCGTAGTTTTCTTTCTATCTTCAATCCCTTCACTAGATAGATGTAGAATCTTTCTTTCTTTGATGTGATGTGTTCTCCTTCTATGTCAAACTCTCTCCCTTTGACTATTCTCCTTTCTTTTGATGTCTTTTGTCAGCAATTCTCTTCCTTTGTGTGTACTCTCCCTTTCTTGTTACATTCTCCTTTTGGATACTTCGATGGATATGATCTCTCCTTGAGTTGATAATGGATATAATCTTTGTATGATAATGAGATATCTCTCTCCCTTTGACAACAATTCCAAACAAACATCTTTTCAAACAAGTTTTTGATAGTGATGTCAAGTGGATCCTTTCTATTCATAATATATTCTTGAATCTCCCAATCCATCGGTAACAACTCTGGTGCTCGATGTAGATAAATACCTTATTGTGTATAGATTTGTCTTTATGTGCATCTTCTTTACTTGCATCAACATGAATGATACCCTGATAATATGCAGACTGGTGAAGCCTTCTAGTCAGCTTAAAGATCAGTAGACAAGGGTCTAACCCCTAGTCTCTTTCTCAAGTACTCAAATGCATCCTTGGGAAGTGGCTTGGTGAAGATATCGGCCAATTATTCCTTTTACTGCACATACTCAAGTTGATGAAGGGTGCTCCCCTTAATACCACAAACACACAACAGAAACAGAGAAGCAACAACAATCTGCAAGAATAGAAAATGGGCTTCTTATTATCTCCACAAATGTGGAATTACAAACTTTCAGAATTACAATATGCAAAGCCACATGGGAATTCCCCTTACAATATTCTGTAGGACAAAGCCTTGAATTATTACCCAGATCTCCCCAGAACTACCCTAGACAACACTATGGGCCTTCTTTATATAGGCAATTTCCACCGCCCGAGAAGGTTCCAGAGATTTAGCCCATAGGGCTGACCAAACTTAGAACTATTTTATTTTACAATTTATTACATCATAGTTGGCTCAAAATAACTTTTGAAACCCGAACAGAAATTTTGAAGAAAAATTATTTTCTGTCATTTTAGGTGACCCAACTTCCGAAGACCATAAGTCATCGCTAGTTGACCTGATTGACTATTATGACCCCAATCTGGAAAGGCCATGAAGCGCTCTACAGGCCTAACCAATGCAAGTGCCCGTCACCCAATTTTCAACCTCATCAAGGGCCTCTAAAGCCTTCAAAACTGAGTTCAAAGTTTCTGTACCCTGCTGCAAATACCGAAAATCTTTAATATCTTCAAAACTAGACCTGATCTAGCCTTGAAAATTTACTGGCAGGCTAATAAGACTGAGATGAACCTCCACATGTGAAATCAAAACATTCTGAGATTGTGTGACCAACTTACTAAAAATAGAAAGTTTCCATAAATAGCAGCTTTGCACAAGATAGCCCTTATTGAAAAGCAAACAGAAATATTTTTGGGTGATGCAAGATTGCCCTTACACCCAGGATGCTCCTGCATCAGACACCTAGGGTAATTTGAGAAGTGACCTTGTCACAACTCAGGTGTGCAGAGGAAAACCAAGATGGTTAACCTCCTCCCTTGTCAGCCATGATGAATCTTCAATAGGCTGTCCTTTCCACTTGACCAAATATTCTTCATATGTCCTATTCCTTGTGCTTCTACCAACATGACTGTCCAGTATGTCTTCAATCTCCTTGGTATCTGAGCTACTTGCTGGAATACTCCATTGTGCCGCTGTGATCTCATCTTCAACACCTCCATCATGATACTTCGTCAAATCTGAAATGTTAAACACTGGTGAAATATTCAGCTCACTAGGCAATTCTACCTCATATGCATTTCCTAAATCATGCTTCTTTAGTATCTTACATGGTCCAAACTTCTTCATTTTCAGCTTGTTATATGTACCAACTAGAAACCGCTCCTTCCATAAGTTAACCATGACTTCATCCCCAACCTAAAATTCCTTATGTCTCCTTTTCTCATCTGCCTTAGCCTTATACTATGCATTCATTTTGGTAATGTGCTTCCTCACTTTCTCATGGATGTTCTTCAAGTGTTCT
>MU225637.1:1561249-1587908 GCA_018584345.1 Thuja plicata
AGGTTCTTGGTTTAATATGCTTGTTATAGTTCCTTGAAATTTGATTCTGATACACTTTCAAATGATCATAGGCTTGAGTTTGATGTTCCTCCAACATTTCCAATTGTTGAAGGTGGGAAACTCTATAGTCCTCATCCGTGATTAATCCATGCAATGAGACTCTTAGGGATGGTATTTCAACTTCTAAAGGTAGAAAAGCTTCGGCCCCATAAACCAATGAGAAAGGTGTAGCTCCTGTCGGGGTTCGAATACTAGTCCTATAGGCCCATAATGCTGGATTAATTTGAAGATTCAAATCTTTTCCTGACTTTCCAATGGATCTCTTAAGGACTTTAAGGATGTTCTTGTTGGTAGCTTCTTCTTTTCCATTACCTTGGGGATAGTAAATGGATGAAGAGTGATGTGTAATATGGAATGTGTCACAAAGTTCATCAACATCTTTGTTCTTAAACTGTTTTCCATTATCCGTGATGATGGTGTGAGGAATGCCATATTTGTAAATGATATGATTTAGGATAAACATGGAAATTTACTTCCCTATTGCAGTTGATAAAGGGACAACCTCAACCCACTTAGTGAAGTACTCTGTTTCCGTGATTATATACTTGTGTCCATTTGAAGAAGGTGGATAAATCATGCCAATCAAATCAAAACCCCATTGATAGAATGGTCATGGTGTGACAATTGGGTGTAAATCTTGTGCTGGTGCATGCATCATATCTCCATGGTATTGACATTTTGCACAAACTTTGACAAACTGACAAGCATCTCTTTCTAAGGTTTTCCAAAAGTACCCCATACGTAGGATTTTCTTAGCTAGGTTTAAACCACTCAAATGTGTCCCACAAATCTCCTCATGGACATCTTTTAAAGCTAATTTTGATTCATCTTCCTCTAGACATCTAAGGAGCGTTCCGTCAAGACCTTTTCGATATAAAGAGTCAGAATGGATGGTATAATAGGCCACTTGTCTTATGAAATTTCACTTTGAGCACGGGTTTGGTCTATAGGTAAGGTTTGTTCTTTTAGGTAGGCATAGATGGGTCCATACCATGGTGAGTCATGTCCATTTAAAAGGGAAATAATTTGGGTATCAGTTAGGTCAAATTTTGGTTTAACCAATTCCTCCACCAAGAACTCATACTTTTCATTTTGATCGGGCATTTGAAGTAAAGTTGCCAAAGTAGCCATTGCATTCGCTACTCTATTCTTGTCTCTTGGAATTTGTTCAAAAGTAATCAAAGCAAAGTACTTTTTCCAATCATCCATCAATTTCTTGTAAGGCATCAATTTTTCATCCTTGGTATTATATTCATTATTAACTTGATTGATGACTAATTGAGAGTCCCCATAGAATTGTAATTCTATGGAATTTCATTCCAAGGCCATCTTGATACCTATGACCAAAGCTTCATACTCTGCTATGTTATTGGTGCAAGGGAACAATAAATTGTAGGATTTTGGGATTGTGTAACCTTGTGGTGTAATCAAAAGAATGCCTGCTCCACTACCATTTTGGGTGTAAGATCCATCAAAGTATAAAGTCCATGTCTTTGCTTCCACATTAACAATTTTAGAATCTGGGAATCCCACTTGCATAGGATGTGTAGATTCTTGAGGATATTCAGCCAATTGATTGGCTATAATTTGACCTTTGATTTCTTTCCTATCAACATATTTAATGTCGAATTCACTAAGAACCATTACCCACTTTGCAATCCTTCCAGTTAAAGTTATTTTACTAAGTATTTTAAGGGATCAATTTTGGCTATGAGCTTCACCTTATGCAAAAACATATAATGTCTTAACTTTTGAGAAGCAAATACCATTGCTAGATAAGCCCTTTCCATGAAGCTATAGTTTAATTCATATTTTATCAATGTTCTACTCAAGTAGTAGATAGCTCTTTCTTTTCCTTCATCATCCTCTTGTGCCAATAAGACTCCTAAAGATTCTTCCGTTGCTGAAATATAGAGTAACAAAGGTTTTCCTTGAATTGGTGACATCAAGATAGGTGGATTCATCAAGTATGTTTTCAAAAAAGTAAAGGCTTTATCACACTCCTCATCCCATGTGAAGATGGTGTCTTTATGTAGTAATCTGGTGAAAGAATGAAATTTTTCTGTCAATTGAGAAATGAACCTCCTTATAGATTTGAAGCCTTCCTTGAAGTGACCTCATTTGGCTAATATTCTTTGGAATGTCCATGTCCATTATTTCTTGTACTTTTTAAGGATCTACTTCAATGCCTTTTGCTGAAACAATGTACCCTAGGAGTTTTCCCGATTGTACCCCAAAAGCACATTTCATTGGGTTGAGTCTCACTTTGAATTGTTCTAGCCTTGTAAAAAGCTTTTCAAGTATAGATAAATGATCTTTTCTTTTATGTGACTTATCTAGAATGTCATCCACATAATCTTCCATAAAGGTGTGCATCATGTCGTGGAAAATGGTAGTTATTTCTCTTTGATAAGTGGCTCTGGCATTTTTGAGACCGAAGGGCATTACATTCCAACAAAAAGTACCCCATGGGAATGCAAAGACTATCTTCTATTGATCCTTGGGTGCAATGCGAATTTGATTATACCCACTAAATCCATCCATAAGTGAAAACATAGAATGACCCGCAGTGAGATCCACAATAGTATCAATGCTAGGCAATGGAAAGTCATCTTTTGAACAAGCAAGGTTTAAATCTCTAAAATCTTTGCAAACTCTTATGGTTTTATCATGTTTGGTAACTGGTACAATGTTGGAGATCCATTCAGCATATGCAATTACTCTTATAAATCCTGCCTTGAGTAATTTCTCCAATTGTGCTTTGACTAAAAGGGCTACATGTGGATGCATTTTTCTCAACTTCTGCTTGATGGGCTTAACCCCGGGTTTCACATTTAAATGATGCATTATGAAACTTGGATCTAATCTGGGCATATCAGCATATGACCATGCAAAGCTAATTTGTTTTTCTTGAAAGAATTCAATGAATTCTTTTCTCTCAAAGGGACTCAAAGATGTTGCCAAGTGAATAAATTTAGGATCCTCTCCTATTCCAATATTAACCTTTTCTATGGGTTCAATAAGTATAGGTGATCTTTCATCTTCATGATCTAGTAATGTGTCCAACCTCTCTCCCTTAGGTGCCACAGTTGGGTTTTCACCTTCAAAAACATCCTTTATTTTTACTTTTTTGGGTCTAGCACTGCCACATGGTGGTTTTCACCACTAGACCTCATTTTTTTGTATATTTTCTCTTCATTTTTTGGATTAAGAGATTGAACACCTGCCCCTATCAGTACGTCTAGAGTAAATTCATTGGTAGAGGAATTAGGTTCAACCGCATTGAGGTATAAGGCCATTGCATTGTCATTTGGAAAGTAGAGTAAGTTGGCTCAGAAAGATCCCAATCAATAAGTTCGGGGTGCATTAAGGACAAGGATTCCTTGGATGGGATTTTATCTAAAAGAGTTAAGGACATGAATTTTTTTGATGGTTCATATATTGTATCATCAATAACTATGACATGTGCCTCTTCAAGATGGTACATGGAAGAAGGATCAAAATCCTCTTCATTAGAGTCCTCTAAGATTTCTATGGGAAAGAAAGCATGTGGATTAAACACTAGGTTATGTGGATTAAACACTAGGTTAGAATCTCCCACCCATGAAGGTACCCAAGGTTCACCTACCCATGGAGTGAAAAGAGGTGCTTGTCCTACATTAACTTGTGGAGGTTCACTTGATGTTTGAGTTGAATTCAAACTTTGAGTAACATGTTCTTGATTCTCAACTTTAGGAGGAGTTGCATAAGTGTGAATGGTATCAACCTCTATGTCATGACAAGACTCTTCAGACAAGGAATCCCACTCATAATCCCTAGAATCATCTTCACTTTTAGAACCTAACATATGGATATGTACACACAAATCATTCATGGGACTTGAACTTTCTCCTTTATGTTGAAAACCTATGTCGGCTTCTCTTCTTTTGCTCTCCAAACTGGTTCAATAAGTTCTAACAAACCTCTATGTCAAAATCCTAAGGGTCCTCTTCTCTTATACCCCATTTTCTTCATGATATCAAATCCTTTTCCATATTGATCAGTTTGGATGTTGATATGTTGCACCCTTTCATTGGAATTAGCTGAATTATCATCCTCTTTATAAAGCCATTGTAATACCTCATTATCTTCTTTGTCCATTTCTTGTTTGTCACATTCTCTTACAAAATGGGAATTTTATTTATGAGGTTGATGATCTTTGGATGGATTCCCATGTGTCCTTGGAGATGTGGGTAAATTAAATAGGGAAATGGAATATTCCCCTACCCCTTTTGAGTTAATTTTGCATTATTTCTCAAATTGATTCATTGGGTTACTCATATTTTCATAATGATCTTTCTTAGTTTGTTCCCTCACCTCCTTAGTGAGTTTTGAAATGTCCATTCTCAATGTTGAAGTCTGAATTGAATTATCATTTGAATTTGAACCCTCATAACTCATCTTTTCTTTTCCCTTAGTCGATGTAGTTGAGTTAGTTTGAATTGGGTTAGAAGTTGATGTAACATTTGATGTTGGTTTTGGACTTTCCTCCTTGGCTTCTTCCATGGTAATATTAGGGATGACTCTTTCCCTATTATGAGGAATATACAATTCATGACTTGGCTTTAAAGCATTTCAATATTAGAAAGGATTTGAATCTCCTCCAATCGTGATCTCTTCACCCATGTATGAAAATTTTATGCATTGGTGATATGTAGAAGGTACCGCTTACATTTCATGTATCCATGGCCTTCTAGTAAGATGGTGTAGGTAAATTTCATATCAAGAACCTGAGATATGGTATCCTTTTTGATAGGTCCCACTTGAATTGGTAGAATGATCATACCCTTTGAAGATCTTTCCTCCTCATCATAAGCCTTAATAGTGATTTTATTTTTAGGATCAATGGAAGACTCAGTTAACCCTAATGATTTGACAAGGTTTAAAGTTCAAATATTAAGACCAGCTCCACCATCTATGAGAACTCTCTTGACCCTATGTCTTTGGATTAATACCTCTATATGCAAGGGTATGTTTTGAGGATGTGTGATAGACATGTCATCTTGCTCTGAAAAGGAAAGACAATGAGGGGCTATGAGATGCCCTACCATGTTATGAAATTTGTCTTCCTCCAAGTTTATAGGAATAGTGGTCTCATTCAAGGATTTTTCTAGGATCTCCTTGTGATTAGGAGATAATTTTAACAACTCCAAAATTGATATTTGTGCTGGAGTCTTTTGTAATTGATCCACCAAACTATAAGGCTTTGTTGTGGGTGGTGTTTTTTTAGCCAAAACAGTTGGTGTTTTAGGGCCAATAGTAATAGGAGTATTCCCTTGTAGGGTAACCTTTGAGGCTTGCCCCCTTGTGATGGCATTAGCAGACTCTTAAATAGGTTTATCTTTGATCACAACAACATTGATAGTATTGTCATACGTATGAGCAAAGTTAACATTATGATTGCCTCTTGCATTATTCACAATGTTTCCTCTATTGTTTGAATTGGAAGATTCTCCTTTTTCCTATTTATAGAAAGGAGTTTTAAAGGTTGTGTGATCTTCATTAGTTTGAGGGCCGTCCACTTTTATCACACTATTGTATATGAGATCTTCTACCACATGCCTAAGAAGCATGCAATCATTGGTCTTATGTCCCCAGTTTCTATGGTACTCACAATGGCTATTCTCACTCCACCAATTCAGCTTGATTTGAGGTTCATATGGTTGAGCCATTGGTAAGTTAATAAGTTTATTTGCAATAAGTGTCCTTAATTCATTCTCCAATGGTTCACCTAAATTAGTGAATGTCCTTTTTTGTGTAGGTGCAAAGAAAGGTTTAGGCTTGTGAGCCCCTTGATTATTCCCAAAGTTGTTATTAGTTTTGTTGTTGTTAAAGGGAACTTTGGGTGCTTGGTTCACATTATTGGCTTGAACTGAGTTTTGAGTGAGATTGAAAATGGTAGCCTTTCAAGTGTCAGCCTCTACCACTCCATCATTAACCACTCCTTTATTGTTGTTATTCTTCTTCCAAAATCGGTTGTTGTTGGGGGAATTTCAATTTTGATTAGTGTTGGAGATATTTTTGTTGTTGTTACTCTTGTTATCTTTGTAAAGTTTGATTTCTCCACTTTTTATCAATACCTCTTCCGTCGTCACCCCATTCTCAATTAGGTCTTGCAATGACCTAGGACATTGTAGCCTTAATCGATAGTTCATTTCATTATTCAATTTGTTGACAAAAATGTCCATCTTCTCCTTTTCGGGTACACTTTGAGGATATCTAGAAAATGCCACTCTCCATCATTGTAGGAAAATTAGGAATCCCTCTCCTTATCTTTGTTTTGTGTTAAATAGATTAAGCATTGTAACCTCATGTTTGATGTTATAGGAACAGTGAGTTACAAACTTAGAGGCCAATTCCTCAAAGGTTCAAATGTCGGAGGATAACTTTGAAAACCACTCCATTGCCATACTTCCCAAACTTCTAGGAAATAACCTCATAAGGTAAGTTGTGTCATGCATGAACTCTAGAATTAAGGCACAAAATTCCCTTAAGTAATCTTGAGGATCAGATGTTCCTTCATATTTGTCATATTTAGGATAAATAGCATTTGTTGGAAATGGAATCATGATTAAAGACTTATCAAACAGAAATGGACACAAAGCTTTGATAGAAATGGGTTTAGCAGCTCCACTTTGTTTTATCATGTCCAATTGCATCTAGAAAAGTTGAAATTGCTTGTTCATGATGTCAATGAGATTAGCCTCAGCTTCTTCTTGTTTGATTTTGGTGACATCATAATTGTTTGGAAGTTTGAGACCCGTTTGTGCTAGGTCTAAGAAGTACTTTTCCTTATCTTTTTCCAACACTTTTTCCATAAGTTTCATGAAGAATGGACTTTTCATAGCTTCATTAACCTTTTCATCAGTTAACTCCTCAACATTAGGGTCAATGTTGCCTCCATTGTTGGTATTATTAAACCCTTGATTGTTAGGGTCAATGTTTGCTCCTCCATTGGTATTGTTGTTGGATCCTTTGTTGTTAGGATCAACATTTCCCCCTCCATTGTTCTTCATATCCTTGTTGAAATGATTGATTTGATCAGGATCTATATGGCCAAATGGAAAAGACATTCTTCGTTCTATTTCCTTGATGGGTTCTTGTAAGGGTCTTGAAGAACTAAAAGGATCACCCGGAAAAGGGCACTGTTGCCTTAGATAAGATCTGTCTAGTTGTAGGGTAGCCTTAATGTAATGAGATAGAGTAAAAACTGGCATTAACATATATCAAGTGAAGATCCTAGGCTTTTAACTCACTTAAGTGATCAATCCATGGATAATTTTGCAAAATGCCTAATAATGGAAGATTCTGATCTAGTTGAGTATACACAGAGGTAGAACGTTCAAAAGGGTATCCAAAAATAGAATTTTCCTATTTTCAAACCCTTGGTATATACCCACTGTTTGCACTTTTTTGTTTCTGGGTGGCTCTTTCCTGTGTGTAGGTGGTCTTTAATAGTTGATATGAGGTCACTGGAAATCCTGTACGCGGCACTCTATAGTTAGGAGGCAGCGTTTGCCTTTTGATAGGCGGCTTTATTCTGTTGACACACAACACTTTCCAATGGATTATGCGGTTGTTGAATGTTTACAGGCGGCATTTTAAAATTTGTAAGCAGCCCAATTTTGTTTGTACATGGCTCTGAAGTGTTGGTACATGGCTCTTTACTGATCAAAGTTGAATTTATCAAAAAAATTATTTATTTTCTGGATTTAAAATTTTAAAGGCTTTGATCAGATCTGTCAAAATAGAATCTTGCATGAAAATAGAGTACAAGATCAACACACACATTAAAGTTGTACCATATCCCTAAAACCACACTAAAAGTGTATGTTCTCGGATGTTTTTACAGGTTTGCATAAGAATTTCTTCCAAACAATCTACCTTAGAGTCAAACAAATTTGGCTTGTAACAATGGCTCTACAAAGGTAGGTCTACTATTTTATCAAGGTTTCCAATCCCTTCCATTCTAAGTCTTGCCAAGATCCTTTACCCCCTTGCGGGCTTTCCACATGAATGAAAGTATGATTTTGCGCAATCCTGAAGGACTACTAGAGGAAGTGAGGATGGATTGCACAAGGTTTAGTCACTTTTTGATTAAGGTAAAGTGCATTTATTTATAGTGGGTCAGATGACATCATGGTAAAAGAAAATATCTCCCACTTTGGGTCATTCCCTCTCACCATCCTCGTAAGGCGAATCTTAGGAGGCAGGCCCTTTAAAACTCTATTTTAGCTAACCTGTATATGGAAAGCAAGAGTTGAACTTAGTCCAACAAGTTTGGGAATCTGATTCACTCAAAGAGTGAAGAGCATATCCCTATTGTCTTCCTTCGTTACAAACACCTCAAGAAAAAATTGTTCTTTTTCAACCCCTTGACAAGGAGGGTCTTAAAAATGAGATGTGTGTTTCAATTCCTTACCCTCTTCTTTGCACTAAATTGGCTTTGCACGTTTGGCTTTTTGATTCACTTCGAAAAGTGAAGAGCATATGCCTAATGCTTGTTCAATTTAGATAATTAAAAGGGTTTTCCTAATTACTGGATTTAAACAAAATGCCACAATTTAATCAATGCAAGCTTGTCAAGATAAATACCTCATTTTCAAAGCTAGCAAGGCTAGGTGCATTTTTGATCAATTTGGCTTATTTCAACTCACCTAGTGGTGATCGTTCCCACTCCGGCTCCTCCAACATGTTAGTCAACACAAATAGAGACAAAGTGAAGAAAACTTGCAAAATAAAATGACAATTTCCCTCCTAAAAGATCTTTTAATTGAATTTGTCAAATCAAAGCTTAAAGAACTTAAGAACAGAAATTAATCAAAGAGTGGGAAAATTTTCTTTGGAAGAAAAAAAAACACTTTAAGGTAGTGATCATATAGGTGTTCTTCTTCAAATAAACTCTCTAAGAGATTAGTTGCATGTTTTTTTTTATCATTTTTAGCCTTAATTCTCACCTCTTTTCTAAGCCTTGTGACTCATTTCTCTAGTTTCTGCACTTTCAGGTGATTTTTCATCTACAGAAAAGAAAAACAAAGAGAGTCAAAATAGTGAGTAAACCATTAAAAACCTGATTTAAAGCAGAAAGACCTACGCGGAATTTAACAGCTAATAAGTGGCATTTAAATGTTAGTTCACGTAAATAAAAACTTTCAAAGTGGCTTTTAAATCCTAATAGGCAGCTTGGAAAAATCCACAGGCGACCAAATAAAAATGATAGGTGCCACAGAAAGTATAAAAAATGGTTAAGTGTTGCTGGAAAGCGGCTCTTGAAAGTTCTCAGGTGGCACACTTTATCTAACATGTGGCACACTTTATCCCATAGGCGGCTGAAGAAAGAAAGACATAGATGAAAGAAACTCCATAGGCGGCACTTTACTTTTCACAGGCAGCTCTGAATACTTCGTAGGCTGCGCTTCTCCTATTTTCCTGCAAAATAACACAAATAATAATGCAAAATAGACAAAATATCAAGATAAAATATTAGAAATGAGGCTTAAAGCCCCACGGTGGGTGCCATTTCTTTGTGTGAGATTACACCTTCATGAAATTAGGATTAGAAACAACAACTATATGGAAAGAAAATGCCATTTAATCTAAGAATTGAAGTTTAAAACTCGTGACATTTCATGGTTCTCTATCTAAGCTTTGTTAAGAGAGATCTCATTCTTAATCTCTCCTAAGGACAATCATAGAATGAGAAGTAAATGATAAGCAATGCTCTAATCTAGCTCAAAATGCTCCAAGATATGCTATAAACCAACAAATCCTTCTAAATATGATATTCTAAATGCTATGCAAATGCTGAAATATTATCAAAAGCTCTCAAATCCTCCCCAAATGCCTATAATAAGGATGCTTTTCTCTTGAAATTATTGGATCCCAAACACAAAGAAAATGACTTGTATTTATAGCAATTTCCCAAGGGTAGGGGGTAGAGTGAGTTGATCATGATCAAGCTTTGGTTGAGTCAAAAGCTTTGAGGTGCTTTCAAATGGAGGGAAAATTAGTTGGTTGTCCTTAAAGAAATTAGGAATTAAATAACTCAATAATTTAATTAATTTATCCATGTAAGGGTGAATGGGTTGGATTTAATCTTTTTGATTTAAAATATACAATTAATTGATTAAAATCAATTGCATAATTTGATTAATCCCTTTTAGGCTTTAATTTAATTATTTGATTTCATGATTATTTAATTATTTGATTTAATTTAATTTTTGTCCACTTTTCTTGATAAATGTCCATTTGATTTGATCCATTTAAATGCATTGAGATGAGATTTGAGGCATTTGGCTGAGATTTACAATTTTGGATGCTTAAGATACACCTGGTCAAATTTAGGTGTCTACAATAACCACAAATATACTTCTAGTTATCTTCTATCCTACAAGATGTATGCCTTGAAATACTTTTATCAATTTACTACTTGTTGGATTGCTTTGTTGATATCTCTTCTGTATGATTACCTATAAGCAGTTAACTATTTATCGAAACACAACAAATATGCAAAGTATACCGATCAATCCATAATTGCATATGTGAAATGTAAAATAGTAAAGTAATAAAACATAAACACATAACACATGGATTTTGAATGCATTATATTTTTCCATTAGTATACACAAGAAAAAACATTATTTGCACCATCGGTTTACAGTACACCAACAGATAGGGCATAGCACTACCTGACGCTAAGGTTACTCGATACTGCAAAGTTCAAAGCATATCCGATGACAAAAAGGTTAATGAAACCTGACGAGTAACAATAGTGCAACTCGACAGAACAACACAGAGTGGAACCTGACAGATAAAGGGAACCTGATGATCAGTTCAAACAAAGGAACGCTGACAGACTTTCAGTTCAACCCGATGACCAAGAACTAACAGTCAGTTACATCCCGCAAAAAGTGGATCTGACTTTCCATGTCAGATAAATCACTGAAGTTGTATTTATAGCTTCTTGATTTACTTTTAAATCCATTATGTGTGGAGGAAGCAATGTATTTATTATTGTTTTAATTATTTTTACTGATTTAAAACATGCAAACTAAAGATCAAGGTCAAGTTCAAAACCTTGGATCTAAGAGTTAACATTGTAATGCGTGAATCAAAGATAGGTCAAATACTTGTATAAATAGATGCTCAATCTATTGAGAATTGTAGTTGTTCAATAAAGATTATAGCCACAGAGAGCATCTGGAGACCAGGAAAGAGAATTCATACAGAGGAATAGAAAACAATGAAATCAGTTTCAAGAACAAGAACACAGGCTACCGACGAGCAAAGAAAGGTATTAATCAGTCACTTAAGGTGATATTATTATTATTATGAGAGATTTAATGGATCTGTAATCAGAAATTGTAGATTGCATACAGTCATGTCAACATTTGTCCTCATTCTAACAATTGTAGTACACATAAGAAATCCTTTCAAGAAAGGTGGACTTAATAGTCTTATTGTAAATCTCTTAACCGAGTGCACACTTAAATCAGTGTTGCTAAAGCTCTTAAAATAGACTAGATCTTAACAAGTCTCCACCTTAATACTCCTAACATGGTAGATCATCAAAAGTGATCAATTGTAAGCCTTTACTGGCTCCCTTCCATTCTGCAGATAGTGAATTTTTGTGGGTGCCATCCCCGCCGCAGTTTTTACTTCCTAATAGGAGTTTTCTGCGATATCATATCTTGTGTTATGTGTTTATGATTTTCATGAACGTTTCTATGAATGTTAACAAAAATTAAAGATTATGAAGTTATGTTACATGCATAAGAAAGAACAACAGTAATGGTCGGTAATGCAGTAATGAATGATTACTAATGATGAATGGTGAAAGATGTTAAAAGTTTTAAAGGTAGTGATTCACCCTTCCCCTCTCAGTACTACTTCCCATTAATTCCAGCAATTGGTATCAGAGCTAAGCCTCTTCAAGAAAAAGCTTAAAGGCTTAAGAGAAAAGATCATACAATGGAGAAGTACAAGATTGATAAGAATATTGAGAATAAAAAGCTTGGGATACAGATGTTCTATGAACAGTATAAAGAAGCAAGAATCAAGTTGAGAGAGTTGCTAGATGAGAGGAAAGGTATGGAAACCTGGAGAAATGAAAAAGATTATCAAGAAGAAGAGATTCCAGATTTCTTTGAATCTTCAGGATCAAATACAAGCAATACATTAGATACATCAGAAGAGAATATTAAAAATCTAAAGGAGATCAATCAACATCTGACAGAGCAAATAAAGATGTTGCAAATTGGTCAAGAGACCCAAATGGTGAGAATGATTGATGTGATGAGTTCTGCTAGACAAGCTGAAACAAAAAGAACAATAGCCACTGATGACAAGAGGAAGATCACAGAGAAACTACAAGAAAAGGAGTTGGAAATTCAAAGACATGTTGAGCATCACCATGAGATCACTAATCAGATTATTATTATGAGTCAAGAAGCAAATAGAATGAATGTCAAACTCATTGAAAGAATACAAATTATCGGTGAATTAAGAGAAGAAAATGAAAAACTAAAGCATGAGGTTAGAATTCAGCAACAACATAATGAAGTTATCAGAAAGGCTGAAGAGAGAAATAAAATAATGGATGATTTTATTGAAGGACAACGGAGAGTCAACAACAACAACAGTTTAGGCTTTACTGAAAATGGAGAATCATCAAATCTAGCCAATCCAAAGAATGTCTATGAAAATCCAAGACCAAGAAAGCTGACATGCAAGTACTGTGGAAAGCAAGGCCACACATCAAATGTATGTCGAGGCAAAATGAAAGGTATTCCTAAATCTACATCTTCATTCATAGGATTCTGTTATAAATGTAACAAGAAATGACATAAAGCATATGAATGTAAGTCTAAAATAGAACAACCAAAGAAGGAAACCTACATGGACAAATACTATCCTACATGCAAGATGAATGAGCACACAAGTCTTGAATGCTGGAAAAAGAAAAAGGCAAGCATGGAATCCAAAAGGTCAAAAAATTCCCTATCAACCAAAGAGAATCAGTAATCAATATGTATGGGACTATAATACATGGACAAACTGTACAACATGTGGTAGATATGGTTACATTGCTGCTAACTGCATGAGAGCATGGACCAAAAGATCTAGAGGCTGGTCAAATCCTGGAATGGAATGCTTACACTATCACAAAGTTGGTCACCTCAAAAAGGATTGCAAAGAACAAATGATAGAGAGAAGTACATATCCAATGGAAACACCATTGAAGATATCTGGAGGGCTAGAGACAAAATGTGGAGAAAAACTTCAAGCAATAATGAAGTTGGACCAAGCAATGCAAATGGTGACACCCCATCCAATGGATCTGGTGACATCACCACCACCACTTGAGCTGAACAAGTAAGTATGGAACCGCACTACACCAAGTCATATTTTGCATCAGTTCCATTATACAAATTGATAGATAGTCAAAATCTACATAATAAAGATGCATATTATGTTACTTGTTTCAAATTTGAGAAAACAACCCCGTCAGTATACACATACCAATAATCATCAGTGAACATAATGGATGAGTTGTTTACACTTATCAAAAATTGTCGGTCAACACACAAAATGGTTAAGTTACTAATGTAACCCGACACCCATCGGTAAGAAAGAAAAGTTACAAGTTATTCATGAAAGAATATCGATATCTGTCAGTAAAAGCAAAATTGCTAATAGCAGTCTTGAGCATCATGTCAACACCGACGATGAATTTAAAATACTTCCCGATGAACTCTGTCTTCATGTGTCGATGAGCCATTGAGCATTTATGACAAAAACCTACGGTAAAAAGGCTATTAATAGATGACGGGACAACTTCATTTTGCACCTGTGATTTGCAGAGAAAGCAAGAGTGAAAACAAAGCAATTAAAGAATAGAAAGAAGAGCATCCTTGAAATCAATCCAAGCACACAGCATACAGAACATTCATCATTATCATAGATTAAAGTAAGTACCGAGGGCACTGAAAGATCTCTATAGTTATTTTTCAAGAAAACTGTGAATTTCCAAAAAGCCCTAAAACTTGAAAAACGATGGCAACCACGTCAAGAATAGCTAAGATCAAAAGTGATAAAGGGAATGTGGTTAAGTTGATTAAGAATAGCACATGTGTAGATCCCAAATATAAGATGTGCCCAGAGATTGCATCGCAACCCGATGAAACTAGAGCATTTTCTAAAATCCCACCTGGGGTTTTGCTCATAGAAGACGTTAGGTCTTATATTCACTGCAAGATCGCCGAAATAGGATATCTAGAGATGGATGAAGCTTATAAGAAGCTTTTTGATGTAGAAGAGAACCTAAAGGAAGAGAATAAACACTTAGAGGTCAAAGGGATAATTAATGCCCTATATTTCCCAAGGGACTTCAAGACTGACTGGATTTGGTTGGTGCTTAGCAGATTGCATGACCAGAAGTTGTGGTTGGGTCAACCCAAACAAATAACCAAGGATGTCCTTCACGTCATCACTAGTTATCCAATAACCAAAAAGCCTAAGGCTCACAAGCATCCCTCCAGGCCAGAAGTCACAAAACTCACAAAAGCTTAATGGGACAACAAAGGTCTGAAAGTAAACACCATCACCGATGAGGAACTGAGGTTCGGTGCATGTGTGATTGGTTATAAAATATTAAAAGCAAGCAGGTTGAACAACATATCTGCAACATCAGTAGGCACAGCTTACAGGATTGTAACCAAGGGCATATAGATGGATCTATGTGAGATCCTGTTGAAACAACTTGATATAAACATGAACACCATCAGGTCCATAAATACCAACACATGTATGTTCAGTTCACTTATCATGTGTATCTTCTTATATTTTAAAGAGTACTTTCCTTCAGTAGGAAAAGTAAAGTGAGACACTACAAAACCGGTAACATTACAAATTAATGAGTTAATTAAGTCTCTAGGAGACAATTTTGAATCTTTTATGACTGCATACTTCATTGAATTCAAGGAAAAGATGATGGAAAGAACAAGGATCCCTGAATAACTTTTTGAAAAACATAGGGATGAGATATGTTTTATGGTGGACACAGATTTCACCCACATTAAAATGGTTGTACCAAGAACAGCTTGGTTATCACCACTAGTTTATGAAATCAACATTGATCAATCTACAAATGCAATTGAAGCTTTGATCAATGAGCCTATTGACAGAAAACAACCAAGGTTTGGAACCTATGAAGAGGCCAGATCTAAGATAAAAAGAGGCCTAGAAATAAAGAAGATTGTCAACAAAAAGGATAAGATGGTTAAGAATCTCAAGAAGATTCTATCAGTTATAGAGGAGGAATAGGAACAACAAGAGGAAACCGATGAACAGGGCACCATTGGAGAAGAGCATGGTGAACACAAATCAGGTTCTAAGGAGACTAAATCTGATACACCTCCACCTCCTACAAAGAAGCAGAGGACAAGGAATCAAACTGCTATGACCGATACCACACCTCCTAAGAAAGGTCAAGTAAGGACCTATTAGAGGAAGCAACCGAAAACAAAGCAAACTAAGCAGCAAACTATGAAGGAAACACCCCCAAAGAGGAGAAAAAGAATGATAAGAACTAAGTTTGACATAGAAGATTCTAAAGAAGATGAGCCTGATGTAGTAAAGAAGAATTACAGGAATCAAGCAATTGATGAGGCTGTTGAATCCATTGTTGCATCTGGCACAATGCATGATAAATGAATAAGACCATGGGATACACTCACACCAGAGGACCAAAACAAGATATAAGATGCCATAATAAGGGCAATGGTCAAGTACAAATATGTACTAGCTGAGTTCATCAACCAAATACCTAAAGGTTTGGGTAATAGAATATCCCAACAATGGTCATATGCTTTATAGATTGAGAGAGAAGCAAGGGAAAGGGTACTTGTCAAACTAATGCCTTTTGAGTCTAAGATTGAAGAAATCAAAGAAATAATGAAGAATCATTCAAGTATATTTGTAGCTAAGATAAGGGCATACAAAGTACTAGAATACAAGTTCATAGAGCTAGACACAATGACTGAAACTAAATGGAGACAACTCCTAGATCTGCCGACAGAGTCAAAAATTTGTGAGAATCAGTTACTTCTCACCGACACACCTCATAGATAGGAGGAGAAAGACAAGGCAAGTCCTCAACACATTGCTTTGGACAACAGTGAAGATATGGAGAAAATTGACTTGGACAAAGTCATAGATGATCTTGACATTCAAGACATCACAAATTATGACTCTGATAAAGATCCACAGAAGAAATATGATGTTATATTCATAACACTTAAGGATCAGGGACAACAACAAGAATTGCTAACATCAGATGGAAAAGAGACTAATGTTCTTGGTGAGACAATGTAGGACACTTCAGTAATGGACTTAATAGGACCAGACCCTGCAAGCCAAGTACAAAAAGATGAGGATGTCACTGCTCTAAAAGATCAAACTGATGAGAAGAACACCACTCTGGATACAGCCCAAGCTACAACTCATAGCAACATGCCTGTATTAATGAAGGCAATCAATATTTTAGAGGGTAATGATAGATATGATGCAGAGGACACAAGCACACTTGAGGAAAAGGGTGATGCTGAAGCAACAGACACTACAGATACTACAAAGGACACCACTATAGAGAAAGCTTCTATAGATGATCATAAAGATAACACTACTGATCATAAAGAAGAAAAACAAAAGGTAGAGGAGGACAAGTAGAACAATAAGAGTGAAGAGGAAAAGAAGGATGAGCTGGAGAAGAAAACAAAAGAAAAATCTGCAGAGACACCCAAGGTGGATGGAGAGATGTCTTCACTAAACTGGCAAGTGTACCCCGAGTAGAAAACATAAGAAGCATCTTCTACAAAGCTTCACCAAGCACTTCAGAGAAAACAAATGAACTAGAAATGGTAGTTCATACATCTGCGTCCCCACAAATCTCAAAGAAGAAGAAGAGAAAGCATAAGAATCCTGTAACTCTAGATGAAATCATTGAGATACCAGTTTGTGATCCGAGGACATTGGATCCAACTAAATTGAACAAATATGCAAAACTCTATGAGAGAAAGGCAATGCAAGACTAATTAATAAAAACAACAAAAGAGGCCAAGGTACTAGAAGTGGCAAGAGGGATACTTCACCAAATAGTACCAGATGTAGATATTGATTAGACAACACTGATGCTTGATCAACTAGTGGTTCTCACAAAGGCAATCACATCACAGAACATCGATGCTGAGAAGGTCATGGAAGAAAGACTTGAACAAAAGTATGAGTTCAAGCTAGCTGAAAAGATAAGCTAGGAAGTGGCATTGAAAAAGGTAAATCTTTCTGAATTGGTGAGCACAATTGATTCAATCATCTTAGAAGCCATTACTTTGATACAAAAAATGTGCACACTAGATCAACTCACATAGGAGTATACTGACAAGATGACACCGATTAATGCTAATCTTAAGACAAGTGCACAAAGTCTCACAAATAATGGAGAGGAAATCAAATTGCATTATGGGAAACTCAAGCAGGCTCAGAAGTTGAGATAGGACATACAGATTGCAGAGATGAAGTTCAAAAATGAGGTAAAAAAGCTTCAAGCTCAACTCTTACCGAAACTTTCACTACTGCAACAACATGTGACAGAGGAAAACACACTGTCTGTCCAAGACAGCATTTATGATATGAATGCGAGGTTAGAGCTAGAGCATATGGCCCTATAACTCCTATAAGAAAAAAGGGAGAAATTGCTCGAAGATATCAAGAAAAACCATTCTCATATTCTTGACACATTGTAAGTTACACATTTTTCTCAAAAATTTTGGCATCTTATAAGTTGTACATTTTTGTCATGAGTATCAAATAAAGGGGGAAATGATATGTACAGTTTAGTTAGTATAAAGGGGAAAAAGAACAGAGGAAATGGCATGTACACTCATACAACTAAAAGAGAAAAGAATAGGGAATGTATAGTAAAGAAGAAAGTATACATATGTACATATATACTTATACTATACCGATGCATACAATTGGGGGGAGTCATATAATGACACAGATATAGACACGATGTACATACTATACACTTTAGTATTATGTACATATCATTTTTTGATACTTTAATGTCAAAGGGGGAGATTGAAGGCATTATATTATTCCATTAGTATACACAAGGAAAAACATGATCTGCACCATCGGTTTACACTACACCGATAGACAGGGCACAGCACTACCTGACACCAAGGTTACCCAATACTGCAAAGTTCAAAGCATATCTGATGACAAAAAGGTTAATGAAACCTGGTGAGTAACAACAATGCAACCTGACAGAACAACACAGATTGGAACCCAACAGATAAAGGGAACCTGATGATCAGTTCAAACAAAGGAACATCGACAGACTTTCAGTTCAACTTGACAACCAAGAACTGATAGTCAATTACATCCCACAAAAAGTGGACCTAACTTTCCATGTCAGATAAATCACTGAAGTTGTATTTATAGCTTCTTGATTTACTTTTAAAACCATTATGTGCGGAGGAAGCAATGTATTTATTATAGTTTTAATTAGTTTTACTGATTTAAAACATGCAAACTAAAGATCAAGGTCAAGTTGAAAACCTTGGATCTAAGAGTTAACATTGTAATGCGTGAATCAAAGATAGGTAAAATACTTGTATAAATAGATGCTCAATCTATTGAGAATTGTAGTTGTTTAATGAAGATTGTAGCCATAGAGAGCATCTAGAGACCAGGGAAGAGAATTCATGTAGAGGAACAAAAAAGAATCAAATCAGTTTCAAGAAGAAGAACACAGGCTACCGACGAGTAGAGAAAGGTACCAATCAGCCACTTAAGGTGATATTGTTATTATGAGAGCTTTAATGGATCTATAATCAGCAATTATAGATTGCATACAGTCAGGTCAACATTTTTACTCATTCTAACAAGTGTAGTATACATAAGAAATCCTTTCAAGAAAGGTGGACTTAATAGTCTTATTGTAAATCTCTTAACCGAGTGCACACTTAAATAAGTGTTGCTAAAGCTCTTAACAGAGTAGATCGTAACAGGTCTCCACCTTAATAATCTTAACAGGGTTGATCATCAGAAGTGATCAATTGTAAGCCTTTACCGGCTCCCTTCCATTCTACAGATAGTGAAGTTTTGTGGGTGCCATCCCCACAGCAGTTTTTACTTCCTAACAAGAGTTTTTCGCGATATCATATCTTGTGTTATGTGTTTATGATTTTCATGAATGTTTCTATGAATGTTAAGAACAATTGAGGATTATGAATTAATGTTACATGCATAAGAAAGAACAATAGTAATGGTCGGTAATGCAGTAATGAATGATTACTAATGATGAATGGTGAAAGGTGTTAAAAAATTTATAGGTACTGATTCACCCCTCCCCTCTCAGTACTACTTCCGATTAAGTCCAACAGATTTTTAACGTGGAAACCCTATTAAGGGAAAAACCATTGGGACCGATACCCTAAATTTTCACTCTTCTGAAGTGAGCCCTGTTAAGAGCCAACCCTGTTAAAGGTTACAAACACACTATTAGGTGTGACCTTGTTAGAGGATTTAAGAATAGTTTGTCACCTAGTATCTGGCATCTGATTCTACCATCCTTGATCAAACACTCACTTGGCCTGTCAATAGGTGTCAGACATATCCAATGCTACTTTCATGATCAAAATTTTTGATACTCCTTGGGATGTAACTCAATTTTAAAATACTTTTAAGTCTTTCTTGGTTAAGAGGCTTTATGCTTCAATGGTTAAAATGAAACACTAATGATCTATTCATACAGACAACTTAATTGCATATTTTCAGATCTATTGTAAGTCCATTACCTCTCTTATCAATATAATCACTTATGCCTTTGCTCCACACTATTCTGCTTTGTGATGCTTGTCTCACTGTTCGTCGATGTCTGCAGAATCTAGCTCTTACTTTATCTTGTTGATCGGGACTAAAAGAAGACTTTATTCTCCTTCATATTTTCTTTAGCATCTTTCCTCTTCTCTCTTGTTCACCCCACACACCCACTTGTAATTAATTGAGTTTGTCTCTATATAGACATGATTTCCCCTTTTCTTGGCTTTCTTGATTCTTGGCGTGTTCCACAATTCTTGCCAATAGATTTAAAGCAAACTCCTAATTTATCTTGAAGAGATCTTCTTTCCAACTGGAAAAATCATCTTTAAATCAATTACTTATCTCTAACTTTATCTGGATGTTTAAAACAATGATAAGTAACCATTAATTCTATCTTTAGCTTTTTGATAGCTAAGCATTTTGTCATTTTCTAAACTCTCTATTCTATCAGTTAACTCTTCAGTTAGTCATCGGTGATAACTGACTGTTTCGTCTGTGTGACTTTAGTTGTCATCAAGATCTTCATTCTTGTCTTTTCCATCGGGCAACACTAAATTTTTTTCCATCATTTTACTCTGTGTTTTTCTCATCGAGCAACACTATAACTTTGCTCATCGGTAATGCAGTGCATTAGCTCATCGGGTAACACTGTGACTCTGCTCTTTTACTCTAACCATTAGTGTGCACTCCACCGGTGTATGCAGTCACTTAGTGAATGCTTGACTTGTATGCATTACTGATAGCATAGCCTTTGATTCATCTGATCTTTGAATTCTTTGGCAGTATTTCCATGACCATACATATTATATCAAGTTGACACCAATGATAATACAATACATTAACTAATTTAATGCCTTGCATGATCATCAACTTAGCATCTTCTAACATTCAATTAGTTACATGTCATCAAAATATGCATGCCAGGTTATTGGCAACAAATTTTACTACACAAACTGAGAAAATTAAATTTCAGCCAAAATAATCTTTTTGGTGTATCAGATGGTGAAAGGTACTTATTAAGATTTGTGTACTCTCATTAAGGATTAATTCATTGAGAATTTGAAGTTGATAATAACCAAAATAAAAATGTTTCATTCCATTTTAGAACATTGGATATATGTATATTATTATACTTTTCAAATTTCATATCAGGAGAAGAACAAGTTCTATGGTCTTAGGATTCTCCAGTTGCTCACCAAATTGATAGGAGATTAAGAAAGAAATATAGGCTAGCTAATAGAGATGATCAGTTTACTGATTTCTTTGTTGTCATGCAATGCAAAATGCACAACTAAGATAGAATCCCTCCTTTGGTGATTGAAAGATACAAGAATTAAATCACCTTCATAGTGAAAGCCAATTACATATCATCAAGGAAGTGCAACCAAGATGGAAATGATTTCCATCTCTTAGCTATGAAGTGATGGAAGAATTAGTTGAAAAAGGTTGTCCTCAACAACCCCATTGACTCATCTAAAGAGAGGTTTGGAAAAAAAATAGAAAAATCACTTGAGATTCACAACAAGAAAGTAGATAAGGAAGGTCAAAAGCATGCGAATAAAGTATTGAAGAAGGCCAAATACTTTTTGGTATTATTGAAGAAGCGTAAGTTATTATTGTGAAGAAAATCACACACAGATCTATCGAGAATCTCTCTAATACTTCAGTTTCTTCTACTCCAATAGTAAAGGTCGAGAAGGAGAGTCCCTCTAAGAAGAGGATGAAGGTAGAATCCATGCTGGTAATCTCAAAGAATCCTAAAGAAAATAGTTTCAGTACTAATCATGTTTTCATTGATTTTGGAAATGAATCTAATGATCCAATAGAGTCTCACTGAGATTTAGGAAAAGAGAAATTCAAAATCAAGGTAGGGAAAGACAAAGGGAAAAGGAAAGAGGTATGTCTTGGTTCTGATCCTCTTGATGCAAAAATATTATTTGATGTTTTAGCACAAAATGGTAGAAAAGATACTGGCAAGTTGTATGAAATTGCCTCCCTAGAAGGAAAACAATCTATTATTGAAGCCTTAGTATGGCACCAAGTTAATGTAGATATAAATGATTATAAGAAATAAATGCATACATATCTATGGAATGAATTAAAAAAAATTAGGTTAGAAGCAAAGTAAATAGATGATGATCTCTTCAAGAAAGTATTGAATGAAGTATGTATAAAAGTAGTAGGAAAACAATGTGACATCATTATTTATAGCTGCAAAAGGTTTAGTTCATAGAAAAAAGAAAAGAATACACATTATTATTTGTGATAAATCAGAAGTTGTCCAATTGAAACAAGAAAAAATTACTAAACTCACCAATCTAGCTTGTAAACTGAATATTTTTTCTCAAGTTAACACCATAGGGATTTCCACTTCTCACAATTCACCTCAAAAAGAAGAAATTATTTTTGAGTTTAAGGATGATGATGATGTCAGTAATTTGGATCAGAATCCTCTAGATATAGAGCTATCTAACTCTCTGGTGACTAATGTCACACCGGTAGGTGCTTTTGTGGTAATTGAAGAAGTACAAGGAGAAAAAGTAGAGGTAGTTGAGGAAAAAGAAAAAGAAGCTGAGAACATAACAATGGTTGATCAAAAAATTAGGACAGAGGAATCAAATATGTGCATGGATACTATTAGATCATAAGATAAAATAGAAATTGAAAAGAAATATGTAGCAATAGGAAAAAAAAAGGAAAAGGAAACAAAGGAAATCGAAATGAAAGATAAATAAAGTGATCAATAAAAGAGAATGAAAGAGGACAAAAAAGATTAGTGTTTTCATGTTGTTTTCTATCGGCAGTATTGTATAACTCAATCCTAAGAAGAAAGAACTAGAGATTGAAGTAATTGATTGAAGGGAGGACACTAAACCAAGTTCTGGTATGTCTCTCAAAATTTTCATTCCTTTCCCATTGATGATAAAACTGGTCACCACTTCCACATTATATATAGACTTTAAAAAGGTTACCCCTAGGAAAAACATTTTGTTGGGACAAACCATTCCTACTTCATCTAAAGAAGAGGAATTGAAATAGTCAGAAGAAAGAGAATAATTTATTAAAGAAGTTATTTTATCTTTTAAGAGTATTATTCCTTTGTGTACAGTTGATCCATCATGTACGATAAAGGACAAATGTAAATTACTTGTAAATTATTGGAAGTCTAATATGGGAAATTAGTAACTGAGAGGGAGGGGGGTGAATCAGATCTATAAAACTTCTACCAATTCTAAAAAAAATGATTCAACCATGTACTCATAAACATAAACTAAAATTTTGCAAATATTTAACATCTAATCATGAACACATAATACAAATATTTTGGTAACCCAGAAACCTTTGAAGGTAAAACTATGGTGGGGATGACACCCACAAATCTTCACTACTGCAGTAATAAAGTGTGCATATTAGGGCTACAGAGTTTTGATCACTTCTGATGATCTACCATATGAGGGGTTTGCCTTGTTAAGGGCTTATAGACTTATACAATCTACCTTGTTGAAGGATTTAAAATTACAAAAAGTAAGCACTCGGTTAAGAGATTTACAAAGGCCTGTTAGGACCACTCTATTAAGAGATTTACCCTGATTCACTTGCTAGAGTGTATCACTACGTAATCCTTTGGTCTACACTACAAATGTTGATAACAGATCTCCTCTTTCCAACTCTTAACTGATCTCTCAATTTCTGATTTGTCTCTATTATGCTCTTCACTGCTCTGCTTGGTCACTCTGTCTGGTCAATGCTTCAGATATGAAAAACATGCATATACTTCTGATCTTTGTTCTTCACATCCACATCCAAACATACATACTTCTGCACATACACACACATATAGATTCACACAGATTAGGGTTTGAAGCATCCCATATATAGATCATCTAGATCAAAAATCTAGATCCATTATCTTTTATGGCTTAGGCATCCCTAATATTGATTGGTTCCATGACTTGCATAGGGATCCATGATCATAAAAATAATCCATAATTAATGCATTAAATCTATGTGCATGATCATTAAATTCTCCGTAGAAGTTAGCCAAAATGGTTTACCTTGGTATTTGTGCCATTCCAAGCACATATACACAATTTTTTTTACTCAGCATAACCAAACACTAGTGCTTGGTTAATATTGTCTCGCTCAAAATAACTATATTCTATCGCTCAACTCTAACTCTTCTATGCAATATGGAAATCATTCTTCTCGGCATCCATTGATTACTCCTCAACCTCTAAATTGCTTGGTAGTAACTACTGCTTGGTCTTGGCCTTAGTGGGATGGTTCAATCATAGTGATGACCAATCAACCTGCGTTGATTATGACTAAGTGTGGGACACTAATATACAACAAAAGTTGGAGATCAACAATCTCCCCATTTTTCATTAGTGGCAAAAACACTTTGTTATGACTCTTCAGTCCTTTACAAAAAAAATAGTACTCAAAAAGCTTAGAACATAGAACTCAGAACTCCTCCTAGTATTTTGACTCAGTCTTTCTACATAAAAAATTCACTACATATAAAAATATATGTACATACATACTTATATTTCCCCTTGTTCAATCTTATGACATTTCCCCCTTGTTTTTTTCACTCTTGTCACTTTGATCTGCTGGGGTCGTTGGGGTAAAACCATACTTATCCAAAAAAGGTTTATGGATCTGTAGTATCATTTCTAATGCATTATCCCAACTTTTCCTTACATATTCCAAAACCTGAAATTTTATTTCTAGCTCAGGAGCTAGATCGATCATACTCTCTGCAATGTTCAGAGGTGGATCTTTCTGTGCTAGTTCCTTTGCTACTTTCACCTCTTTCTGCATAACCTCCAAATGATGTATCAACATTATCTAAATTGAAATCAATTTTACTCCTATTCTTCCATCATTATCCATAAGGTTGGTTAGTCTCCCTTGGGCACGTTAACCTGCTAAAATGAAAAGAGCTTGAACATGCATCCATGCCCAGTTACTATCATGTTGACTAAATCTATTTGTAGCTTCTCAATAAATTGTTGATTCTCCTTTTTAAATAATTTAGTATCACATAATTGTTTGTACAAAGAGAGAACATTCTCTATCACTTCTTCTAAGTTGCTTACCAGATCATAAAGTGCAACCTGCTTCTCGGTAAGCTTTGCTGCAACATTCTCAAGTACCTTCGTTTCAAAGTTTCTCTCAGATCAATGCAAGAGTTTCTCATTTGCATCTATGTCATTAGTGTTCACCTCCTGAACAATATGAACAAGTTTTGAACAAAGATAGGTGCCTACTCATTTAGGTCTTGAAATTCAAATGCATCAACAAAGATTTCTTTTATTTCATACAACACTTGTTCTCATTTCAATTCTTCTTTCTTCCTCTTCTTGTTAAGTAAGTCCTGCAAGATTAGCATTTACTCATAAGATAAGTTATTATTATCCCATTTTGAAATGACTATAACTTCATTAAGTGTAACTTCAGAGCTCTTATCCTTCTTCTTCTTATGTGATTTCTTCTTCATTGTCTCTGGTGAGCTGCTACTCGGTTTGTGTTTAGCTTTCAAAATGCTAGTATCACCACTGATTGATATTATCTCCTTCTGAGTATTAAGGATCTTCTTGCCAGATGTATTAGCACTCTTAACTTTAGTAAACAATAGAGGAGTAACATTAGGTAATTGTACTAATTCTTGAATGACCTCTTCCTCCTTAGGTTCTTGTTTCTCCTCGGTCTCAAGAGTCTTGATCCCCTCTGTGACTTCTTTAAGTGATTTGGAGATATCTAATGAAGACTTATCTACTTGTTCTTCTTTTCTTTTATCTCCCTTTGCATTGTCTTTAAGGTTGGCCTTTGTAGGTGAATCTAGAATTATGAGTGCCTCATTACCCTATTCCTTGACATTCAAACCTTGTGTTACCTCATAAAATGTTAAGTGCTCAATTTGTCCTTCCTCAACTTTATCTTTGTCTTCATCTTCAACATCTTCCTTCAACTCATCCTCATCAATGTCAATAATTTCATCTTCAATATCATCATGTGTCTTATCCCCTGTATTATCTGGCTCATCAATGTCTTCTTTGTTGTCAATCTCAACTTGTTTAGATGTGCCTTAATCTTTATTCTTGTCAAATATTAATCCAAAGATAGTCTTCCATATCCTTTGGGTTTGCTGAAAAATACCTTCTACATCATGCTTCAGTATAGAATAGGCTCTCAATTTAAGAATGAATCTATTCCTATATTGACCCATAAATTTTTATTTTTTCTTCTTTGTTAACTCAGGCCTAATTTGAGTTAATGCTCCTTCTCTGATTTGTCTTTCTGTCATAATGGCATGCTGCCATCTCTCATCAATTTTTTTTGCTAGTTCATTAGGGACTAGGTTCCCAATCTCCAAAGGTGTCATCTTATATGATACTATCATGTCCATCATAACTTCTTCTATCTTAGCCTTATTACTTTTGCTTAATTTCTCCAATTTAATAAACTTAAAACCTGACAAACCTACTAAATTCTGGATGTTGTGATTGTAACACCCCAAAATTGGCACCTAATAACCTAATTAATTTTGGTGCATTTTCTCATCTTCGAAGTCCTATTTTACTAGGCAAATTCGTCTCCTAATTGACTTTAATCGACTGAGTTTCAAATGCAGAAAACCCAAATTTGCATAAATCTGACATTACAATTT
>MU225638.1:48724-74531 GCA_018584345.1 Thuja plicata
ATCCTTATAAAGGATGTCGAAACCCTAAACGGGCAGCTGCTAGGAAATAGAAACTTTCCTAAAACTAACTGAAACTGCCTAAGTGAAACTTAAGCACTAAAGAGCAATTGCTAAATTACTCTAACAGGACCTTCCTGTGACCAATGAGCAATCAAAACACTATAACTTTCAATCCCATCCACTTCAAGACTTAAAACTAGTTGAAAAAATCAAGTAATACTTTAGGCCAAATTTTTGTGTGCTTCAGTGGTGAATTGGGATATGTACCAATCCATACAACTCAGAATACAGTCAAAATTACAAAGAAAATGGTTGATTTTTTTTATCAGAAAGATGAAATTCTACAATACGTTCACTCCAACATTTGAGTAAGGTTTTTCAACCTTCTAATACATTTTCCAATCATTTCCAATTGAAAAAGGTGGTTGTGAACATTGGAATTCAAAAATTGCAACTTTTCAACCAAAAGTTGTATTATGCAAAATGACAACATTGACAACTTTTGACAAAAGTTGTCAAATGTGCTAATTCTTGCAAAGTTTGACTCCTAGACTCCAATAAAGACCTTAAAGAGGTTATTTGAACATTTTTAACCTTATTTAAGTGTCCTATAATATTCTAACCCATCCTACCAAAATTTTGTCCAAAATTGACTAAGGTAGACAACTTAGGCTTATAACAATACCTAGTGTCTCCCTGTCTCACAAGTAGGACTTATTGAAAAAATTTGGATCCTAGATCCAATCAGTAATCTAACCCTTTGATGTTGTATCCACTAGTGTGATTGAATTTGTTGGATTTGAGGGTGCTCCTGCACTTGTACCTCACTACCCCAAGCATTTGATATAGTTGTTAGGGCATAGAATAGTCTTATTCAAGCCGGTTAGATAGCCCCAAGGCCACCCATGCCTATTTTTTCTTATATTCAATCCAATATTCTTCTGCAAGTCCCTCCTTTCACTCCTTTACCTATTTTACCAACACCTCACATTGATTCAAGCCATGAAGTATCAACAACAAGCCCTTCCCAAGTGCTGTAAGAGATTAAAAGAAGTCAACAAAAGATAGAAAGCATATTGAAAACTCTTGGTAATGAGTTAACCAGCATTAAGAAGCAATATCAAGGGGCTAGACCATCTTTTCAACAAAAAAACAAAGTTTTTAACCAACAGTATCAAGGGTAGGGACAACCATATCAAAAAAATAGGCAGCCATATCAAGGAGACTACCAAGGTTAGAGGTAAAATCTGAGTCAAAGGTCATTCTAGCCTTACAACTCAGCACCTCTTAATGATGTAAATCCAGTTAGAGATATTGTTCTAGCACAAAATAACCTAGCAGTAGAATATGAATGGTGTTACCCCTACAATCAAGCTGTGTTCAAACGGGGTGATTAATCAAGCACTTATGGTACAGAATGCATCAAGCACACAACTAGATGCATATTCTATTGTATCTAAGCCACAAAAAGATACAAAACCTAAGTAAATTGCATTCCTTAATTGGCATGGAGAATATTTTTTTGGTGTAAATGGTGACTCTTCAATCATAGCCAATACTCAAGCTAAGAAAAGAGCTCTATACATGGAGCAAACAATAGAGAAATGAAATATTATTGCAAATACATAGTCATCACCTACACCAACTATAAGCATACTAAAAAGACCTCCTTCCATCCCAACCAAGGAAAGTTATCCCCAAAAGGATGCAAACCCTATTATAGCCAAAACACACCAGAAGGTACATCTGGAAATGCCTTTTAATATTATGGATAACATGAAGAAGATGAATGTCAAAATGACTATGTGGGATTCTTTGTCCATTCCAGGACAACCTGAGATATTAAAGAAGGTATTATCTGAAAAATTAGTTATGCGGCAGCCCATTGATGATGTTGGTAAGATTGTGTTGGTCAATTTTGATCAAGGAAATAAGATGAAAAGAAGCAGCGACGAAAAGGTTACTATTCAAGCTAAGAATGCAAAGACACCTCCTTTTTATGTTTCATTAATAATTGGAATAATTTGGTAGACAATTGTATGGTGGATAGTGGAGCCACAAGCTCGATCATGCCTAAGAAGATAGCTGACTAGCTAGGACTGAAATATGATCCCTTTGAAAAGGGAGTAGTACAACTTGACATTTTCTTAGTTAATACAGCAGGCTTGATCAAAGATGTAATACTAACCCTTCGTGCTAGTCCTAACTTCTCTATTTTTCAAGATATCTATGTCATTGATCTTCCT
The DNA here is from genome assembly GCA_018584345.1 of Thuja plicata. NCBI lineage: Eukaryota > Viridiplantae > Streptophyta > Pinopsida > Cupressales > Cupressaceae > Thuja > Thuja plicata. Next base: position 50,971 of record MU225638.1, read on the forward strand.
CCATATTTTTTCCTTATGTTTATCAAGAGAATTCACAACCAAGATAGGAGGGTATCTTTCATCCAATTGGTCTCATATGATATTCCATACTAGATACGGAACCAAAGTAACCATCAATTTTGAGATGCTAGCAAAGGATCATGTAGAGCCCTATGTACCCAATTTCATCAATGCAAACAGCCTTGCATTTGATGATAATGATGTTTCATCCATTAATGAAACAAATACCCAAATAGAAAGTATTCCAAATATCCTACTAGATGAGTGGGCAACAGATAACACTTTAGAATCTGAGGCTAGTGTTGTTCTAGATTCTCGTCTAGGGAACTACATGTTTCAAGAAGCTAGTTTGACAATGGCAAATCTTTTTAAGGCAACCAATGAAGTTCTAGAATAGAAAAAAGAGGTTTGGGAAATGTTCTTTCAGGATGCTAGAAGTAAGCATGGCGCTGGTGGTGGTGCAATGCTAGTGTCTCCTAAAGGTGAGAAGTATTATGCAACATTCAGATTTGGTTTCTCTTGCACTAACAACATTGCTAAGTATGAAAGTTTAATTAATGGGTTGGATTGGGCTAAGAAAAGAGGTATTAAGGTTCTGAAAGTTCATGGTGATAGTGAATTAGTTGTCAATCACGTAAAAGGAATAAATGTTGTTAAGAATGATGCTTTGAAAGCTTATAAGCATAGGGTATGGGATGCAATTGAAGATTTAGATGCTTTTAATATAATTGCAATTCCTAGGGAATTGAACCAAAATGTTGATAGGTTAGCCTCCATTGGAGCTCAGTTTGATATTCCTAATAGTATTACAAAAGGGTGTGATCAACAACATATTAAAGTTATTGTTAGGCCTTCAATTCCTGATAATAATGTCAATTGGAAAGTTTTTAAAAGTGATGAACTGATTCTGCAATTTTTTCTTGAAGATGACATTTTTTCAGTATCTAATAAAGATAGGCTAAATAAAAATTATGATGATCAAGTGGTGCAGCTTAAGTCCAATAAGTTGCCTAAAGGTCTTGTGACCTTGGAAACAATATTAAACACATATGACCATGAAAGAAAGAACAAGACTTGATGACATTAATTTTCCATTAGTATGCAAACAACACTTTCGGTAAGCATACACTGAAAGAAAAGACAAGAGAAAACCAAAGATCGGATAGAAAGAGATCACCGAAGATCACTAAGTGCAAAGAGAACCGACGACACAAGTTAGTGTGTAAACCGAAAATGCAAAGATAGAAAGATAAAGAGGAAACGGACAGAGGAACCTAACATATTGGATACAATTCAAACCAACAGACAGTTAAAGTGCAACCGAAAGAACAAAACTGAAAGACAGTCAGAGAATAATCGACAGACAGAAACTGAAAGTCAGTTGCAGCCCACAAAAAGTGGATCTGACCTCCACATCATATAAAGAAAGCTTATTCTATTTATAGGATATTTATTTGTTTTTAAATCCATTTCTTTAGGGACAAGAAACATGAATGTAAATGTTTTAATTAGTCTAACTGATTTAAAACACATAGACTAGGAGATCTAGGTACAAGTTGTAAACCCGATCTTAGAGTTAACATTGTTTTTCTCAAAACTTGATGATGTCAATCCATCTTATAAGTAGATGATGTAATAATTCAATACATGGATGAAAAAGGATGTGAATAGAGAGGAGAAGATGAATGAATCCAACAAGCACATCTATGGATCAGATTGACAGTTTCAAGAATAAGAACAAAAAAAGGTGAATTTCGTTATCAGAACCAAGAACAGAGGCTACCGAGAATCAAAGGTATTATTCAATCACAATTAGGTGATAATATTTTTCATGTGTTCTAAATTGGATCTATATCAGCAATAGGAGATTGCATTTACCAGGTCAATTTGTAATTTTCTATCATTCTAACAAGTGGAGCAAAGTGTAAAAATCCTTTCAAGGAAGGTGGATTTAACAGTCCAACTACAAATATCTTAACCAAGTGCACACTCAATAGTGTTGCTAAAGCTCTTAATAGAGTAGACTTTAATAGGTCTCCACCGATACTATTAATAGGGTAGTTCATCAGAAGTGATCAAAATTATAAGCCTTAACCGGCCCCTTCCAATCTGTAGATAGTGAAGATTTTGTGGGTGCCATCCCCACTGAATTTTTTACTTCCTAACATGAGTTTTCTGCGATATCATATCTTGTGTTATGTGTCAAATTACTTTTATGAATGTTCACATGTATGTTAATGTTATGAATTGATATAACTCACATCAAGATAGTATAGATCAGATTGAATGGATATACAAATTGATTACAAAGGTTAATTGATTAAAGGATACAAAAGTTTTAGAGGTACTGATTCACCCCTCCCCTCTCAGTTCATACTTCCCATTAATCCAAATAATTGGTATCAAAGCTAAGTCTCTTCTTGGAAAGCTCAAAAGGCTTAAGAGAAAAGATCATACAATGGATAAGTATAGACTTGATAAGAATATTGAAAATAAGAAGCTAGAAATTCAGATGTTCTATGAACAATATAAAGAAGCTAGAATCAATATGAGACAACTGCTAGATGAAAGAAAGATTATGGCATCTTGCTATAATGAGACAGATTATCATGAGAAAGAGATACCAGATTTCTTTGAATCTTCAGGATCAACTACAAGCAAATCATCAGATACATCAAAAGAAAGTATCACAAGCCTAATTGAAATCAATCTACATCTAGCTGGACAAGTTAAATCTCTGCAAATCGGTCAAGAGACATAGATGGTAAGGATGATTGATTTCATGAATAATGCTAGACAAGCTGAGAAAGAAAGAACACTAGCTATTGATGATCGAAGAAAGATCATAGAAAAGCTACAAGAAAAAGATTCTGAAATACAAAGACTTACAGAGAATCACCATGAGCTTACAATTCAAATTATTCTTATGAGTCAAGAGGAAAACAAAATAAATGTTGAACTCATTGAAAGAATAGAAGCTATCGGTGAACTAAGGGATGAGAATGAAAAGTTGAAACATGAAATAAGAATTCAGCAGCAGGATAATGAAATTATCAAGAAAGCTAAAGAAAGCAATAAAAGAATGGATGATTTTCTTGAAGGACAACAAAGAGTCAACAACAAAAATGGTGTAGGTTTTACCAAGAATGGATAATCATCAAATCAATCTGATCCAAAGAATGTCTATACAAATTCAAGACCAAGAAATCTTACATGCAATCACTGTGGAAAGCAAGGCCATACATCAAATGTATGCAAAGGAAAAATGAAAGGTATTCCTAAATCTACATCTTCATTCATAGGATTTTGTTATAAATGTAACAAGAAAGGACATAAAGCATATGAATGTAAGTCTGAGATGAAACAACCAAAGAAGGAAAGCTACATGGAAAAGTACTATCCTACTTGAAAAATGAATGGGCACACAACTCTTGAATGCTGGAAAAAGGAAAGGAAGGCATGGAAGCCTAAAGGTCAAGAAACTCCCTATCAACTGAAGAGAGTCAGTAATCAGTATGTATGGGATTACAATAATTTGACAAATTGTACAGCATGTGGAAGATATGGTCGCATTGCTACAAACTGTATGAGATAGTGGACTAGAAAGTCTAGAGGTTGGACTAACCCCAGAATGGCATGCTTAAACTATCATAAAGTTGGTCATCTCAAGAAACAAAGTAGAGACCAAATGATAGAGACAAGAACATATCCCAATGGAAACACCATTGAAGACATCCGGAGAGCTAGAGACAAAATGTTGAGAAAAGCTTCAAACAATGATGAAGCTGGACCGAGCAATGCAAATGGTGACACCCCATCCAATGGATCTGGTGACATCACCACCCCTACCTAAGCAGAACAAGTAAGTATGGAACTGCATTATCGAAGTTATTATTTTACATCAGTTCCATAATATATATTGATTAAATGCCAAATTAGCATAAGAAAGATGCATCAAGGTATTACTTCTCAAAATCTATGATAACTATGATTCATACTGAAATCTGTCAGTACACACTCAAATCCAAGACTGTGTACACTTACCAACAAGCTTCGATTAACATAGAAAAAAAAGTTGCTAAGTTTAAACCGAGCCTCGCGGTAAACAAGAAAAGTGAACAAGTTGTCTGTGACACCAAAACCCATCGGTAAAAGAAAGAAGTATAACGACTACTCCAAAACATTATGATTGTCACCGAAGGAAAATAAAATCTTCACTGATGAGTTGGTAAGCATTAAAGACATGTGTTTTAGGGCATCATCTATAAATAGGGCAACAAAACAACTCATTGTTCATGACGACCGAAGCAGAGCAACCAAGGCAATTTTTGAGAAGAAAGTGACTGAATCACAGAGTGACCAAAAATTGACACACAACACTCCAAAGCACTTTAGAAATATTTGCAAGAGTAAATAATAAGTTCTACAGAAGTGACAACTCTATTTTTTGTGCATTTCACAGGAATCCCTAAATTCTGAAAATGCCCTCGACATCAAGAACCATAAAATCCAAGAACACAAAGAAGGATGAGTTCAAGCTCATCAAGAATTCAGCATGTGAGGAACCTAACTACAAGATTCATCTTGAGGTTTCCTCACAACCTAATGATGTTGGAGCATTCTCACACATACCAGGTAGGGTTTTACTCGTGGAAGACGTTTGATCTTTCATACACTGCAAGATTGCAGAGATAGGAACTTCAGAAGTTGAATAAGCTTATAAGAAGCTATGCAACGAAGATGGAACACTGAAAGATGAACATAAGAATATAGAATTAAAAGGGCTCACCAATTCCCTAATGTTCCTGAAGGTCTTCAAACCAAGTGGATTCGGTAGTGCTAAGATGAATGCACAATCATAAACTATGGTTGGATGAACCAAAGACAATAACTTGAGATGTCATTCATGCGGTCACTGGTTACCCTATGACCGAGAAAGTAAAGGCACTAAAGAATCCACTTAAGGCTGAGACCGAGAAGATTAAAATAGCCAAATGGGATGGCAAAGGACTAAAGGTTACCACCATAACTGATGATGAGATCAAATTCAATGCATGCATTCTAGGCTACAAATTCTTCCAAGCAAGCAGATTAAACAACATTGCATTAGGTGTAGTAGACACAACCTACAAAATTGTGAAAATGGAACACAATTAGACTTATCCAAACTTGTGCTAAATCAGTTGAAAGATAACTGAAAGACTATCAGGAATGTGAAGTCAAACACATGTAATTTTGCCTCACTCATAATGTGTGTTTTCTTCTACTTTCAAGAAACATTCCCATCGATAGGAGATGTGAAATGGGATAGCACCAAACCGGTCACCATGAAAATCAATGAACACATAACATCACTAGGAGATAACTTTGAGACGGTCATGGATGAATACTTCAATGTATTGAAAGACTGAATGCAAAAGAGGGTAAGAATCCCCAAACAACTCATTGAGAAGTATAAAGATGTGATATGTTTTATGGTTGATACAGATAATACTTACATTAAACCTGTTGTACCAAGGACAGCATAGTTACAACCATTGGAGTATGAAATAAACATTGATCTTGCAACTAAGGCAATTGATGCCTTGATTAATTAACCACTGGATAGGAAAAAAGCCAAGTTTGGAACATATGAGGAGGCCAAGACAAGAATAAAATCTGGCATGGTTGTTAACAAAATTGTCAGGAATAAGGACAAGATGGTGAAGAATCGCAAGGAAATACTGTTGACAACTGAGGAAGAAACTGAGCAAGAAGAGGAAGTTGAACTGGAGGAAGAAACTGAAGAATATTTATCTATCGGTAAAACTAAGGAAAAGGATGACTCTGAGGAAACAGAGTCATATTCACCACCTCCTCCACCACCTAAGAAGCCAAGGACAATAGCTGCTTCTAGAACTAGAAGCCAAACATCTAAGGATTCAACTCCTTCACCTTTAAAGAAAGGAAAGGTCAAGACTTACAAGAGGAAAGCTGCCACACCGAAGAGAGGGAAAAAAAAGAGAGGAAGGAAGTTCATCAGAACCAGAGAGGATATTGAAGACACTGAGCAAGATGAAGCTATAGAGGCAGCAAGTGTCAAGGTAAAAGATCCAGAACCTATTGATGACATTTGTAAATCTATTGCAAACTCAGGATCTATTATAGATTCAAAGATTAGAAGATAGTTGAAATTAGATCTAGAAGATCAGAATAAAATAGAGGATTCCATCATAGAAAAAATGTACAAGTTTAAATATGTACTGATTCAGTTTGAAGGTAATCATATACCAAGAGAACTATTAGACATACTATACCCCAGATGGACATTTTATTTTAAGATTGAAAAATAAATAAGAGAAAGAGTACTTGTTACTCTCATGCCACCTGAATCAGAGAAGGTAGAAATAGATGAAATGATGGAGAAGTACAAAAAGGAGTTCTCACTGAAGTTGAGAGCATATAAATTTATCAAAGGAAAGCTTATAGAGCTTGAACAGGATAGCCATAAGAAATGGTATAAGATTCAAAACAGACCTACTAAGGAGGAAATCCCTAACAAAGACCTACAACAATAAGATGTTGATAAGGTAACTCAAGATGACACATCTGTTGATTTAGACAAGGAAGAAGATGATACAACTGAAAACAAGAATGCAGATGTTGTAGATGAATCATGGCTAGACACCATAAATGACAACATTGTGGATACTAACATCATTGACATCACCGATGACCCAGCAAAGGAAGTTAATAAAGATGAAGATGTCACTATTGAAAAGGACACAATCGATGAGCAGGGCACAAAAATTGATACTACACAAGTAAACATGCCAATATTGATACAAGCTATCAATATTCTGCAAGAATCAAACAAGTCACTTGAAAAGGATACTCCCAAGGATGCAAGGGAAGAAGAAAAGAAAGACAACACCGATGGTCATCAAGACATCGAAGCTTCTCAAAATGTAACCGACACTCATAAGGTTATAGGAGGAGATACAAAGAAGGATGCAGATACAACAGATAAGAATGCAGAAACAAAGAATGATGAAGCTAAGGACACTAATGAAGGAGAAAAACCTAAAGATGGTACTCCTGAGGAAACTGGAAAATGTGCTATTGACGATGTGAAGGTGAATGTGGAGACATCTACAGACACCTGACAAGCTAAAACTGACACCAAGCAGCAAAAAGAAGCACAACAAGTAACTTCATCAAGCAAAACTGAGAAAGCCAAGAAATTGGCAATGGTTTTACACTCAAGTGATTCACAAAGAAGAAGAAGAAGAAGAAATCAAAGAAGAATAAGTTGGAATTCACCTTGGATGAACTTATTGAAATACCAAAGTGTGACCCATCTACACTTGATTTTGAAGCATTACAAGAATACGATGAAATACGCCAAAGGAAGGCATTACAGGAGAAGCAGAAGAAAAAGCACAGGAACTCCATGGAAATAGAGACAACACAAGACATATTACACCAAATTGTGCTCGATGTTGATATTGATCAGAAAAAGGCCATTCTAAATCAATTAGCCGCTCTAACCGAAGAAATAACAACTCAAAATATTCATGCTGAGAAGGAAATTGAGGTGAGAGCAGAGAAGAGGTACCAATAGAATCTCATTCAAAACATCAGCCAAGAAGTGGTGATCAATAAGGTAAAGTTATAAGAATTCATTATTAAATTAGATCCAATCATAACTGAAGCTATAATCTTAATTCAATAACTGAGCACAGTAGAAAAGTTCACTAAAGAGAATAGTGACAACATTGTAAAGCTGGATACAGATCTAGAAAATAGTGCAAAAATCTTAACCACCAATGGAGACAATCCAATTAAGTTGCATTATGAGAAAATCATAGAGATCAAAAGGTTAAGGTAGGAACTATGGGAAGGAGAGACACATTTCAGGGAAGAAGTCACCGAGCTCCAAGCTCAACTTCTACCAAACTTTACACTGCTTCAACATCATATCAGTTCAGCAAGGCAACTAATAGCAACCCCCGAGATGTCTGTAGAAGATAACATCTATGACATGCCCTCCAAGATCACACTCGAGCACATGGCTCTGGAGAACCTAAAATAACAATGGGAGAAAATGATGGAAGACATGAGTTCTTCACATTCCCACATTTTTTATAAGCTCTAAGGTATTGACCTTTGCCCTTAATATCAAAAAAGGGGGAAAAGATATGAGTAAAAAATAAAAGGGAAAATGACATGTATATTCATTCATTCAGATGGGAAAATGGTTAATATTTATATGATATATATAGATGAAAAATGATATGTATAAGGAAAGATATCATATGTACAGATATACCGACATATACATAGGGGGAGTCATTAAATGACTAAGGATTATATATGTTGTATATACTTAACATTTTGTTAGTATTCTGCACATATCAGTTTTTTATACTAATGTCAAAGGGGGAGATTGATGACATTAATTTTCCATAAGTATGCAATCAACACTTTCGGTAAGCATATATCGAAAGACAGGAAAAGAGAAAACCAAAGATCAGATAGAAAGAGATCACCGAAGATGACTAAGTGCAAAGAGAACCGACAACACAACTTAGTGTGTAAACCAAAAATGCAAAGATAGAAAGATAAAGAGGAACCTAAAAGAGGAACCCAATGTGCAAGATACAGTGCAGACCAAGAGATAGTTAAAGTGAAACTGAGAGAACAAAACCGAAAGATAGTCAGAGCATAACTGACAGACAGAAACCAAAAGTCAGTTGCAGCCCGCAAAAAGTGGATCTGACTTCCACGTCAAATAAAGAAAGCTTATTCTATTTATAGGATATTGATTTGGTTTTAAATCCATTTATTTAGGGACAAGAAATATAAATGTAAGTGTTTTAATTAGTCTAACTGATTTAAAACACATAGACTAGGAGATCTAGGTACAAGTTGTAAACCTGATCTTAGAGTTAACATTGTTTTTCTTGAAACTTGATGATGTCAATCCATCTTATAAATAGATGATGCAATAATTCAATACATGGATGAAAAAGGATGTGAATACAGAGGATAAGATGAATGAATCCAACGCACACATCTATGGATCAAATTGAGAGTTTCAAGAACAAGAATAACAAAAGGTGAATTTGGTTATCATAACCAAGAATAGAGGCTACCAAGAATCAGAGGTATTATTCAATCACAATTAGATGATAATATTTTTCATGTAAACTAAATTGGATCTGTATCAGCAATAGGAGATTGCATTTACCAGGTCAATTTGTAAATTTCTATCATTCTAACAAGTGGAGCAAAGTGTAAAAATCCTTTCAAGGAAGGTGGATTTAACAGTCAAACTACAAATCTCTTAACCGAGTGCACACTCAATAATGTTGCTAAAGATCCTAACAGAGTATACTTTAATAGGTCTCCACCGATACTCTTAACAGGGTAGATCATCAGAAGTGATCAAAATTGTAAGCCTTAACCGGCCCCTTCCAATCTGGAGATAGTGAAGATTTTGTGGGTGCAATCCCCACCACAGTTTTTACTTCCTAACAGGAGTTTTCTGCGATATCATATCTTGTGTTATGTTTCAAATTAATTTCATGAATGTTTCTATGAATGTTCACATGTATGTTAATTTTATGAATTGATATAGCTCACATCAAGATAGTATAGATCAGATTGAATGGATATACAAATTTATTACAAAGGTTAATTGATTAAAGGATACAAAATTTTTAGAGGTATTGATTCACCCCTCCCCTCTCAGTACATACTTCCCATTAATCCCAAAATGGCCATCCTTCTGGTCTAGCAAGAATATTATGTTTATTTGGAGATAGAATTGGGTAAGAGTTTAAAATTTGGAAAAGTAAGCACAAGTTCAAAAAAATAGTCTTATAAATTCAGTTGTTTCAAGAATTTAGTGATGTTTTGGCTTGGAAGTATGAAGATTTGAAAGGCTTTAATCCAACACTTTCTCAACATACCATAGAGTTAGAAAAAAATGCAAAACTAATAAGGCAAATGCAGAGACATGTTAGCCCAAAGTTGGAACCGCTCATGCATAAGGAAGTTCCTAAACTGATTGAGAGTGGCATTATATGTCCCATTAAGTATACTAGTTGGGTATCTAACCTTGTTCATGTAAGGAAAAAGAATGGGGAATTACGGTTGTGTGTTGATTTTAGAGACCTTAATAGGGAATCCTTGAAAGATCGCCACCCTTTTCCATCTATGGAGAAAATTTTGTAATGTGTTTCTGGTTGTGAACGTTTCTCACTACTAGATGGTTATTCAGGATATAACCAAATCCTAGTTAATGAAGAAGATCAGTTTAAAACTACATTTACAACCAAATGGGGAACCATGGCCTAATGAAAGATGTCTTTTGGTTTATCAAATGTAGGTACAAATTTCTAGAAAGCTATGGATATGGATATGCAAATTTCTAGAAAGCTATGTATAAATTTGTGCTAGTGTACATTGATGGTATTTCATTTTTTTTAAACAGGCAGCAAATCATATTAACCATCTAAGGATAATTTTTGAGAGGTGTAGAGAGTTTGGAATCTCTCTTAACCCCCAAAAATGTGTGTTTTTGGTGCATCAAGGTAAGATATTAGGGTATATTGTTTCTAAACAAGGTATTGTAGTGGATCGTGAAACAATTGCAACCGTTTTCAAATTACCTTTACCACACCATAAGAAGGAGTTGCAATCCTTCAAAGGCATAATTAATTTTGTTAGACATTTCCTACCTAATATTGCTGATCTTTTGAGGCCTCTAACAACTATGTTGAAGAAAAATGTAGTTTTCAGTTGGAGCAGAGAAGGGAAGGACAATTTTCAAGCCATTAAGGAGGCTTTGGCAGTAGCTCCTACCTTGCTAAATCCTGATTTTAGCAAGGAATTTATTATATATTCTTATGAAGGGTTTGAAGTTATTTTTGCAATGCTGGTCCAACAAGATTCAGAGGGGTTAGAACAACCTATTGGCTTTTTTAGTAAAGGTTTAGAGGAGTATGAGAAAAGGTACAAATTTGTGGTTTAGAGGAGTATGAAAATCCTCAATAAATTCAGGCACTTATTAACCCATAAGAAGGTGCATTTGAAAGTAACTCACCCAAGTGTCAAAGAGTTTTTACTTAGTAGACACTTAAATGAGAAAAGAGTCAGTTGGATAACAGGGGTCATGGAGTATGACGTGGATATATAAGTTAATAATATGGTTAGGGGTAAAGGTCTTTGTGAGAAGATGATTGGTGATGGAGCTTTAGAAGGTCAAGAACAAACAAAATAATCTTTGGTTATATATGTAACAGGGGATAATGATAGGGAAGCAAGCTGGTTTCAAGATATGGTTCATTTCTTGAAGATAAGTGAGTGTCCCCTAGACCTAGATTCAGCAAAGAGAAGGTATTTTAGGCTGAAATCTATTCCTTTTGTGTTAATTAATGATGTTCTTTAAAGAAAGGATCATAGTGGTGTCCTTCTTAGGTGCATTGATTTAAAACAAATTGCAGAAGTCTTGTATGAATTTTATGATGGACCTTCAGGAGGTCATTTCTCTCCTAGGACTACTTCTTTTAAAATCATTAGGTTTGGCTATTATTTTCCAGCTATTTTCAAGGGCATCCATTTATATGTCAGGAAATATATGAAGTATGTCATGTTTGCAAGGAAAGAGAGGTTTCCAAATTTACCTTAGCAGCCAATCAAGACAGAACATCCATTTATGAAATGGGGAATTGACTTCATAGGTCCAATAAACCCCCCATCTAGTGCAAGACATAAGTGGATAATCACTGTAACTAATTATTTCACTCATTGGATAGAAGAAACAACATTAAAAGAGGCTAATGAAAATGTCATTATAAACTTTTATGATGATATTATTCACAGATTTGGAATCCCAGATTCTATAATATCTGATAGTGCACTTGCTTTCATAGGATTGAGGGTGACTGATTGGGAAATTAAACATAGTATATATCTTAGCACTAGCTCAAATTACTATCCTCAGGGAAATGAACTAGTAGAGTCCACCAACAAGAATTTCATCAAAATTATCAAGAGGACTTTACAAGATAATCAACGGGATTGGCACTCTAAGTTGAAGGCTTCCCTTTGGCTAGACAGGATTACTCCTAAGAAGATAATTGGTAACTCTTCCTACATGTTGGTCTATGGAAAAGAGGCTCGTTTATCTATTTCTATTAATTTTCCAACTTTAAACCTTGCTAGTCAGATTTTTCTTTTTGAAGAGGGAGATTCTTTGCAAGTACGTTATACTCAGCTTATGGAGTTGGAGGAAAGTAGACACAAAGCTATGCAAACTATGGAGTTTCAATCGATGAAGGTCAAGAGGAATTTTGATAGGAAATAAATACCAATAAACTTTAATGTTGGAGACATAGTCCTCAACTGGGATGAACTAAAGAGAAGACTAGGTAAGCATACTAAGTTTGATTCATTTTGGGGAGGCTCGTTTGTCAGAACAAAATTCAAGGATCATAATTCATTTCAAATATCAACACTTGAAGGAGAAACATTGCCAATACCAGTCAATGGAATTCACCTCGAACCCTTCTTTGATGTATGTCTTGCCTTGTAATTAAGTTAGTTTTTCTGTATAAAGTGCTAATACACTATCATTTTAAGCTTTCTTGTTTTCCCTAAGTGTTGTTGTACAGTTAGTTGTTAGTGAGTCTCAGCAACTTTAAACATGTTATATAACTTTGAGATATCTCATAAAAGGACCATCCTCATATACAATAGGTGTCTAATTCCCTATCATACATAAAGCATACTCATTTCATGAGATTTCCCGAACATATTCAACCAGTTGAGAGTTGTTATTGTTTGTACATAAGTCTTGGTTTTCCTTGTTTGGTCTATTTGTTTCCATTTTTTCTTAAGTGTTTCTAAAACACATGTTGGTGGTGTAAAGTTCTCCAAAGTTCAGTTGTTGTTGCAAAGTTATGTCTCTCATAACTTAACAGACCAATGTCTAATGCCACCTGAGTGCATACCTATCACTCATGATAGGGGAGTTGTCCCATAATACAAGCAATAAATATGCACTCAATTGGTATCTCACATAGGCCTGTTTTCAATTTTTATGTTTCCCAAAGGTTTGAGTTTTGTGCCTTTTAAGACTCACTGCCCAATGGATACACCTAATGCTACTAGTTTCCTATGTTTAGCAGGCAAACATCTAGCAGAAAATTGCCGAAAATGTTACCCAAAATTTCATGTCCTATGCAAATTTTATTTTATAAAAATTATGTGCAATAGTTAAAGGGGTGCATTGGATTTATTGATCTTCATTTTATTATTGTTTAGGTAATGCTTTCATATATTACTTAAGAATGAAGAGAATAAGGAAAAAATTTCTTGTTCATATGAATTTACAAAAACAAAAAAGTTACATCTTTGTTCATGTAAATAAGTATTATACATCATGAGCTGAACAATTAAAGAAATTCTCACACAATCCATGAGTATATCCTATTCTATCTTTTGTAAAAGAAAAATAGAAAAGTATGACAAACAAAGAAATATAAGAGGTCAAGGTAACCAGTCATTGCCTGAGGGTTGACTGGTTGAGAAGAGGGCTGAATCTTTGCGGTTGTCCTATTGAGCTTTGTAGTCTTGATCCTGAGCTCCTACATGAGAGAGAAGATAGACCATTAGATCCAAAAGATCTAAGCAATGCATGATTAACTAACCTGTCTACCTCTACCATAAAAGCCCATTTTACTAGCACAAAAGACAGAAAAGAAAGATCATATCAACTTTTCAAGGAGAAAAAAATTAATTTTTATTGCTGACAAGTTTGTTGACTGTGCAGATATAGGTTTGAATCCCAACAAGTGGGGTAAAATGAGGCTCCCACAAGGGTAGAGCTCAGCTTGTTGGGATAGTATCCAAGGTAGGTTGTTGGTCCTCAATTTGTTGAGTATCCTCATATATTGTATGACGCTCATATCCATGAAAGTAAGAATGCAAGTTTTCCAAGCATAAATGATTGTATGGATAAAATGTCCTAGCAATAGGTGAAGACAGTGAGGTCTCAAATGGTGAGGCGTGCAGTTTTCTTGTAATACCAATTCAAAGATTTAGTAATCAAAAGTACACATCATTGAAATGTGGTGCAATTATGAAAGGTGTCAGGCATCATGCATAACAATAATTCAAATGCATCAAGAGATGAGGTATTTTCAGCCATAGTGTTCTTGGGGCAGTAATGGATCAAAATTAGATATCAAGAGCATCCTCTTATCACAGTTACTATACAGATCAATGATATGGAGGGAAGTAAGTGTATTCATACATCTCAGTCATGAATAAAAACCAAAGATTACTAAATAAACAATATTCTATAAGTAAACAGAAGGAAAGTATCAAAGAGATTATTTAAGGGATAGATTTGTTTAAATTTGAAAACCTTATAGTTGTTAGTAAATTCAGTATACTCATTGAAGAGATTGATACCAAGAAAATTTTTAAAGGGACATATTTTTCCATATGAAACCATTTACTTTATTTTTCATTTTTTAAGAAATGCAATTAAATAGTGACTGCATAGTATCAACATCTCATGAAGCATTAGTGAACACAACAATGTGTGGGTACATTATGCACCTTTAGAGAAGTAAATAAATAATGAAGTTCAGAAATAGAAATGAACATGAGAGGAAGACTTATTGTGAGTGCCTTATTTATGATTTAAAAAAAAACATGACTAGTGATATTGTCCTACTACAGACTTACAAAAGAGAGAACAAAAGATCATATGTGGATGTTGCAACATCAATGAGAAATCATGCTATCAAATTCAAATATTGTTACCATGAAGGGCATTGAAGAAAAAATTATGAGTTTAAAAGAATAGGAATGCAGTGATCTCTGTCAAAGAACAATATGTGACACAGTAGTGACGATAGAGGAACAATTCCAATGACAACTATTGTAATCACCTAAAAATGGTCTAGCAGACCCATTGCCCCCTTTTCTAAAACAATTGGTCTTAATAAATCCAAAATCTAAGACATTATTGCTAGACTCTAAATTATTGAGCATTTAATAAAACTTGCTTATGCAATTTTAATCCTAACTTGTTGAATCAAATAATCAAACATCAAAGACTAAACCCAAAAAGCATAAAACATTGGGACAAAATCAAAAAGTCCTAAGTTCAAAAAGTGAACCCATTCACACATGGGTGTGCACTCAAAAATCAAATAAAACAAATAAAAAGAAGAAAATACCAAATTTGTCTTATTCTCCACAAAGTTGACCAATCCAAATCACTTTATCATCTCACATGGATTGAGAGGAATTGTATCTCCACCATTGATCACTTTCTTTTGCCTCTTAATCTCAACCACTCATTTATTGGAATCTCTTATAAAAGGGATAGCTCCCTTTTTCTTTCATAACAAGAAGATTTGGAGTAAAATTATTATGCTATTTTCATTCTAGAGTTCTTTAGTGCATTCTTAGTTTCTTTGCTTTCATGCTAGTTTCTTGCATTTCTTGCATTGTTAACTTCATTTCTTAGCTTAGATGGCCTTCTAGTTTCCTTTATAGATTAATATAGATGCATTGTTCTTCTCATTTGATAGTTTAATCTTGTATCTTATTTCTATTTCTTATAATGTTATGCATTTAGTTTGCTGGTTCATGCATTTCCATTTTCAAGCTTTCAAGAGCAAAGCATGCAAGTCTATGCATCTTTCTCACTCTCTTTGCATTGAATATTCCATTTTGGAGTAATCAAGTCATCGATTTCTCTATGTCTAATTTGATGGACAACTATGAGAATCATACTAGCTTCAACTAGGAAGCAATAAGCCAATTTCAAGGGTTTTTAGTTTAGTGCTTTGAATCTTATGTTTTTACTAACCCCTTGATATAATGGTTTATTAAAGTGTTTGGTCATAGATATTGATCACACACATTTTTGGCGCCCACCGTGGGGTTCAAAAGTTGCATTTTGCTCCATTTTCATTATTTCTTGCATATTTTTTATGAAACTACGCTTTCTGTCGTATTGTTCCCTATTCTTTGTCGTACGACAAATATCATATTGGGACTTTTTCATCTAGTAGCAAGTATATTGTCATATGAGCTTTCATTTCCTTCCTTTTGTCGTATTAGAGCATTGGATTTGTCATATGGGGTTTTGTGAGACTATGTTTTGTCGTATGATACTTAATGTATTGTCGTACGATTTTTTATGCTAGTCTGTGTTGTGAACATTTTTGTTTGGAAAAAAACAATATTTTTTAGGTTTTCTCTTGAGCTAATTTTTTCTTTATGATATTTTTCATGTCTTCTATGGTATTTTTACTATCTATTTTTGCAGCCTAACCAGTTTTTGCAGAACATTTT
This sequence comes from Thuja plicata, assembly GCA_018584345.1. Classification (NCBI taxonomy): domain Eukaryota; kingdom Viridiplantae; phylum Streptophyta; class Pinopsida; order Cupressales; family Cupressaceae; genus Thuja; species Thuja plicata. Next base: position 67,339 of record MU225638.1, read on the forward strand.
GAGGAAGACTCGCTTGACAAAGTCACATTTGCACACTATTTTGATAAAACAACTAATGGTTTTGTGTTTGTAGGACGCTTGTCAAAGGGAAATTGAGATTAATAACGGTTTTTCTTGCAGGTTGCCTTTGAAATTATATCAACTAAACAAAATATGTATCTTCTTAATGATTTTCTTAGGCACCTAGCGTAATCAGAGTGTTGTTTGTTTTGGTAAAATTAAATATTAGGGGAGTATGCTCTTCTCTTTTTTTTAGAATAAAAAACCCAAATATGTTTGATTGAACTTGAAACAAGTAAGACTTTTTCCTGGGTAAATGAGCATGTGCTTGATGTGTTTGGGAGAAACTATGGAGTAGGAGAGTATGCTCTTTTACTCTTGGAAAATTAGAAATCTGGACCTCTACTAGCTATCCACTTTACTTTATTGCATTTACCTTTAGAGGGCCTGCCAAGGGAGAAATCTATTGGGAATGACCTAAGTGTGGAACAAGAAGACTTGTATTAAATGGATGAACTTACTAGACACTCTTAGATAGAGGTTACCCGATCTACCTCTGAAAGTATCATAATACTTTTGCAAGGATTAATCCAAGTGGACTTTACTCAGATCACTCAAAGATTTTACACCCAACATATGTATTCCCAAGGATGTTTAAAGCATGAATGTGGCATGGGGGAGCTTATGCAATTCAAGAATTAAGTCTCATTCCAAAACCCACAATGTGCCTAGTCTCAGCAAAAGCTAATATCACTTTGTGTGAGGTGAAGGAATATCAAGCATGGGAAAAGATTGTGATACTAAGCCAATTGGACTATAGGGTAGAAAGTGTTTGGTTCTTCACACTTTTTGTTTGATGTGCTTGTGCACCTTGAAACTTGACATATCCTTCAAACAAGAACACTTTGACAACAAAAAATAGGACACGTCAAGATTTTCACCTCAAATGTTAGACGACATTGTCTGAAGTCTCTTACACACAAGTGGAAAACTGTTCCAAAGTCTTTTTTCATATCATGCCATTGCATTTTTCGTATGAAAACACATCTAGAGGGAAGAAACTTGTATGAAGACTCTTGTGTTGTGGTATGGGAACCCCTAAATTGTCATATGAGACCTAGGTTGAAATCAGTCCAGCATTAAGATCTTTTTCATTTGGTCACATTCTTGCAACAGCAGCTATCATACCTTGTCACAATATTTTCACCTTTATAATCTGGTAATTAGGTTCATCATTAGCCTTTGTCATAGCTCCTCACATTCTCTTGATCATATTGACTTTTTTCTCTTGGTTACTTATCAACTTTGTCACAAGTGTCATCTAGCAAGTATTCAAACCTCAAACGCACAATGCCTTGTACAAGTTCAACAACCAAATCTCTATTTCACCATCAAAACAAATCTTTAATCTTTGACATTGACTTGACAAGTTGATCCTCTAGAGACGTTAGCCACAGATTGTCGTAAATGGTCCAAATGAGAAGTCAAAAAGCTGATCTCAATTCCAAGGGAAAATCTATAGACAACTTTTCTCAAGACCTACCCTCTTGTCAGAAACCCAAGATAGATTTCAAGATCTCACGTAAGGACACTTTAAATCCACAACTGACAATACCTTTGTTTGACTCTTCAACTTTGGTTGCACACAACACATCAACCATGTCGGCTTATGATTGGGGGTCCCAACATGACCACCAGAGTCAATATACTAGTGCTTCTTCTTCCATAGAGGAGCCCACTTCCGAAGAGATTAGGAAGTGACAGCAAGATAAACACTTCCAAAATATGATGCACACTCTCATGCAATTAGACAAGGACAAATATTTCATGCATCTTGCGTCAACAAGTGTTAAACTTCCACCTGAATTTGACATTGAGGGACTCATACAACAGGAAGAGGAGTCACCTATTACCATTCTTAACATAGAATTTCAAGACATGAGATGCGAGTTATGGGAACTCAAGAAAGCGAAGGAACAACCTCCTAGAAAGTACTCACTGGAATCCATATGTCCATTCCCTTTTAATAAGAATTTGCACATGTCACCTTTTCCCCCAAAGGTTGAAATTCCTAAGTACAATAAATACAATGGGAAAGGTGACCCTTAAGACCATGTAAGGGAATTTTTCACTCTTAGTATGGGGTTTATGCATGAGCGGACATATTTGATGCGAATATTCCTGCGAAGCCTTAGTGGCCAAGCCCTGGAGTGGTCCACAAAACTCACACCTGACATACAAACATTTGATGAGATGGTACAAAGGTTTATCTAACATTACTCCTACAACATCTTACACATGGTTACCATGCTCAACCTTTGCAACACCAAGCAACATACTAGCGAACCATTTGTTAAATTTCTCCAAAGGTGGAGGAAGATATTTGCAAGATACCCTAGACAAGTACCAGAACTATAAAAGATCGACATCTTCATCAACAACCTGGTTCCTAAGATGAATTGCACAAAACAAATGTAAAATCACACCTCTTTCAGTGACTTGGTTGATAGTGCTATGAGAATCAGGGATGTTCTCATCACAAAAGGGGATCTTACTTTGAATAAAGACACTAAATCTTCCAACAACAACAATAAAAAGGACAAGAGTAAATACTGGAATAATAATCATAACATGGCTAATGATGGTGTAGTTGACTCACCTGAGATTAAACCTAATGAGCTAGTATTTAACCTCACTACTAGCATATAGGTTTCTAGGCATAGTTTGATTACTCCCAAAACTTCTAAAAACACTGAGGATGCTCAGAAAAACAAAGCACCTTGGATCCCCTAACCCAACCAAAATTTCACTCCTCTTGGAGAACCTTTGGAAGATGCACTAAAAACATTGTTCACCAATAAGATCATCACAATGCCCAACTCAAAGCCATGGGAACCTGAGGTAAATCCTAAATAGTGTAATAACGATCACTACTCCGAGTTTCATAAAAATAAAGGACACTTGACAAACGACTATATGAAACTAAAGCATGTGATACAAGATCTAATTGATAACAAAAATATCACAGTTGGTACTCATGGCTCAAACAATAATCATAAGGCCTTCAAGAAACCTTTTTCATCCTATGAGAAAGGTGAATCCTCACAAGCTCCAGGAGCCATGGTAAATCATACATATGCCAACAGTGACAACATGATCCACATGCTCGAACCCTCTGACAGATCCATCAATGTTATTATAATTAAGGATAAGGAACCTAATTCTACTAATGTGGTCACTAGGGGCCAATCTAAGATCACTCTTAAAGGAATTACATCTACATCTAAACAAAAAATTTCACTGACCCTCATCATCAAAATAGGTTACTACAAACTATAACTTGATCAATCAATTACAATGAACTCCTGCTTAGATCTTGTTAGAATAGTCCCAAAGGATAACTAAGAGGGGGGGGTGAATCAGTTATTAGTTACTTCAATCTTTTTTACTTCTTTAACTTTAGTATAAAACAAAGTAAATGCATAATTAGATAACACAGTACTCAACACACAATTTTATTACGGGGAAACCAAATGGTAAAAACCCCGGTGGGAATTAGCACCCACAATAAACTATACTTGTTTGTAGTAATCCCAATTGGAAGACATTTCAACCCTATTATGAGTTGTACAATACAATGCAATAAGTATAGTGACCTGGTTAAGGGTTAGACCCTGTTAGGATTCTTTTACAAATAACCCTGTTAGGGGTGGTGGAATCACTGTCCAAAAGCTCACTACTTGATGGTGAAGGCTACAACCTTCTGAATAATAGATATTCACTATATCTGATGATGAAATATAGAGTAGACCTACTATCTTTATTAGTTCCAGTGTATTACAATCTTTTACTTCTTCTTCACATAGAATCTTGATGAATGAACCAACTCTGATAATTTGCTCTATACATCTTTCTTCACTTGTCGTATCATTCACACTTAGCATATCACAATTGAACTACTATGAGTATCTTCTCCAAATTAGAAGGTCATGTTGGCTTCTAGAAACACTTCATCAATATCTTAGTCAGCTTAACTAAGCATGCAAACAATATTAATTCTACGCAAGTCAATGTTGAACAGACGCGATGCTTCACAGAGTCGACATCACCAAATTAACCATAACTTTGCAATCATCTTGAAACATGTTTGGCACCTTTGGATTTATATCATCAACTCATAATTAATCATGCATATACACATGCATATCCTGAAGATAGGTGCAACTCATGAAACACGTTATATACGTCGGCCCTAAACCGTTATACTTCCAGAACTGTAACTGCTAATAACAGAATTGCATAACTTTACTAAAACATCATATCTGGGTCTACGTGTATGAACATAACATAATAAACATGTCAAAAACATGTATCTATCCACACAAGTCTTCATGTCATCATTCAGATAAGTTCATACAGAATTACTACTGTGTATTATATGTTGTCATCAATGACAAACATACAAACAATCAACTCTTAGAGTCAAATCTCCAACAATCTCCCCCTTTGAAATTGATGGCAACATATGATATCAATAACATCCTTTGTTCATGGTGTCCTCTTTCTTTTACAATCTTCTCAATATCCTCATCAAAGATTCCTCTAAACTGCTGCAGTTCCTCTGTCTGTGTTTTTGTTCCATCTATATACTCCCCCAGAGTATATGCTCCCCCTTAGTACATACTCCTCCTTACTATATACTCCCCCTTTGACATCAATGGAAAAGGGTGCCATAGTCTTTTTAGGTATAGGTACTACTCCAGAAGTAGAGTAGTCAACCATTCATCAATCACTTAATGACTGATGTCTTTTCTTCTTCTTCTAAACAAACTTAGGAGAGGGAATTACTCCCAACTTCTCCCTGAGATACTCAAAAGTATCCTTTGATAAGGGATTTGTGAAAATATCTGCCAATTTTTCTTTGGTGCTCACATAGTCCAATTTCACTTCTTTGTCTGCAACCTTCTCTCTTAATAAATGGTACTTGATCTCTATGTGTTTTTTCTTTGTGTGCATGACAGGGTTCTTAGACATGTTGATAGTGCTAGTATTATCACAATGAATGAAAATAGGATAATCAACCTAAATGCCAAAGTCTTTAACCATTTGCTTCATCCAAACCATAGTTGAACAATTTAGTGCTGCTGCAACATATTCAACTTCTACTGTTGACTGAGAAATACAGTTTTACTTCTTGCTTATCCAAGAAACCAACCTGTCTCCAAGGAATAATGCTCCTCCTAAAGTGCTCTTTCTGTCATCAGTACAACCTGCCCAATCTGCATCTGTAAAAACATGAAGCTTTACATTCTCTGATTTAGGATACCATAAACCATAGTCTATAGTTCCCTTTAGATATCTAAATATCCTTTTTACTGCCATTAAGTGATTTTTCTTGGGTTCAACTGCAAATCTTCCAACAATGCCAACTGCATTAGATATGTCAGGTCTAGATTGAGTTAGATAAATGAGTTTACCAATCATAAATTTGTACAATGTCTTATCAACTGCTGTGGAGTCATCATCTTTTGAAATCTTGCTTCTTGTTATCATGGGAGTGCATACTGGCTTACAATCATCCATCTAAAAGGTCTTCAGTATTTCTTTCACATATTTAGACTGATTAATGAATATAACTTTATCTGTTTGCTTTACATTTAGTCCCAAAAAGTATTTTATAGGGCCAATCATACTCATTTCAAATTCATTCTGCATTTCTTTTGCAAATTCTTTACTGATCTTATCATTACCTCCAAAGATAATGTCATCAACAAATATAGCAACTAGCAATAATCCATCAGGTGTTTCTCTTGTGAATAGGTTATAATCTTCTACTCCTTTCTTGAATCCAATCTTGGTAAGATAACCATCAAGCCTCTCATACCAAGCTCTTGGGGCCTGCTTAAGACCATAGAGTGCTTTCTTCAATTTGTATACCATGTCTAATTCATCTGAAAGACTAAATCCTTTAGGTTGTTCAATGTAGACTTCTTCATTCAAATCACCATTCATAAAAGCTGATTTTACATCCATTTGATATACTTTAAATTCTTTAACTGTTGCATATGCCAAGAACAACTTTATGGCTTCCAGTCTGCTCACAGGGGCAAATGTATCAGTGTAGTATATTCCTTCTCTCTGCGCATATCCCTTGCATACCAATCTTTTTTTGTTTCTAACTACTGTACCATCTTCATTCATCTTGTTTTTGAATACCCACTTTGTTCCAATCACATTTTTTTCACTGGGTCTGGGGACCAATTCCCATGTGTCATTTCTGATTATCTGATCTAATTCTTCTTTCATTACAGTCTTCCAATCAGAATCATTACAAGCATCTTCAACACTTAAGGGTTCAATCTATGAAAGCAAACATACCTCTTCATCCACTGCTAGACCTTTTTTCTTTTGATCTGGTCAAAACACTACTGCTCTGATCTTCAATGATGTCATTTTTAGAGTGGTATCTAGATGTGAATTTAGGAACCTTAGGTGTGTCTTCTTCTTCTATAGTCTGTGATTCTTCTCTGCTTGATTCAGGGTCATTGCACGAGACATCAATGCAATCAAACATTTCTTCAATAGCAGTATCTTTGTTGCTAGGTCTAGATTCATCCTCAATCATAGGTGCATATTCATAGTATCTTTCTTGAACCATAAACTTTTCATCAATCTTAACATGCGTGCTTTCAATTATCTTCTTTAATCTCAAATTGAAATATCTATATGCTTTGCGTTTAGTAGAATAACCAAGGAAAATACCTTCATCACTTCTAGCATCAAACTTACCAACACCATCATCTCTTTTGATGTAGCACTTGCTGCCAAAAATTTTGAAGTACTTTACTGTAGGTACATTTCCAAACCAAAGTTCATAGGATGTCTTATCCACGCCTAACCTCAATTGGGTTCTATTGATAGTATATACTTTTGTGTTCACTGCATCTCTCCAATAGGTGTGTGCAAATTTTCCTTCAATCATCATAGTGCATGCTATATCAAGTATGATCATGTTCCTCCTTTCTACAATGCCATTCTGCTGAGGGGTTCTAGGTGCACTCATCTGTCTTTTAATACCATGCTCTTCACAATAGTCATAAAAATGATCAGAGGTGAACTCTCCTCCTCTATCTGATCTCAGACATTTCAGTTTCAATCTGGATTCATTCTCAACTTTAGCTTTGAATATTTTG
>MU225638.1:76588-88078 GCA_018584345.1 Thuja plicata
AATTAGCACCCACAATAAACTATACTTGTTTGTAGTAATCCCTATTAGAAGATATTTCAACCCTATTAGGAGTTGTACAATACAATGCAATAAGTATAGTGACCTGGTTAAGGGTCGGACCCTGTTATGAGTCTTTTACAAATAACCTTGTTAGGGGTGGTGGACTCACTGTCCAAAAGCTCACTGCTTGATGGCGAAGGCTGCAACCTTCTGAATAACAGATATGCACTATATCTGATGATGAACTATAGAGTAGATCTATTGTCTTGATTAGTTCCAGTGTTTTACAATCTTTTACTTCTTCACATAGACCCTTGATGAATGAACCAACTATGATAATCTGCTCTGTACATCTTTCTTCACTTGTCGTATCATTCACACTTAGCATATCGTAATTGAACTACTATAAGTATCTTCTCCAAATTAGAAGTTCATGTCAGCTCTTAGAAACACTTCATCAATATCTTAGTTAGCTTAACTAAGCACGCAAACAATATTAAGTCTACGCAAATCAATATTGAACAGATGCAACACTTCACAGAGTCGGCCTCACCAAATTAACCATAACTTTGCAATCATCTTGAAACACGTTTGGCACCTTTGGATTTATATCATCAACGCATAATTAATCATGCATATACACATGCATATCCTAAAGATAGGTGCAACTCATGAAACATGTTATATATGTCGGCCCTAAACCGTCATGCTTCCAGAACTGTAACTGCTAATAACAGAACTGCATAACTTTACTAAAACATCATATCTAGGTCTGTGTGTATGAACATAACATAATAAACATGTCAACAACATGTATCTATCCATGCAAGTATTCATTTCATCATTCAGATAAGTTCATACAAAATTACAATTGTGTATTATATGTTGTCATCAATGACAAGCATACAAACAATCAACTCTCAGAATCAAATCTCCAATAGATCTCTATATTAGAGTTGCTGAAATTATCATCATCGCGTAAAGAAGTTATTGAGACTACGCTTGTGGAAATGAATGTTCCTAAGGACCTTGATGTTGGTCTATTCTAGACCATGGTTAATCATTTGACCTCTCCTCACTATCTATCTTTCTTAGAATAATATGAAAAAGCCCTTAGTCACCCACACAATCAACCTTTGCACATAGAGGTTTTGATTCACAAAAGTTGGGTTAGGCGCATTTTGATAGATGGAGGCGCTGGGTTGAATATTTGCACTCTCAAGCTAGTCACAACACTAGGATATTTTGAACATACCATTGATCCTCAAAATAATATTACTATTAAGGCATATGACAAAGATGAGAAATCATCCAAAGGACTCATGGTACTCCCCATCAGGGTGGGTCCTATTAAAAGAAATGTCATGTGCCAAGTACTTGATTTTCCTCTTGCATACAATATATTGCTAGGGAGACCATGGATCCATGATATGCAGGCAGCGCCCTCTACATATCACCAATGTGTAAACTTTTCATAAAATGGGGGTGGAAGTGTCCATTTTGGCTGACAACACCTACTCTCGTAACACCTTGAAGCAAGCTGACAGTGCTTGGCTAAACAATTGTCTTAGAAACCCATAGCATTAGGCTGCTTATTTTAGGATTGGACACCCTAAATGGTTTCTAATTAGATCATTTGGTCTCATTTAATTATCAACCAAGGACGTACACTTGTAATGGCATCTGCAAAGTATATGCTTCAAACTCTCTTGATTCTCATGGCTAAACCTATGAAATTAAAATGCATTAAGCTTCAAGAAATCTATGCTAACTCAAATAAATGCTCTTATTCTAGGAAAATAGTAATCATGGATAGGAACTTATCTACCCGCCTATGCTGTAGGAATAGTCTACTAGTTCTGTTACTAGTGGTTGCAAGAAAAATAGAGTTCTATTTTACTTCTCTATAAACATGGAAATTATTTCTACTCTAACAAAGGAATTCACTCACCAAGTGGGCCCCCTTGGATGAGTGAATAGAAACACAATCAATATAATATAATTGAACTCAACTTGTGCATTATATTCTATTCATTCATGGAAAATACACTTGGATAAATAAAATAGTATTACAACTATATCTGCTTCTATTCAAAAATATCAACTAACTTGACTAACTCCAAAGAGTTACAATAGTTGTCTTATTTAAAGGAAATCTACAACTCCCTAAATCTAAGATCACTCCATTAATGAGGATCATTACAAATACATGATGTTTCATAATAGAAATATCAGTCATAGAGAATAAGTCTTCCCAAAATATAATATGTGGTGGCTCTAGATCCACGCACTTCTTTTAACAGAAAACTGTATTGACTCATTCTTCATGCAAAGATCTTGCAGTAGTGCCTTAAATTGCTTCAACTGCTTTCTTGACTTCTTCGACGTGATGACATCTTTGCAGCAAAGGATGGCTTTTGACTTCTTTAGCATCATGATGTTGATCTTGAATTTGCCATAACTCATCCCTGTAAAATGACTACTACATGCACAACCTCTGAGACATATATTTTTATCATTTATATCAGGAAAGAAGTATTAAGTTCTAATTAATACTCTTGCAAGGAACATGGCTAGAGGAAGGAAACTACCCACAAACATAGCAGAGGAAATAGGATCATTCATTAGCATATAACTACTGCATCTTATCATTTCATCTATCAGTTTCAAGAAAATATACTATGTTCCCTTATCATCAACTTTACTACTTATGTCCTTACACATACAAAATATACATATAAAACCATAAGTCTAAGTATATGTTTTTCAAGTAAATTTCTAGAAAGAAAATAAAAAGCATTTGAAAAGATGGCTTTTTAAGAGGCTCATCATTCCCCCCAACTGTCCTATTGTTGGTCCCCAGGAATCATGAAGTTACGGATCCTAGCCCGTAGCCTTAGGTCACTAGCAATCTTTTCTCCTGACTCGTCAACAAAATAGTTGAAATACCCATGATTTTCCTAGAGTATTTCCCACCTCTACATTTCTTTAGCCATGTCATGTTCTTCTGCACTTTCATTTACTACTAACAAAGGTTGTGGGAGAATAGGCGGCTGGAACCTTAATGGAATCTAGTAATTACGTAGTGTTCTTCCCAACATTATACACCATGGAACTCAGCGGGTGGCAAGAGTCAGGTTCTACAGAGAAAGAGGTTCGCGAACCTTTAGATCATGTGACATCCTTACCCATCTATGCCTACAAGCAGTGATTGCAGCCTCAATATTTTGTGACAAGTGTTGTTGTCAGTCTGAAAATGCTTGCTCTCTGGCCGGGTAGACCTTACTGGCTCCACTTGGGTTCATAGTGACTGAGAGCCAGTCAAGAAGAGTTTGTATGGAATGCTGAACTTCAGGCCTCATTAGCGAGGGTGTATCTATTTCACTATTTATGTATTGCAAGGCTTGATGTTCCCTACTTAGCTCATTCTGCATCTAAGACATCATTGCTCTTAACTGGACATCTCCCACATACAATAGTGAGTTTTAGTCCCTGTCATCTAGTACAACAAGATTATGTAAATACAATTCACATAAAAAAAATTATAGACATGCAAGATTACTGAAATGCATCATAGAATTCATGAGGTGTTGAAACAAAAGGATTCAGTCCTTCTACAATCCTGGTTAATTTAAAATTAACAAATTGTTCCTTAAGGAACAGAGCATAGACTGGAGATGGTGACCTGCATGCCATAACTTCATGAATTAATTCAATAATCTTTTTAACCCTTCTTTCCAATGCTGCAATCTAATCTTTTTTCTATTCTAATTAATGAACTTTCCCATCAATAGTTTTTTTCATTTTTTCTTTTTCTAATTTTCATTATGCCCTTTCCCATACAAAATTCTTGTACAAGCTCAACCCTGCAGCTAATAGTGTAGATAGGTCTGGTGGTGATATGGGTCCCTGATTAAGGATATCAATCCATCCTGGTGCACACTAAGGGGTTTTATTTCCTCTTCCTGAGTGGAAGTCTCCCCTTTGCATACAACAAGAATTTTTATTGCATTATCCTCTTGACAGTATTTAGCTTCTTTAGCCACTATGTCTAACCCATCCTTGCTTGTTTGTTCTAACACCTTTTCAACAACATCCAAATTAATTGTAGGGAATTCATCATTAGACAAGTTTTCTAAATTATTAGCATTATCTTTCCCAACAGATTCATCGACAAATTCCTCTGCCTCCTCAGAATCCCTATCACTGTCTAAGAGGATATAATCAATATTAGGATTAGTTGTTGATTCAAAATTTGTATTATGGGAAATGGTGTCACTATCTGTACTTTTCTGAACCTTTGCCTCAAAAGAGGACTTCTCTTCAGACTCAGAGGATTCTACATTCATAAATTGAATAGGATATTTTTTATCTTTGCTGACATTGGCAGAAAGTCTTGCACTCTTCCTAGCAAGGGTTTGGAAAGAGTGTGGAGGATCTTTGTGTTTCCTCCTATTGGCGGAAACCTCCTCCATAGTTACTACAGGAGGTTATTCTAGTGTCACTTCCTCAAAAGAGGGAAAGGCTTCATCACCTGTGTTACTATCATTATCACTGTGTGGTTGTTGTTTTGGAATTACTTCCTCTGATTCTAGGGTTTTACCCTTGTCTTTCTTGGAAGCAGACCCAGTTTTCACAGAAGGTGGGGTGTCAAGAATTTCATCATCTTCCTTGCTTTTACCTCTCTTCCTATTAGAAATAGGATTACTAATATTTCAAGCTCTTTTCCTAGATGGGTTAGGTTTAGAGGAAGAGGATTCAGGAACAACTTCAATTTGTTGAATTACCTTGCAAACCCCCATTGTTGTGTTAACCCTTCTTCCTATAACCTAGCCTGTAGGGCCAACTACTCTAGGCACTACTTCATCCATTACTAAGAATTCATCCCAAGTCCCAATCAATTGATTATTTAATTCTCTTTCCACAATTAATTTGATTAAAAAATGATGGGAAATAGAGTGATCTTTTCATGATTGAACTAGAGAAGCTTGCTTTTTCAAAATGTTAAATAAAAAGACAGGTAGATTTACTGGTCTATTGTCATGGCGGAGGGTGCTCAAGATCTTGAAATGCAGCCCGTGGAGATATTTGTAACGGCCTTCACAAGTAAAGTATGATATGATGGATGTAGTTGGCTACATGTAATCCATGGGAAATGGTATCCTTGAGGTGTCCTGCTTCTTGTCAATGTCTAACCGTCGATCACCATGCAAGGTGAATTGTGCCCTAGTTGAGTATAAATCAATGTCTTTAGACCATTTCTCTCCTTCCTATGGAATTCTTGTTACCTGCGCTACAACATCCTCTGTGAACTCAATTCTTAACCCTTTTACCACTACAAACCCATTATTTAGAGTATTTAGAAATTTCAAAGCAATTTCTTCGTCAAAACCATTAAGGGTAAGATGGTAATCCAGCCACCCTTTCCTTCAAAACTTTTCACAGATGGATGGGTCTCCAAGTAGAACTCTGTGGTCTATTAGTTCATGCCTCTGAAGGTCTCCTCCCATTGCTATTAATAGAAATTGTCGTGCAGAAGCTCTATAGAAGCTATAAAAAAATGGAAATTCCAACAGACTCAAGGTGTTGCAGATGAGAAAATAGGAGTATAAAATATCATTTACTTCCAAGTAATTAAAATTGAATGATATTTCATAAATACTTTTGGGTGTTTTAAGGCCTGCCACCCTAAACACATCACAAAAATACCATCATTAATTGAACTTTGGCATTTAAAATCTTTTAATTACTTTCAAATCAAATCATGATGATGCAATCACTGGGTGACAGATGGCTTCACACATGACGAAGGTCATCTTGAAAAGACAAGAAATGAATTTCATTCTTTACATGTCAATTTTGAAATTTGCAAACAAACATTAAAATCCCTCCCCCCAACTAAGTTTAAGGCATGGGTCCCACCAGGCCATTGCTTTCAAGAGTATCAAAATAAAAGAACACTTAATCCTAAAAAAAATGACTAAAATAATATACGAACGAAGGTATGTATCACTAACCTGTGAAGTGTTGCAGGAAGAGTGTTCATATATGTGACATGCACTGATGGAGTGATACAATGGTATAGAAGAACATTGTAGAGAGAGGAGGTGAGGTGGATTTTATTATGGAGAAATTATTTCATAGGAAGTGAAATGTTTATTATGAAATCATTAATAAAAATCAAAGATTAGTGGAAACCTGGGTGGAAGACCCAGATGCTTCTGTTGCAGGAGTGTTGTTGTCAGCACTTTGCTGGAACTATTGCAGGAATTCTTTGCGACTCGTGGGCTTGCAGTAGATCTTGAGGTGATGCCCATTGAAAAGAAACTTGAATTGCACATGATCAATGGTAGAAAGTTGAACCACTCCATTATCAAAAGCTGAGATTATTTCATAAGGTCCTAGTCACCAGGTCTAAAATTTGCCTGGAGTATGATGGTAGCGTGAGTCATAGAGAAGGGCCCAATCACCAATGGAAAATGTCTTATCCTTGATGAATCTATCATATCACTTCTTCCAGTGCTTCTGAATCAATTTGGTATTGTGAAGTGTAGACTTCCGATACTCATCTAGTCCATTAAGCTCTAGGAGCTTGTCTTTGTGTGTCCTGGTAAGGTTAATGTCTAATTCTAATGCCATCCTAAGAGTCTTGTGCTGAAACTCAATAGGCATAGATGAATATTTTCCATAAACTAGTTCAAAAGGAGTAAAACTAGTTGTTGTTTTCCAAGTTGTTCGGTAAGCCCAAATGGCTTCAAGAAGGTGGGTAGCCCAGTCCTTCTTGTGAACAACAACTATTTTGGTCAGGATTGATTCAATCTCCCTATTTGTTATCCCTACCTACCCATTGGCCTGAGGATGGTATGGTGAAGATTAGTAGTAAATTGTGCACCTTGATCTGTTACTATCTCACGAGGTACATAGAACTTGGTAAAGATATATTCATATAGAAATTCAGCTACCTTACAATCTATAGCATGCCACATTGCTTTGGCTTCTACCCATTTTTTTGCATAACCAGTGCATACTAAGATATATGACTTACCATGAGAAGATGTCTCGATAGTTCCAATGAAATCGATACCCCATTTGTCTAATGGTGTCACCACCACATGAGGATGCAAGGGCATTTCATCTGACTTGGTTGGGCACCCCATATGCTGGCATTGGTCACAGTGCCTAGCATGCTTAGCTACATCTTTATGTAGGGTAGGCCAATAGTATCCTGTTGTCAAGATCTTGTATGTTGTCCTCTTTCCTGCAAAGTGGCCACCACATGGCTCATCACGACAATCTTGAAGGATGTCATAAGTCTCATCTTCACGAACACATCTTCAGGTGACCTGATCAACACCTGTGTAGAACATATATCCTGAGATCCATGAAAATTTGAAGCTTTTCTCAACCATAATTCTATGCTCTCTTGGTGAGGAATGAGGTGGTGTTCTTCCTGTAGCAAGGTAGTTGGTGATATCAGCATATCATGGATTGTAAGTGTCAACAGAGAATAGGTGCTCATTAGGGAAGTTGTCATCAATTTCTATAGGATCATCTGGAACTTGTAATCTAGATAAGAAATCAGCCACCACATTAGCCTTACCTGGTTTATCAATGATTGTTACATCAAATTCCTGCATGAGGAGTAACCATCTTGCTACCCTACCATAGATGGCAGGCTTGTTCATTAAGTATTTGATTGTTGAATGATCAGTGTATACAAATACCTCATAACCAGTAATGTAATGTCTAAATTTATTAAGTACATAGAATACTGTTAGTAATTCCTTTTCAGTAACAGTATAGTTCAATTCAGCACCTTGTAGGTTCTTACTAATATAATAAATAGCATGCTCAACTATACCTTCCTTTTGTCTGAGCAATTCTCTAAGGGCATAGTCAGACATGCATTAGTGTGAATATGAAAGGGTAGCTTCTTGTCAAGTCCTCTAAGGATAGATGTCTTTTTCAAAACATCTTTTAGCTGCTAAAATGACAGTTCACAGTCAATTGTCCATTCAAATTCATATTCTTTCTTCAACAAGGTATATAATGGGGCTTCAAATTGGTTGAAGTCCTTAATGAATCTCCTGTAGTATCCAACATGACCAAGAAAACTCCAGACATCCTTCTGCTTGACTAGATTTGGAAGTGTAGTGATGACTGCAATCTTTGCAGGATCAACCTGGATGCCAAAGGATGAGAGGTAATGTCCTAAGACAACTCCCTCTTCCATCATCATGTAGCACTTCTCACTATTAAGGGAGAGGTTATATTCATGACATCTTTTAAGAACTTTCTCCAAGTTAGCATGAGCCTCCTCAAATGTGGTTCCAGATGCAGTGAAGTCATCCATGTATATTTCAACACAGTTAGCAGAAATGTCAGAGAAAATATTGATTACCACGCGCTGAAAAGTAGCAGGTGCATTGCACAATCCAAATAGAAAGAAAAAATAAGAAAATTTTCCCCATGGACAGGTGAATGTTGTCTTATCCTGATCTTTAGGTGATGTCTGGATTTGGTTGTAGCTACTGAAGCCATCTAGAAATGAAAAATACTTTTTACCATAAAGGTTGTCAAGTACTTGGTCAATGAAAGGTAATGGAAAGTGGTCTTTTTTAGTGGCTTTTTTAAGCTCCCTATAGTCCACACAAACTCTCCATTTCTCCCCCCCCCCTTTTGGAAAAATTACTAAAAGAGAGACCCACTAGCTATCAAAAATTGGATATATAAAGCCAACTTTAAGGACTAAGGAGGTTTTGCAACTCGGTCTTCACTATATCTCTTAGAGAAGGGTTAATTCTTCTTTGGGCTTGTATAAATGGTCTGGACTCATGACTGATATAAATCCTATGGGTACAAAGCTTTTGGTCCAACCCCTTCATATCAGTATATTCCCATGCAAAGGCTTGCTGACTGTCTTTCAAAATTTGGATAAGAATGGCCATCTGAGACTTGGTGAGGTTCTTATTGACATTCAACTCTTTTCCTAAGGCAATTCTACTCTTTAAACTTTATCTAGCATCATAAATTTTGCAAATGAGGGCGACTTGATCTCATGTGGTAATAAGGTATGAAGGTAATCAAGTACTGCAGGAAACTTAGGTGGGTTATGCTTGGGCAGTATGGTTTAGATGGAATAGTTAGGGACATGACAAGAGGATACATCAGAGCCATACTGATTGGTAAGAATTGCCACTAGTATGTCATATTCCTCTTAGGAGACCACAAATGGATCCCTGCCAATAACAATGAGCTGTTGCACAAAATTTTCTTCAAGGGAAGCATCACCTAGGTCTAGCCAGATAACTTGGTCAAGTTTAGCTTGGGGCTTGGCTGGAGAATACAAGATTAATTTCTTGGTATGGATCCCATCAGATATTATCATTTTTCTTGAGTGAAATGCAATGCAAGCATCTGTTGTGGCTAGCAAAGGCCTTCCTAAGATTAATGGATATCCTCCTAGTGTGGCTTTGGGGGACGGGATTATGAAATCTGAGGGGTAATCCAAGGAATCAAGTGTGATAGAAATGTCCTCCACCATGTCATCTGGCTTAACTGTAGAATTATAAGCTAACTAGAGTATTGTAGGTGTTTCCCTTAAACCAATGATACTAAGTCTTAACAAAACTTCCATAGTCATCACATTAATGGATGCCCCTAAATCAATCAAGATATTATGTATGTGTATACCATTAATATGAATGGTAACCACTGGGTTTCCTAGATCAGAGTATTTAGGCATCAAGACTTTACTGAGCATGAGATCAAAAAGTTGCCCAAGAACATGGATAGTATCAAAATCTTTCCTCTTTCTACCAGGGTGCTTGATACAAGCTTCCTTGATTGCTTTATCATAGATAGGAATTTCTTTGAGGGCATCTAACAAAGGTATTTGGATAGTTATTTGTTTAAGTTGGTCAATCAAATCAGCTACAATAGGGTTTTCTTTTGAGGGTGTTGTTTGAACCAATCTTTATGGATAAGGTGGATTTTTCAAAACTAGAGTAGATTGTGGAATAGGTGGAGTAACAGTGGGTTGATTCTCAGGTATTTCCTCATCATCAAAAACTTTAGTTATTATAGGCTCCTTAGGTGCAGGAAATGTAGTTCCTGATCTTAAGTGAATATCATTCACTTGCAGGGAATAAGCTTTCTGCTTGTTATAAAGATTTGGAGTTGGTTGTGCAGGAAGTTGTGTTGGCTTCTGAGGATTATTATTGGCTGCAAGAGCTAGAGGCATAATAGCTTGTTGCTGAGGTGGAGGCATAACAGCTTACTGCTGATTAGGCTAATTGGGTCCCCACTGAGGTTGTTGTTTCCAGTTACCATGTGGTTGCCATTGGTTATTCTATTGTGGCTGTTGATATTGGTTAAATTGTTGCTGGTGTGGGTTAAATGGAGGTTGTTGCTGATAGTTTTGCTTATACTATGGTTGTTGGTTACACTAGTTAAATGATGTGGATAGAATTCTTGTTGTTGCTATAGAACCAGCTTAGCTCTGCTCTGAGATCTTTCTTCTAGATCTCTTAGGGTGTTCACAACCCTAAACTGAGGTAAGTCACTCTCAACTTCACCTCCTCTTCAAGACTCAGTCCCCATCGAAGTGCTTTTCATCTTCTTCTTGCTGAACCTACACAAATAGATTCATTCTACTTGCTTATTCAATGTTTTCTGAACATTTCTTTCATTTCTCTTCCCTAGCCAGAGTATTACCAAGCTCGCCTAGGATAAGATCTCCAGACTCTTTTTCATTGCTTCTCCTAAAGAAAACAAAAGGGAAACTATGTACAAGGCCTCCTCTCGAGTTCCATCCCAACACATGACTCTCACCATGGATTCAGGAATCTCGAGGGGCCATTACTTCTTACAACCCAGAACGGGTGAAGAACTAAAAATTTACAAAACAAAAAATAAAGTAACTAATCTACTTTCATGAAAAATGAACAAAGAAGTTTGATATCCACTAAACACACTATCTGCAACTTCTCATTAGTGGAAACAAAACAAAATAGTACAATAATCTACAACTCTGTGATTTCCTATAGCTTCTCTTTTTTTCAATCTCTACTCTCTCCAGATCTCTCAAATGAAGGCTTCGGATGTTATTAATAACCATCCTCTCCTTGTAACGACCCTAACTGCCCACATACTCACAAGCATCTCTTTAGGAACCGTTACAACTGACCATACTGTCCATAAAAGACAAGATTCACTTTTCACAGGCCGTTACAACTGACTTTACCAAGAAACAGTAATGTTAAACTGACCACAGTCTAAATTAACCGACAGTGTTAACACCGACACAGTGTTAACCGGCAGTGTTAACTAACACAGTGTTAACCGACAGTGTTAACCGACACAGTGTTAACCAAAAATTAGGAAACCAACTAAGAAACCTAGCTAGACATGGATTGACCTAGTCATATCCATCTTAGGGAAAACAAATGACCTTCTAAGGTCCACACAAACTCTCCTGACTTGGCTAGA
>MU225638.1:106029-139090 GCA_018584345.1 Thuja plicata
TCTTGTGTGGCAATTTCAAAGATCTCAAATCCAATGCACTGTAGATGTGTTATCATTTTGTTCTTCCAATCCAGATAGTTCTCTCCATCAAACTTAGGGCTCTCTTTTCTAAAGTATGCCATCTGATTTACCTTAAGCTATTAGGATTTCTCTCCAAGTCACTTGGCTCTGATACCAATTGTTAGAATACTTCAGAGATAAATGAGAAGGGGGGGGTGAATCAGTTATCTGCAACTTTAAATCTTTATCTTATACTTATTAACCCAGAGTGATACAAAATAAATGCACATATAGATAAAACTTTACTCAACACATAAATTTGGTTACGGGGAAACCAAATGGTAAAAACCCTGGTGGGAATTAGTACCCACAAAGAACTATATTCTTTATAGTGATCCCTGTTAAAAGATCTTCCAACCCTGTTAGGAGTTGTACATTACAATGCAGTAGTATAGTGACCTGGTTAAGGGTCAGACCCTGTTAGGATTCTTTTACATATAACCCTATTAGGGGTGGTGGACTCACTGTCCAAGTGGTGAAGGCTACAACCTTCTGGTTATTTGATACACACTGTATCAACAAGATGAACTGCTATTTGTGACACTGCTTGTCTGATCAGTTCCTTTTATGTGCCAATGCTTTAACCTCTTGTAAAGCAATATAACAATCTAATCTGTATTCTAAATGCTTCAACATAAACATCTATATTATCAACATATGATAAATATAGCTCTGTTGTATCAACACTTTGTTCTGCTTGTCAATCTCTGGCTTTCGCAACTCTTCTCATTAAAAATGACCTATAAATACATACACCAAGTATGAGATCATGGGACCAGTAGGACAACTCTTCTTAACATCCTTTTTAGATCTACTAAGTGCGCAAGCATAATTACAACCCCACAAGTCAATGCTGAACAGACGTGTCGCTTCACTAAGTCGGCTTCACCAAATTAATCATAACTTTGCAATCTTCTTGAAATATGTTTGGCGCGTTTAGATTAATATCAAAAAATCATAACTAATAATGAATATACACATGCATATCCTGAAGATAGGCACAACTCGTTCAACACGTTACATACATCGGCCTTAAACCGTTATTCCTCCAGAACTGTAACCGTCAATAACAGAATTACATATCTTTAATAAAACTTCATATCTGGGTCTGCGTGTATGAACATAGCATAGTAAACATGTCAACAATACGTATCTATCCACGCTGGTCTTCATTTCATCATATTGATAAGTACATACAGAAGTACTATTGTGTATTATATGTTGTCATGAATGACAAACATACTATCAATCAACTGTTCAAAATCAAATCTCCAACAAAAAGTGCAGAGGCAGGTATGTTTTTCATATTATGATTACCATGTTGAGGACGAATGAGGAAAGGAAATGTAGGTTGAGCCATCCTTGGAGGAGGACCTGGCTATTATGGTTGATAGATAACAAGAGCTAATGGGTTATCTTGATACTCAGGTTTGTCAAAAAGGTCATGCAAATGTAGTGATCCTTTAGAGGATGACGATGAAGATATTTCTCCTTGGGCATCAGCAAATGGATTTTTGAATGGGTTTTCTTCTTCACTCTCAACTCAGGGTTCCTTTGGCTCAGGATTAAAAATATCAAATGGTTCAACCTGGTTATTGCGAGGAAGGAATCTCCCACGAGGGTCTCTTCTTCTATGCATAAAAGGATTACTTGAAACTCAATCCTAAATTATGAAAACTGGGAACATGAACACCAAAGTAAGTTTGAACCAACACCATCCCCAGAAATGGCACCAAAAATGCTTGGCTAAACAATTTTCTTAGAATCCCATAGCATTAGACTGCTTATTTCAGGATTGGACACCCTAAATGGTTTCACATAGCATTAGACTGCTTATTTCAGGATTGGACACCCTAAATGGTTTCTAATTAGATCATTCAGTCCAAATTTAATTATCGACCAGGGACATAAAATTGGAATGGCATCTGCAAAGTATATGCTTCAAACTCTCTTGATTCTCATGGCTAAATCTATGAAATTCAAATGCATTAAGCTTCAGGAAATCTATGCTAACTCAAATAAATGTTCTTATTCTAGGAAAACAATAATCACGGATAGGAACTTCTCTACCCACCTATGTTGTAGGAACAAGCTACTAGTTATGTTACTAGTGGCTGCAGGAACAACAAAGTTCTATTTTACTTCTCTATAAACATGGAAATGATTTCTACTCTAACAAAGGAATTCACTCACCAAGTGGGCCCCCTTGGATGAGTGAATAGAGACACAATCAAGATAACATAATTAAACTCAACTTGTGCATTCTATTCTATTCATTCATGGAAAATACACTTGGATAAATAAAAAAGTATTACAACTATATCAACTTCTATTCAGAAATATCAACTAACTCGACTAACTCCGAAGAGTTACAATAGTCATCTTATTTGAAGGAAATATACAACTACTCCCTAAATCTAAGATCACTCCATTAATAAGGATTGTTACAGATACATAATGTTTCATAACAGAAATATTAATCATAGAGAATAAGTCTTCCAAGAATATAGTACATGGTGGCTCTATATCCGCACACTGCTTTTAACAGAAAACTATATTGACTTGTTCTTCACATGAAGATCTTGCAGCAACCCCTTAATTTACTTCAACTACTTTCTTGACTTCTTCTACATGATGGCGTCTTTGCAGCAACGGCTGGATTTTGACTTCTTCAGCATCATGATGTTGATCTTGAATTCACCAGGACTGATCCCTGCAAAATGATTAATGCACACACAACCTCTGAGACATACATATTTTCATCATTAATATCGGGAAAGAAGTGCTAAGTTCTATTTAATACTCTTGCAAGGCACATGGCTACAGGAAGGAAACTACCCACAAACTTAGGATAGGAAATAGGATCATTCATTAGCATATAACTACTGCATCTTATCATTTCATCCATCAGTTTCAAGTAAATAAACTATGTTCCCTTATCATCCACTTTACTACTTATGTCCTTACACATACAAAATATACATATAAAACCATAAGTCTAAGTATCTATTTTGCAAGTAAACTGCTGGAAAGAAAATAAAAAGCATTTGAACATATGGCCTTTTAAGAGGCTCATCAGACAGTATGGTCCCACACAATAAGGAATCATTAAAAAATTGTGAAGTAGCTCAAAAGGAACTAATGAAAAACTTTGACGCAAATATTAAGATTAAAAACACAAGCATGTGAGAATACCAGTTGACTTATCTTCCTACTTCCCCCAGATCTTATGGTATGTCGTCCTCATCTTTCCCACCTTCAAATGGTAAACAAGTAGAAATACATGAGGGAACTAGAATGGTGAACGCACAAGTGTCTCTTTCAGAAGAGAGTGAAGAAATTTTTTTTCTTGCATGGTTATACGAAGATGAGGAGCAAAATAACGAAGTAAAGCATGTGGAGATCTGCCCACATAAATATGTGAAAGGATATTATATGATGAAACAAATGAAATATATAGGTAAAGGACCCTTGGGAAAGGAAAAAGGTCAAATAGAACCACTTTGCACTGAATTTTGAGATCTTGCAAACAAGACTGGCATGGGATACCATGAGAAAAGGATTCATCCTTCTCCTAAAGACAATCATCCTAGTAGCTCTCACACAAATGCATATGATACAGATACTGAAGGTGAGGACGATATTAATCCTCTCTCCTTTGAAAAATTGATGCATGCCGCCACTAACAATCTGACATATCAAGGGGAACCATATGTCCCCTCATTTTATAGAGCTTCCTTTGAACCAAATGGGTCCAATGCTTCAAATATGAAAGAGATATCAACTCAGGAGTCGGGCATGCACCTAGAAACAAAAGACAAACATCCTAACTGGGGGCAACTTGTCTTCACCTCCCATTTCCTTGACTTACCACATTTCTCAATGATAGGGTGCATGTTGTTGAGGAGGCCTCTCCTCATACCTCTCAAAAATTAGAGGATGATTCCACTCAGTGTGGAACAGATCAGAAAAATGAAAACAATAACTACCTCAGTGCCCCAAGGACTCTCTCTCACTTTTTGGAAAAAATACATCATGCTCCCATCCAATTTGATTATGGGCAAGATAATACTCTACAAGAAAAACATCCTAACTGGGGGAAAAATGTGGCTCTTGTACATGTGTTAGATTTACTTCACTCAATTAAAATAGGCCCTAATGAGTATGAGTGGGACTCCTTCTTTGATGCTACTATGGATATCAAAGTAGATGTGGCTCACACATTTGCACCCTATGTTCTGCATGAAGAAAGTGTTCACATCAATCAACCTCTGAGTGAACATCCTGAACCAGAGCCCATCCTTATTCCCAATCATGACCCTGAAGAGGAGAAAAGGCCGCCTCTTCCACATAACACAAACTAGAATTTTGGGAGTGAACCTCAGAATGCTCTCGCCTCTGCTACTCAGGACTGGGATTCCGATCGGTGCTCTAGTCATGCTTCCGCATCAAATAGCAATAGAGGTAATCATACATTCACCAGTCACAAGAATAATTTTTCAAATGAATGATGGGCATAGTGGGATCATGAAATAGAGGAAGAAGAAGCAACTTGGGACCTCAGAGACCTTCAATAACTTGACATGACTCCTCCACCCCGTATCCCCTCTATGAGAATTCAAGTCATGCCAATGAGTATTTTTCTAGAATGTGTGGATTCTCAAGAAGCACAAGAGAATGCTAATGCTAGGTCAAATGGATCAAATCTGCGTACTACCAAAAATGACTCCACTAGAAGTATTAGGATGATTCATAGTCTAGGAAACCCTTTAGAGAATGCTATCACATATCTTCTCTTACCCATTGAATACCTTGATCCAAATAACTTAGTGTGATCCTTGGAACCTATTGAATCCCCACCTCTTTTCCATCTTGAAATCAATGAATGGAACCATGATGCGCCCCTAAACCTCATCTCTGCTCCCAATGACTACACTTTGGCCTGTTACTTGAATGTCATTGAACATTTCACCTCTTCCACCAGCGCAACAAGAATAAACATGACAGAGGGGGACATCAAGATACTCAGCCTAAAGAGAAAAGATAGAAAGAAAAAAGGGTATGATGGTGAAAATCACTTTGTGGTAGTATCAGAACCAAAAATAGTAAAAACAAAAGGTGTATCTAACAATGAAAACCTCTATAAGGCACCCGAGGATAGGGAACTTGATCTCCTTCCTAATCACCTTCAAGAAAGATCATCAGTGCTAATAGAACCAACACAAGTAGTAAATCTAGGAACAGTAGAGGAACCTCAGTTAATATACCTAGCACAATCTCTATCTGAGCAGTAAAAACAAGAATTTGTTCAATTCTTCATGAAAAAGAAAATCAAATTTGCTTGGTCCTATTTAGATATGCCAGGACTAGCCACAGACCTGATTATGCATCATTTATCAATTTCTCAAGGAATCAAGTCAGTCAAACAAAAGCTTTGAAAGATGCATCCTCATGTAGCACTATTAGTCAAAGAAGAATTACAGAAATTACTAAAGGCTGAATTCATTCATGTTATAGCTTATGTTGATTGGATTTCTAAGATTGTCCCTGTGACTAAACATGAAAAGTCCTTTTGAGTTTGCATGGACTTCAGGGATCTAAACAAGGCTTTTCCTAAAGATGATTTACCATTACCTAATATTGACATGATTATGGATCTCATGGCTGGTTATGAGATGTACTCACTAATGAATGGCTTTTTCAGCTACAATTAGATAATAATAACTCTTAAAGATCAAGAGAAAATCGCTTTCACCTACGCCTGGGGCACATTTTGTTGGAACTTCATGCCTTTTGGCCTCAAAAAGCTAGGGTGACATACCAACGAGCTATGAAAACTATATTTCATGATATGATGCATAAAAACATAGAGGACTATGTAGATGACACCTTGGAAAAATCAGCAAGAAGACCTACCCACCTAGAATATTTAGAAAGGATTCTAGACAGAATGGAACAATTCAAGCTTAGATTGCATCCTAAAAAGTGTTCTTTTGGAGTAACCTCTGGAAAGCTACTGCGATACATTGTTTCAGCTAAAGGAATTGAGGTTGATCCTGAAAAGGTAGAGGCAATAATGGACATGCAACCTCCTCACAACATAAGTCAAGTTAGGACTCTCCAAGGCTTAATCCAATCTATCAGAAGATTCATATCCCAACTTGCAGATAAAGCACAACCCTTTACAAGGATATTGCAAAAAGGAGTTACATTCAAATGGGACAAAGGGTGTGAAAAACATTTCTATAAAATCAAAGAATTTCTTGCTAATCCACCCGTACTGATGGCTCCTATTCAGGGTAAGCCTTTTCTTCCCTACATCTCAGCTACCGACACAACCCTAGGAGCTTTGTTGGAAAAACAAGATGAAACCAGAAAATCAAGAGCCATATATTACATAAGAAGAACCATGGTGTCCTATGAGCATAACTACACTATTGTTGAAAAAGCTTGCCTTGCTGTAGTTTTTGCTTCTCAAAAACTAAGACATTACATGCTAGCACACTCTATTAAGCTAATTGCTAAAATAGATCCTCGCAAGTACCTATTAAGCAAAGAAACTCTCACTGGAAGGTTGGCTAAGTGGGTCATGATTCTCAGTGAATTTAACATTGAATACATTGAAAGAAAAGATATCAAAGGACAAGTTATTTTTGATCACCTCGCTGATGCTCCTTTGCAAGATACATGACCACTGCTGATAGAATTCCCTGATGAAGCTATTATACATCTCACAGATAATTCCTTGACAATGTTCTTTGATGGATCCTTTACACAACAAGGATTTAAAGCTGGAACCCTCTTTATTACACCATAAGGATACAAGATCCCAAAATCTTGTAAAATGTTGTTCCCTTGCACCAATAACATTTCAGAATATGAAGCTTTAGAAAATAGTTTAAAGATGGCTATCGAATGGAAAATTATTGAATTGCACATCTGTGGTGACTCACAGATGGTAATCAACCAAGTCAACAATCAGTACCAAACAAAGGATGATAAATTTCTACCATATAAACTGATGATTGGTGCTCTTAAGAAGTATTTTGTATTTGTTACTTTCCAACAGATACCAAGGGAAGCAAACAGGGTAGCTGATGCTATGTCCACTTTGGACTCCATGTTACAACTTGAAGAACATCATTTTTTCTATGAATTCTTGGTGGAAGAACTCCTTTTCCTTGCCTATGATTCCTTAGAATCCCAAGTCTTGTGCTCCCTAGTGGGTACCGATTCTTCCTGTTACACTCATATCTACTCTTACCTTCGTCATCAGACCCTGCCAAATGACCTATCCAAAAATGAAAAACCAAATCTTATAATGAATGCATCTCGTTATCTAATCATGACTGATGAATTGTATAAAAGAGGTCTCAATGGTACTCTCCTTAGGTGTATATAACACGATGAGTCTAAGCGCGCACTAGAGGAAGTCCACGAAGGTATCTGTGGATCTCATTCGAATGGTCTTTCATTGGCTAAGAAAATCCTACGAGCAGGGTACTACTGGCCCTCTATGGAAAAAGATGCCATACATTTTTCCAAGACATGCAAAAAATGCCAAACTCATGGTAACCTAATCCACGCTCCTACACGCGAGTTGTTACCTTTTATTACTCACTGGCCATTTCAGCAATGGGCTTTTGATCCGATCGGCAAAATCTATCCCTCGTCCTCTGGTGGACACAAATTCATTATAACAACCACTGAATACTTCACAAAGTGGGTTCAATCAGTCCCTTTGATTAAAGCTATAGGCAAGCAAGTATCCATGTTTATCCTCAATTATATTATCTACAGATATGGCATTCCTTCATCCATTGTGACAGATAACAAGGGACAATTTAAAAATAAAGACATGGATGAACTTTGTGACAAGTTTAAAATCACCCAACATTTCTCCTCTACTTACTACCCTCAAGGGAATGGACAGGCTGAGGCCTCCAACAAAAATATTTTGAAGATCTTACACATGACAATGAGTAAGACTTGGAAGGACTGGCACCTTCAACTCAATCCATCCTTATGGGCTTACAGAACCAGTATCAGAACACCTACAGGGGCAACGCCATTTTCTTTAGTATATGGCATAGAAGCTATATTACCCATTGAGACAAAAATACCCTCGCTTCGAGTCAATTTGCATGGACTCGTTACTTATGAAGATTATCAGACTGCTAGAATCCAAGAGCTAGAACTACTTGATGAACACAGAAAAGAAACATTTGACCATCTGAGGGTCTATTAAAAGAGAATGTCTTGAGGCTACAACAAGAAAGTAAGATAGATAATTACGGGTTGGAGACTTTGCGCATAAATAAATTCCAAAAAATCAACATCATGAACAAAAGGAGAAGTTTGAACCCAACTGGCTGGATCCCTTTGTGATCACTGCAGCATTTGGCTCTGGAGCCTATCAACTATCAACTCTAGAAAGGGATATCTTTACTGATCCCATCAATACTCTCCATCTGAAGAAGTTCTACACTTCAGCATTCTCGCTGATCAGCAGCATGTACATACATATATGATCCTGAAAAAATATCAAAAAACAACAAAAAAGCTAAAAAGATTAAGAAAAAACATTTGGAAAAAGTCCAAAAAAAATGACTATCTCGGTGAAAACATAGCAAATAGGCTCCTTGATGAGTCAATTAAAAAAAAAAGATAAACAAGTGAAAAGTACAAAAAAATTGAAAATTCAAGAAAAAGGTGCCTTGGTGAAAACCTGGAAACAGGTGCCGTGGTAGCAAAAATAGAATCTCCGCCAAGTGGTGAAAACCTGGCAACATGCGCCACTTCTAACTCAATGCTCCATCTATCAACGTGTAGCTTGGCTTATCTCATCTATGGGATGACCTTCGTGCTTTTCTAAGCTATCACATCAATCCAGTCCTTTCTTGACTGATTGAAGCCATCTTTACATCTTGTATAGGCCTCCTTATTTTTAACACCATGTCAGTCAACCTGTCAAGTCCTCACAATTAGTCTCCTTTTCTGGACAGTTTTCCACTAACACACTCGTGTTTCTCAACACCTTATTCAACAATGTTTATCAACACTT
Source organism: Thuja plicata (assembly GCA_018584345.1). Taxonomy (NCBI): domain Eukaryota; kingdom Viridiplantae; phylum Streptophyta; class Pinopsida; order Cupressales; family Cupressaceae; genus Thuja; species Thuja plicata. The sequence continues at coordinate 115,154 of MU225638.1, forward strand.
TGTTTTAGACAAACCCATGTTTCTCAACACAACATCAGATAACATACGCACAATAACAAACAACAAACCAACATGACGATGTTTCTCAACACCCGCCTCAAACAAGTTAAAATAGACTAAACGATTTCTAACACTTTTTCTTGTATTTTGTCTGTTATCAATGATTTCCTATATTTTCTTTGATTTCTGCTTGTTAGTGTAGTCCCATTGATCTTTATGTCAAGATAGTAGGGTGTATGTGATAAGAGCTTCTGCATTCAGGTGGATCATTCACACATCCCTTGAACCTACTCTCTTGCATCATAAGGTGAGGTTGGTCCTATCTCCCTGTTTGTTATTCTGCTTGTTTCAATAACAATGCACTCATGGTTATCTTGGCTCTGAATGCCTACATACTGGTGTACTCTTGTTATATCAACTAGTAACAATGTTTAGGTCATCTCGGCTCTTCTACCTAGATGCTTACATTTGTTTCTCACATCTATCTAATGAAGAGTTGTATTCATATCCTTATGGTTCCGTCGGTACCAATGGGGATTGTATTGACTCTAGTGTCCCAAACATTCAAATGATGAAAATATTGTGACTAAGGAAATTGGTGACTTGACTCGTGTCATAGGTTGCATTTCTAGGCTTACGTGATAGTATGGTAGCATACTACATGGAGCTATCTCTTTAACCTATCACTTCCTTTAATCCTTGCTGACACAATTAACTGCATTTTATCTCCTTAAGGGTATCCATCTACGCACAAAGTGTCAGTAACAAGAACAAAAGCATGACATATATTTGACACAAGATCAATGAAACGTGCATGATTTACATCTGTCCTTTATGATCTAAGCTACAAAAATCATACAACATCACAAGATCATACAACAACAAGATATATGAGAAGAGATAAAGACAACATAACATATTGAGCACCAAAAAAGGATCATCGTGTATATATATATATATCAACTATCTTAGTGTATACAAAAGGATGTGATCTCATAAATATCAAGCAAAATGTGTGCATGTTCGGTGCAAATGAATCAGATACAATCATATGGATCTAAAAAAAATCACAATGGGATAAGACGGAAGGGGGATGATTAGGTCTCTCTTCCTCCCTCGCCACTATCGTGTAGTCTTTGGACCTCCCATGCCTTCGCATACGCTCAAAATGATGAGTAGACACCAGGATCACCATTCTCGCTTAGAGAAGCTTCTCGAAAACTAAAAAGGTGGACGATGAAAATGATTTGAAAATGACCCCTCCGGGCATTATATAGAATTTTGACCCAATTTTCAAAATGCTCCTATGGACGTGAAAATTGCACCCTTGGCTAATTGGACTTCTATAAATCCATTTTTGGGACCGAAATTGAAATCCAATGATGTTATGACCCTAAAAAATGCAACTTAACCTAATTTTCCCAAATGCAATTAATTGTTGACGCTTTTCTCACAGGATTCCGATTCGAGATTCCTTTTGATCAAGTTTCTTGTGCATTTCCCCCCTTAATTCAAAAAGTTCCCTTAAGTCAATTTTGGTCAAACTTGGGAAACTAGACCCCAAATGGGCTCGCATCTCTAATTCTTAATGCTTTTTTGATCTATCAGGCTCGTGTCTCCCCTCCTTTCAATTTCGTTCCCAAGGGGGAAATACCACTATATCAACAATTTAATTCACATCAACAATTTCAATCTAGGGGCATCAGGCTCTGACTCAAATAAAGATCTAATCAAGTGATTCTCATCACTGTGCATCAAAATCTCAATCTTTAGGGGATTATCAAGTTCATCACACCATATCAATCTAATAAATCCCCTCGATCTATAAATTGGCTTCATCATGACCCATATAAGTTCAATTATACTAATCAATCAATCGAATTACAATCAGTCTCATCGCACCACATCAGGTTGGTTCATCATTCAAACTTAATCTTAAATCAAGAAATCTGTTGGGAGGACAGACATTTAGTTTCATCACTTCACATCAAACTGAATGCTTAGACTCTTTTATCAGTCTTTTCTCAATCAAGCCTAGAGCTGATATACTCGTATCTCTCTATCAATATTCACTCAATCAAGTCTGGAGTTGATATCTTCAAATCTCCAGTCGATCTTCGTTCGATCAAGTCCGGAATCGATTATGATCTGTGGGATAGTTTCATCGCTCCACATCAAGCTATTTCCAGATCCAATCAAAGTTCAAATATTCTTTGACCTAATGTGTTCCCAGATCGATCACAAATTAGTCAAAGAGGGGAAAATGTAATCACCTAAAAATGGTCTAGCAAACCCATAGCCCCCTTTTCTCAAATAATTGGTCATAATAAATCCTAAATCTAAGGCATTATTGCTAGACTCTAAATTATTGAGCATTTAATCAAACTTGCTTATATAATTTTAATCCTAACTTGTTGAATCAAATAATCAAACATCAAAGGCTAAACGCAAAAAGCATAAAACATTTGGATAAAATCAAAAAGTCCTCAGTTCAAAAAGTGAACCCATTCACACATGGGTGTGCACTCAAAAATCAAATAAAACAAATAAAAAGAAGAAAAATACCAAATTTTTCTTATTCTCCACAAAGTTGACCAATCCAAATCACTTTATCATCTCACATGGATTGAGAGGAATTGTATCTCCACCATTGATCAATTTCTTTTGCCTCTTAATCTCAACCACTCATTTCTTGGAATCTCTTATAAAAGGGATAGCTCCCTTGCTCTTTCATATCAAGAAGATTTGGAGTAAAGTTATTATGCTATTTTCATTCTAGAGTTCTTTAGTGCATTCTTAGTTTATTTTCTTTAATGCTAGTTTCTTGCATTTCTTTCATTGTTAACTTCATTTCTTAGCTTAGATGGCATTATAGTTTCCTTTATAGCTTAATATAGATGCATTGTTCTTCTCATTTGATAGCTTAATCTTGCATCTTAGTTCTATTTCTTATAATGTTATGCATTTAGTTTGCTAGTTCATGCATTTCCATTTTACATCTTTCAAGAGCAAAGCATGCAAGTATATGCATCTTTCTCACTCTTTTTGCATTGAATCTTCCATTTTGGAGTAGTCAAGTCATCGATTTCTCTATGTCCAATTTGATGGACAACTATGAGAACCATACTCACTTCAACTAGGAAGCAATAAGCCGGTTTCAAGGGTTTTTAGTTTAGTGCTTTGAATCCTATTTTTTTACTAACCCCTTGATATAATGGTTTATTGAAGTGTTTGGTTGCAGATATTGATCACACATTTTACCACACATATCTATGTATTGGTTTGAAATAATGCCTTATAAAGTCACAGACAGTGGACAATGATATTAAGAGGCCAGATCTCCTAAATAAGTCGGAAGTGAAAGATTATCTTTTCATTTTGAGATCAAAGACAATAATATCAAAGTTAAATATCTTTCAAACAACATGAAGACAACAATGTGTGAGTACATTATGCAATATAAGAATACAAGAATATCAAAATTAGATTCACCAATCAGAGGATCAGAAATAAAATGGGAATCATGGCATAGTAGCAGCTATATCATTCCAAAAAACAATGGTCAAAAGATAATCAGTTTTGAGTTTATGGTATCTGGTTAGCTATCTACCATATTTCAAGAAGAACCAACACCTTAATATGAATGCTATTGTATCTAACACAAAGGGTGCTTATAAATAAGTGATAAGTAAAGTAGAAGTTACAGTCACAGTTTGGTGCATGAAGAGGACATAATATTACTTTTTTAAGATCATTGTGATCTTAGTATGTACACAAAACAAGAAAATGATCATCTAAAGAAGTCACAATTTCCATAGGTTGAGAGCAATCTACCCAGAATGCAGAAGATATCAGATGTTTTGAGTTTTTATTCTTTAATCAAATATGCGGAGGTGGGTATAGGAATACAATGGCAGAAGCTCTAGATCGGATCCTTCATTCTCCAGGCATGTCAAGCCAAATGCTAAAGACAATCACCAAAGAAGTTAAGGAATGGTGATGGAGGGAAAACAATGAGCACCAATATCACCATCAATTTGCAGCTATGGGTATAGTTACAACTCACAATAGAAAGCAATGGAAGTCATGACCATCAATAGTCTAGAAAACCCTCTAAGGTTTCAAGCGTGGAGCCATGACATATTTGGAAATTTGGAAATAAGGAGAAGATATATGCAGAAATTTTTGTTGATCAATCACTCAACTTTCTCAATGACGGCCAACAAAACAAAGATTGATCAGAAATGGGAAGCTATGACATACAAAGTATAGATCAAAGAAGGAAAATTGTAGTTAAAAAGCATATAAAGTTTACCAGTTTCAGCTTGGTCGACTTTGAAGGTGTAATGGAAAAAAATTCCAAGCATGGCGGCCAGCAAAGAAAATATTTCTTTCAAAAATGGGAAAGCCGCGACATACACGAGGCCTCTTCATTCAAATACAGCCACAGAAGGAGAAAAACACCCATTTAAAATATTTTGTTCAATGTTTTTCTTAGAATAGATAGCTCGGGTCATGGTATGCACTCACCATTGAATATTGTAAAGTTTTATGGATGAAACAATGATGAGGAAGCTTCACAAGGTAGAATATCTTCACTATGGTGGTGGCTCACAACGTAAACCCTCACTCTTACTCGAAATAAAAGATCAAAATGATTCAAAATGCTTAGGGTTGGGCTTTATGCCACCCTTAAAACATATTGCAATATATTTTAAAGTACGTGGCCATGCCATTTAAATAAAATTTTAAATACTTGTATTATTATGTTACTTAACAATATAATCATATATTTTTTTAATATATGATTATATTATTAAGTAATATAATATTTTTGACTTTGTTATTGTTTTATTGAGAAATCTATGTAATTTAATAATCATTAGTTGATGTATTCTATAAATTAATTAATAATTACTAAAACCTTTAGGAGGAATCAATAATAATGTAGGGGTGGAGAGATAAGGGTGTTTTTAATAAGCTTTGAAGACTTTTCTTGGAAGTTGTAACCATTTGGAGATATAAGGAGAGCATCTAGGAGCTTTGGAGCGGATTTAGGAGATGTTGGAGGGATTTTAGGAGAGTTTATGAAATGAGACCTATTCTTGGGTTTTGAAGGGGCTTTATGATCTTGTTGAGCTTTCTTAGGCTTGTTTGAAGGGCATTTAAGGTTCCTTTATGTTTTTGAGGACTTTTTCCAACCAACTTTCCTTCTTCCATGGCTTCTAGACCCCTTTTAAGGGCCTTTTTTCTAGCATCTGACCCTTGGTGGTTCAAGAGTTTGTACTTAGTGGCTTTTGAGTCTCTTTTGGGAGTTAGTTCTGATTATGCAGAAGAGACTTTTGTGATAGTTGCATGTCCTTAAAGGGTTTTCTGCATGTTCTTGTAACTCATATTTTGAAGCATAATTTACAGTAACCTAGTTTTTGGAGCAAAGTTTTATTCTGAGTTATTTCAAGTTCTCTTTCTCTTTTCTACATAACTGAGTACATTATAGGTGATTGATAAAGGTAGTCTTGTGAATGTTATCATTCCTTATTATCTTGTCTCATTTAGGTACCCATTTGATGGAGTGTATGTTTGTTTGTAGATTACAGTATGTGTTATGCTATGAAGGTTGTTGAGTGAAATTTCCTTTTCCTTAATAGTTTCATTTTAGACCCTACTCTAAAATGTTTATGCAAGCCTATACAGAGAATTTGTACTTAGCCCCTAAGTCGGATAATATTAAACCATCACTTAGTTATGTAAGGTTATAATTGATAGCATTTTGTTGTATCGCCTAGTAGGGTAGAAGGTCTGCATTTTTATGTTATTTTCAGTTCTTTCTTGTATCTTTCTATCCCTTTTCCTTTCAAGGTTTAGTTTAAGTTTCAAGTTAAAAAAAGGTTAGTATCCAATAGCAACCGGCCTAGAACCCGGAGGTTTCATTTCGGGTTTTGCAAATCCCACACGCACAAGTGAATCCCATGTTATGCCAGATTATTAAGCTTTAGAGCTTAATAGGGTGCACAATTTGACGCATAACAATTACAATCTTTAAAATCCTCAGAAACTATTTTTACTGCCCCAACATGTTCAAAGATGTCTACCTCTACATCATAAATTGTGAGAAATTCAAGCTCTTTGCTGGAAAGACATAATTAGCAACGTTACCTTTAAAGCCAGTGGTGGTGGATGAACCTTTCAAGCTGTGGGGTTTGGATTTCATAGGTTCATTGAATCCTCACTTTAGTGCAGGACACAATTATATCTTAACCACGAAAAATTATTTCACAAAGTGGGTAGAGGTCATCCCCACTAAGAAGACCAATTCTCAAGTAGTTTGTGATTTTCTGAAGGATTATATACTGGTTTGCTTTGGTGTACTCCAAAAGGTTGTTGCAGATAATGCTACCTATTTTTATCTGAAGACTTGATCATGTTATGTTATGAACATAGCATTTCATTGGGGCACTCATCCGATTATTTTCATCAGGGTAACGGGCAGGGAGAATCGAGCAACAAGAACTTGGTCGCAATCACGAAGAAACTAGTAGACGACAATGCGCAAAACTAGCACAAAAAGTTGTATGAAGCCCTATGGGCTGACAAGATCACTCCCAAAAGAGCTAGGAATTTCCCCATTTGAAATTGTGTATGGAATTGGTGCACAGGTTTCTCTGCCCTTAGAATTGGCTGCTGCTAAGCTACAATCAGTCATAGAAGATGAATTCTTTCAAATTTCCTTAGAGAAGAGGGTGATGTACCTGAATAAGCTAGAGAAGGAGAGAGACTAATTAGCAGATTAAATCATAGAGCATCGAATAAAAGAAACAAATCTTCATATGAAAGAAAGGTCAAGAAAGTTCCTAGAAGGGGTTGAGGTATTGTTGTGGGACAAGAGAAAGGAACCAAAAGGAGGTCATGGAAAATTTGAGTCTATGTGGAAGGGACCCTTCAAGATTCAAGAATTTAATGGATCAAATGCTTTCCGTTTGGCATACCCTGATGGAAAGATCTTTCCTTTCACTTATAATGGCCAAGATCTGAAATTGTACAAGCTCTAGTTTCTTTCTCAATTCTTCTTTAGAAATATTAGCTTTAGGTTTCCCTGTTTTCTTTAGTTTTGGTGTGTGTGTTTAGTTCGTCCCCCTATTTTTCTTCTGCATAACTAGTAAATCTAGGTTCTCTGTGTTTTCCTAAAAACCCAGTCCCCAGCCAGAGCCAATGTCAGTGTCCATATCTGAGTGGCCCTATTTGTGTACTAGAGCCCTACTTTTGCATATGATGTTGTCATTACTTTCCAATTTTAGATGTCTTCATACCCCGTTTAACTCTTCAAGTTAGTCATTTTTGCAGTGTCCTGTCGATGTGCCCTCTTGTTTTTGTTGTTTATGCTTAAGTCAGATTTTCCAAACCTTTGAACCATATTGAACTGTTTGAACTGCTTTGTACCAAGTTCAAAAGAGTTCAAATAGGTTTGGCAAGTGTAAACATAGCTCATGAGATATTTGGAGGCGGGGCCTGCACCCAAGTCATGTCGATGGTCTTTGTACCTCATTGAACGATATTGTACCAGGCTCAAAAAGGTTCAAGTGGGTTCACCGACTTTACACGAGTAGGGCGACATGATTTCACGACAATGATTAAAAGGGATTAATCACATTTATGATGGTATGACATGTGTTAAAGTTTCAAGGCACGAGAAAGGAGTACTTTGCGGGATGATATAAGCAGAAAAGTTGGCTGGCACGAATGAGGCAATCATGGCAAGTAGAGGCTGGAAGCGGACATGACAATCATTGATTATCTGCATCGCCAAATGGTCAAATAAGATTCACACACCTCATGCAAATATTTCCTAATTAATGTTCGAGATTTGTTTCCTTTTATCAATAAATTTATAGGTAATATATAATGAGTTGGTGTTAGAAATTTTCTTTAAAATGTGATTTATGAGAAGTGAGCCAAAGAGTAGCGAAAGAGTATTTGCATTGTTTGTGATTTCAAGGTAATCAGGGAAAGCCTCTTTCCCGTCTGTGTTTCTGGAGATTATTTTTCTTAAAGTTTGGAAGGTTGTTGTGTGTTTGAAGAAGGAATCATGAGGTCTACTCTGCATTTCTTTGGTAACGCCTCGAGTATGAACTGTAAGGGCCCAATCATAAGTGATACCAATTTAATGGGGGTAGAGGTAGAGAGAATGAGTGTCCAAATTTCTAGCCAACTAGGTGCTCATTTCTCCCTCGAAATTCATTCAAGTGGTCTATTGCAAGCCATTGCATTCCCACCAGCAGTTGTAAGCCCTGAACTGATTCAAGAGTGCATAAACCATTATGATGTCAAGGCTAGGTGCATAAAAAGAAATGATGGAGAGAACCAAATTCCTATTACCAGAGAGACCATAATTTTTGTGATAAAAATCCCTGATCAAACTTTTTCAGAGTTCACCCCTACTCAGTCCTTGGCTAAATTCAATGAGCAAGCTTAAAAGAACCGTAGGCTTATTGCGAGGAGCTGGATTGAAAACTTCAATAAAGGAGATTCACGTTTGCCTAAGAACCTAAACAAAGATCATATGAAACCATATATCCATGATCTGGTGGTTTCATTACACAGGTTAAGGGGTTCACCCGAAGCCTTCTTGTTTGAAGATTGGATGTACCACTATATTGAGATAATTTTAGAAGGCAAACAATATATGGATTGGGAGGAACTTATAGCCAGTTCATTGAGGGAACAAGTCAAGTTGTCACAAGTGATCAAGAAATATTTTTTATATGTCCTCTTATCTAATATATTGTTTAGCATGTACCCAAGATCTCACTTGTATTCCACATGAACCATGGACTGAGGAAATTTCTATCTATGATTATTGTCCTATGCTATAGAAAAAATAGAGTTCTTGAAAACTATAGGAAGGTGCATGATGTATTCATAGGCAAGTTGTGTCTTGAACTGGCTAGGACTCCAGAGAGAAGTCTATCACCCGAAGCCCAACACTTGGTTCAAATATATGGATGGAAACTTCTATATCAAGTTCCCTAAGTTCAGATATGGAGGTTTTGAGGATGAACCTACAAAGATCCCAAGGTATGCATTTGACTGTTTTGTGCTGGCAGAAGTATGTAGACAATTGTCCATTGTGATTAAGAAATTCCTTCCTAAAGAAAAGACATAGTTTTCCCTATTCAGCTGGGTCGCCTTATGTGCAATACCCTACCAAATGCGTCAGCCATATGATATGATTTGAGCAATTTCAGTTTCAGGTTTTACTTTGACAGAAAGGGCTATGACAATAAAAGGTTTGCCAAACAAGTTTTAGAACTGGAAAATCAAATAGTACTATTTGGCTCCTCATTTAGAAGATTCGTGGGAAGATTTCTCATATGAGAAGGAAGTTGATAAGAAAGATTATTCAAGATCAATGTTATCCCAAATTGCCACCTTACTATTACAGTTTAAGTGTAGGAGGAATGAGGACAGTTCAAATACTATTGAACCGAGTTATTAGAAAGGGGGCGAAGTGTAATTGTCTATAGTCGATTGGACAAGAGAAGAAGAAGATAACATTAGTTAGAGGGCAAGACCTATTCTCAAATACATTGATACCTGGTTAAAGTTGAAATGGAAGGAGAGAACACACAGAGCTCAAGTGCAAAAATATAATAAAAGTCTCCTATATTCCCCTCTTGGTACCTCTAAGATTTCTTTATTAATTGATGATGCAGATTAAGTTTATCCATCAGGAAAGAAGGCTAGTCCTATTGAACTTGACCCTGAACCTCTTGTTGATCGTTTTGTTACACAAGTAACTAGGCCCAGGATCTGATCTCAGAAGCATAGTAAGATGGTTGCATCAGGTACAACTTCCACAGATTTAGACAAAGGGAAAGAAATTGGTTCTCTCTCATTGGATAGAGAACAACAGAATCAAGAGAAATTTGATAGCACCGCCTTAGTGATAGATACTCGGGTCACACCCACGAAGATGGCTGAAGAAAAAGCAACCTTCGGCTCGATTCCACCATGGCTGACAAACTCGGTGAGTAAGAAAGGCAGTCTCAAACAGTTTCCATACTGATTTGAGATATGGTGAGAAAATATACGGTGAAGTCTCCTAAACCACAGAGGGTGAAGAACACTGCTAGAATGGTAACTGATTCGAACACTGGAAAAGTAAGAGCGAAAGTTGTTGTGTACAAGCCAAAGGAAGGAGAGCGAGAATTGGATGTTGGGAATTTTAAAGTGACTAAAGTGGATTTGGGGGTCCTGAATAGAGACACGAAAGATCACATGTTCGAGTTTTCCGCGCAACACATATTAACACAGTCCTAGAACGATAGTCATGATAAAAGACAGCTGAAGAAAATCATAACTTCCATGACAAAGTACATAGACTCTTTCAGTAATTTCAGACCATTGTCCCTAGTTCAGGCGCCACAAACCTTTGATCCAAATTCTCCTAATAGTAAAAAGCTATTGAACCAAGTTCAAAGCGGTAAAGCATTAACTACTGCAATGGACGATTGGATTGATGGTATAATCAAGGAAGGAAACAAGTTTATCCAAGAGTTCAGTATTGATTTTAATGACGCAGAGACACTGTTGGGAGAAATTCAAACCCAAATTCCAAACTAGGAGACAAAAGAAAACAAGTGGACTACTGTGGTTACACAAATTTATGAAGTGGAAAGATATGGAACAACTAAATTCCTAACATATAATCCATTTAAAGTAATTGATGAATGTATGCTCTACATCCTCCAAAGGAACGTTGATTGGTGAAGTTCACTTTATAAAGCTTCTATAAATGGGGTAAAAGCAATTGAGGAAGAGGTTCAAGATATGTATGACAACATGGTGAAAGATATGAAGATTATCAATCTATGGGTATTCTACAATATGAGGAAGGAAGTCAAGGTGTGGAATTCCTAACAAAATCCTTCAAGGCAGTCATGACTACTATCAAGGAAGAGAAAAACGCCACAATTGGCAATTTCACAAAGGTGGCTCATGTCGAGGCCATGTTATGCCTTTGTGTTGATCAAGTACCCAAATATGTCAATCGGATCAAGAAGCTCAAATGGGAGAGGGACACCTAGAAGACTCAACTGCTTAGTCTGAAGAAACCCTATTCACATGTTGTGCAAGAGTTCATAGGCGCATACAACAGTTGGAAGCTCGTCCAGGACGCCACATTGCATGAGAATCAAATGAAAGAAACAGAATGAGACTTATCCTTTTAGTCTATTTCTTTAATTATTCATGTTGGTAGTTGCTTTAGGTGGACACTTGTCTTTTAAAGTACGGTTTAGTTTCGTAATTGTTTCTTGTTTTTACCCGGAGGTTGAGTTTTCAAGGATACCTTCAGGGTTATCTCAAAAACTATATATGTTGGAGCATAAACTAAGTAAGGGTTAGCAAGTTTGAAGATAGATAGTAGTTTTACTAGTACTGGTTTTTAGTTCATCTTTTCTTTTGTTAATGAAAAAGGACCTGCACATTCTAGAAAATTAAAAAGTATCTCCGTCTTTGAACAATGGCGATTTAAATTAATACATGGAAACAATTTGACTCTGTGAATTCGAGTTTATGGAGTGAATGTTCCTTTGTGAATGTCATATTTTATGTTTTATGTTATCTTAATCAGTTTACGGTGGTCAAACCTTTTATGTTTAGTTTCTTCAAATCTTTAATTGGTATATGTTATGAAGTACAATTCATGAGAAGTGGAGAATTGTGATTTTTTTAAACTTGTGATTAAGTCTATGTTGTTTTTTGAATTGAACTCCTTACCTGAGTAATGTGAGTAGCCTTATGTGCTTTCTATTCAAAAGCGCTTATGTGTGTAGATTAATATAGATTCATTGAAAATCTATAGGAGGGAGTTGTACCTTTCTAAAATTCAAAGGAAAGTAATCATAACATACTTACCCAACTGTTGAGTGAAAGAATTTGTTTCCAGAAAAGGGGGTAATACAGTTAACATTATTTAGTGATAATTTTAGGAGACAAATTAGTTTGCTAATAATTGATAAGCGTGAAATGGTTACCCATGCCATTTTCATGGAGGTTATTCGGAAAACCTAAAAGGCTAGCACTCTTGGGAAATATGTCTTTGATGATTCGATATGGAAAGAGGTTGTGATGATGAAAAAGGATGTAATTGACAAGTTCTATTAAAATGGCTCCCTTGTCATAATAGGAGAAATCATACACTTTGCCAAAATACTTACATGTGCAACATTTTATTATTTTTTAGAACCACTTTAAACCCTAGTTCATATTTTCGTTTGAAGCATGGGCATGATTATGATAGCCAAGCATAAATAAAGTCTTAAACAAAACCATAATAGAAGATACCTCACAATTTTAATAAATATGATGAAGATAAAAATGTTTCACAATTATTTATTATCAGAGTTCTAGTAATAATCAGACTTGCTAAAAGATTTCATAATGATTTGTCAAACAATTGCAATAATGTAGCAAATGGCTATAAAAAAGTCATTGGTACATTCACTCGTACTAATACAAATTTAACAGGAATATTTATAGTTCTTATTTATAAATACACAAGAATCAAACTCCTATGATCACAAAATATCATATGCCAAGATATTTTACAAAACTCAACACCTAGGAATAGCTTGTGAGCTCTCCCCATCTAATTCCATGAAAATAATCATTCATCATTTTCATCATCAACATGTTGGAAAGGAAGGGGTACAGATTTAAATGCTCTATATTTCCCAACATTGTTGAGGTGCTCATTTTCCAACCTGCTCAATAGATTTTAAAAAAAACATATTATTAGGTGTGAAGTTTGCATTGAAGTGAAATAATTGTTTAAACATTACTCAATTAAATAGAAATGACATAATCATTAGAAAGATATTTGAGGAACCTGAAGAAATTCCATATCCCACGCCGAATGATTTCTAGACATGCAAAAATTGCAATTGTTGCATTTAGATGGAGGCTTGCTATATTGAAATTCATAACTGACTGGATCCAAGCAAACCTGAGAAGCACATCTAAAATCTGCAGTTTTGCACACTAGTTAGGTGTATATGTTTTAACAATCCCCAAAACTCAAAATATTTAAAAAGGAATGAAACATACATCATTAATGCATGGTCTGTGAGATTGGTTATAAACATTTTCATTAAGACAACAAAATTATACATTGGAGGTGTGTCATTCAAAGAAAAATGGGCCAAAATTTATTTGCAAGGCTAGCACAATAGTTAATTTTATTGAATTTATGAGATGAACTTAATATCATATATTTTAAAATTGCTTGCCACATGATGATTGATTGCCTTGGCTAATATTCCTCTTAGAGTGGAAGGCCACTTGGAGATGGGATGGGGACAGCAAGATAATAGAGAAGAAACTAACACTGAGATACATGTTCATACTGAAGAAAGTGTGCAGATAGTTGAAGTTGAGCCTCCAACTAAAGAAGAGCAAAACAAAAAAGAGGAAATAGAGAAGGTTGTTGGAGATTTAAATCCCAATCCAGGAACTTGCTCTCTTGATCAGCCAGCTATTCGCATTTGGTTGCAAGGAAATATGTAAGGTAAAACAACTATAAGACCTCCACTGCTGAGCATGGATGCTTTATTTGCCCAGATTGGTCAACCTAAGGAGAAGAAATGGGAAAAAACAATTCCAAGTTGACCAGGGATGCTGACCAAAATAAAGTGATGCAAGTGGTAGTTCGAAGGACTGAAAAGTCAAGGGAAGACGTAACGACGGCTGATTATGATGTTACAACCATTAATATAGGTCCTACAACCAAAGACAGATATTGAAGAATTTGGGGACAACACAGAAACCATGATCAGAAGACTGAAGAAAGAAGAAGCCAAGAATAAGTACATGGCCCAAGATTCACAGGCAACATGTGATGTGTACCTCCATAGATTCACATCCATAGAAACCAAGTGCAAGAAGTTTGATGCTACAACAGCATGTCGTATGGGTGGAAGACTACCTCAATGCCTTGTTGAAAATTGATGAAGAAAATTTGATAAAGAAAAAGATCCTAGAAACAGGGTAGCGAGAGAAAGTTATGGAGTGGCATCATGTTGTGTGTTTCAAGAAGGCCACAATTAAGGAGATTAAGAATGATTTTGCGAGCATGAGAAATGGATCCTTGACATCCAAGACAAATGCTATAATCTTCTTGAGGCCATGGTTGGAGAGAAAAAATGAAGAATGAGGGTGATATCACTTAGAGGAGAATGGCAAAGAATTGTTGCGCACAAACCTGACACACCATTCTCGGATCAGATTTTGAGTGAAACGTCATCCAGATATGTAGTTATTGACAAGTACAAGGAAGATAAGGAGAAATGGGATGCTAAACTTGTGGAGTTTGACAAGGCTTCGGATTCCTACCATTTCAAGATTAATGCAATTCCTGACATTTCCCAGAATGAATGGAGCCTGATATTGGAGAGATTCAAGGAGTATGTACAAAAGGAGAGAGCTACTAGAAAAGATAAATGGTCTGACATTCAAGGAATAGAATATTATGTGTGCATCGTAAAATAACATTTTTGACAAATTAAAATAATATTATACTATCAAAAATAGTTATTATTGTCGAGTTGTCATTTTTTTGTCTTGTAGCGGGTTTAGGTACAGGTATTTCATCCTATAGTGGGAGTTGGAGAAAATATTATTTTAAAATCCTTGGAGTTTCTAGGAGCTAAATCTTGGCCCTTAAAAGGATTTAATTATGCCCATTGAAAATGTAAAAACAATGAAAGGCCTATGCCTCTCCACATTTCGTAAGATGGGTTTTGAGAATTTTGCTGACATGCTGTAATGTTGGCAAAATGAATGCAGAATTATCGACTTGGTGAAATTCTTGTGTTTACTTTGTGAGTGTGCACGGTTCTACCTACCCAAAGGTAATTTTGTTTCATTTTAGTTATTAAGTTCATGAAAAGTTATTTGATTTGATATTGTTGGATTTCCAAGTTCATATCATTTGCAGCTTGTAGATGCATGGTTAGTCTGAACTCTATTTGTGAGCATCAGTTCAATTGTTAAGTTTTCATCACAGTTGCATGCTCTATGGGTTTGGTAGATGCCTAAGAGTTTGAAAATCTTTTGTGTCGCTATTGAAGATGCACCGATTGTGTCTAGTTGTGTCAATCTAGCTAAGCATAGTCAGGTTTTATGAATTCCAATGATTAATGATGGTGGTTGTTCATTAGTCTAAAGGTAAGATTACTATTTTAAGTCAGCCCTTTGAACCCTTATTCCCTTTTGCAATTTATTTTAAGTAGTTTAGTAGAATTAGAGAAATGTTACAAAGGCTTTTAAGGGTTTGAAAATGCTTGGACAGCTAGGGAATCTGAAGTCCTATCATTATTTGACTTTCAAAGAATCTTAAGTCCTATCATTAGGAAAACTTATAGGAGAAATCACACACAGTGAGAGAGATGCATTTGCTGTCCAGGAACATTTATGTAAGTCCCCTCGAATTTACCAGTATATCACATCATCAACTGAGTCTATCCGAGTGAAAGTCAAGACCTGACAAAGAGAACCTTGGGGTCACAAATTAGCATTTGAGAGTTCCTTTTAACAAGAGAGGATAGAATATACTCCATGTATTTTATTCTGTGTTAGTGGCATGAAAACACCCTCATCAATAGACTGCAAACAGTTTGACAAAATGCTTGTATAGTAAAATTGTGGAAAATTGCAAAATTTTGGTTTAAAAAATTTGGGAGAGTATATTACACTTTAGGCTGTACATCACTCAAAGGACTGCTTTTCACCTCCAGACACCTCTCTTTCACTGTTCTTCTATTTAAAAACATGTGTTCAAAACTTCTAGGTGCCTCCTTTTGCTGTGTTTTCCATTTTAAAAGATGCTAAACTGGCTCAGACATGCATACCCCTCACTCTTGTCACTTAATAGCTCAAAGGAACTTATTTTTTTCATGTTTGTCACTTAAGGTTTCAACATTATCTGCCCAGGTGCACTTGATCGTCATTCTTGCCACTTAAGGGACTGTATGGATACTCTATTTTGTGCACATTTTTCAGACACTAATGCCACTTGCCTGATGTTTTCCAACCCTCAAGTGTGCCATTTAACCAATCCAACTGAACATCTGTCAACGATAACTGAGGTGTACACTAGGACAGTTTGTGCCATTTGATTGTTGTCTTCACACCTATAGGTACACTCTTGACTGGTTATGCCTCTTAGGTGCATGACAGAGATAGTTGAGGCATATGCTCCAGCTACTATCACCACTTAAATGATTACAGGCACTGCTTCTTGGTAACCTTGGTCACTTGACTGTATGTTAGTACCTTCTAGCTGCAGCATTCAGCTGTTTTTGTCACTTCAGTGTTGTTCTTTCTCAGTAAGGCACTATTTTACTTGTATCTGCAACTAATGCTAAGATCCAGGTGCCCGTTTTTTTCTGCCCTTGCTATCTATCCTCCATTCAATACACTCAAGCATTTATTCCATGTGTCTCCATCACTTACCAATACTCAGTCAGTCATCCCCTCATGTTGATCACTCAAAGAACATCTAGATACCTATCGTGATCATCTTTGCCACTTAAGAACCGATCCGTCAACATCTAAGCATGCGTTTTTGTTCTTCTAAGTTCTAAGCACTAAAACAAAGGCATGGGCGCTTCAACATTGTCTTTCCATTTTCAAACATTTAGCCAGACATTTTCTCTTTTAGACTCTTTCTCATCATTTTTCCTGTAGCACAACTTGACCAATGAGCCAAACAATCTTTAAGATGATTAACCTTACTTAGGGCAAGGTGCGCAACAAAGATACCAAGGACGAAACACAACAGCCTTCGTTCTTGCACGTGACACAGAAAATTACAAGAGAATGATGTCTCAGAGATGAGTTTTGTAGGGGTTCGATGTGATTTTTTTAGTTTTTAGGGTCGGAGTCTAGGCAGTTAGGCTATGCACCTGTTCAAACGTAGGGTTTATTTGATGTTCTAGATAGATTGGTGGTGGCTGTAATTGGTGTCCAGATGTTTACAGCAGTTGTGTTATGTATAGTTTTCTTGAATCTTTTATGGGTGATAACCCCAATATAACCTAACTTATTGATAAAAGCAACAAACCCCTCATGGTAAAAAGATCATCCACAAACTTCTGTTGGTCAACTAATCTAAAATCTATTTTCCACACTTGAAGTTAATTTTAATACAATTAATTTTTTCCTGAAAAAACTAAGGCAAAGCAAGCTCCAAATGGAAGATAGATAATATAGGGAAAACCACAACCATTTGACATCAAGTTCTAAAGGCCATTGGATTCCTTTCCTTTGATTCATAGGTAGAGAGCATTAATGCCATGTTGAGGAGGCTTAAGAGTCACAAAAAGCAAACTACTCAATTGAGTACTTCACTCTCAATAGGGAGAGAATTTGTGCTCTCGACCAATGAGGGACATAGACTCTCTCAACCTTCAGGTTGAAGAAGTCAAGGACTTAACCAACTAGGGAAGGCTTTGGGCAATGAGGAATCTTGATATGCTAAGATTTATATAAAATAACATTTCAAAAAATGACTGACTTACAATACTTACTAAAATGAAAATTGACCAAGTGAAATAACAATATTTTCATGAAGTAAACAAATAGAGGTAAGTGCATAGAATTAGTAAACTTGTATAAGGTTTGAGCCTTGCTCACCATGGCTATAAAATATATGCCTTTCTGTTCTATAACAAGCTTGTCCCTTAACCAGGGATTTTGTGAGTTGCGTTGTAAGAGTCCCCAGTCAATAACAAGGTCCCAATATGTACTAACAATTGTTGCAATTGATGACATAAAACAAGACGATAATCTCCAACCTTCGTGTTTTGTCTGATCATATGCTGTCCTAAGTACAACAGATAAAATTGTTGAGAAGTACTTTAAAGCATTATATCCTTGCAATGCATCACTTTCTTCAACCAAGCGCCGCATACACTGCAATACATATTTGAAACCATAAATGTTTTGCATGTTATAAATGAATTGCACATTGATCACCGCATTTTCTTCATAATAAAATATACCAAAAATAATACGTAACACTTCAAATTACTTCAAAAAATAATGTTGTGTTGAAAACATATGCCTGGGCGATATCCTTTTAGAAATGAGAGATATATATGTAAAGGACCTGAAGAAATCGAATCCAATAAGGGATGACTGCTACAATAAAATGGAAGGTGGTATACATATTGTTTCCTTTGATTGTGCAGTAATCAGATTGTCTTCTTTTAAAGTCTCCCGAGCTGTAGTAGCATATAAAGTACTCAAAAACCCTTAATGCCTGTACCTGAAGGACATGAAAGCTGAAATAATTATATTGACATTTCAGATAAAATGAGACATTACTGAGAAAATATTATAAGAATCCTTTCTCCTCTAGAAGCAGAAATAGACCAAGGATTAAAGCCATTTAATTACATCAGACTTCCAAATGGAAGCATTACAATGCATATTCCATAAGGGCATATATAAAAGATAACAACATAGAATTACAATACTACCATAGCATTTATAGGACGTCCTTATAGACATCATAGCAAGATAGAAAACATACACAACAGTATTTAAAGTAGTTTAAGCATATGAAAAGTTAGGCTTCCTGCAATATGCCCATATGGTAATCAACAAAGAGATGCATTGTTGTAAGAGAGCTATATCAGCCGCAATTTCCTCGATTGTTTGGGCCATGCCATGAAGAGTATCAATGATGTTGGGTAGAGAGTACTAAGGGAGGAATTAGATGGCGGTACTTGTATTGGGAGCTTTTTACAAGAGGAATCAGAGGGTGGTACTTATTTTAGGAGATTTTTAGGGGTGGAAATGTTGATATAGAAATGTTACATCCCTCAAATTTTTCATGATTAGGGCCGACCTAGGCTAATAGGGTACAGTCATTGTTTTTCTCACTTTTCAGCAGCAAACAACAGAACACAAGCATAGGCAGGATTCTAAAAACAGATTTCAGTATAATCAAATAGCACATGCAGCAGTTCGAAATGTGGGGGTTGAGTACAAACCATTAAACACAAGAGCAGATTGTTGGAACAGCATATGAGCATTCAAGGGGCAGACTTCTCATCAGTGAACACTAGAATCAAGGAAAACTCAACAGAAAGAAGCAGTTCGAGGAGGCATAGGGATGATTCAGAATAGCAGATGCAATTTTTAAGTTATTGTTATTGTTTTGTGGTTTAGGAGGTGTGGTCAGAGGGGTTGATTGTTCTTCCTGAGTGAAGAGCACTTGTTGCTCCTAATTGTTCTAGCCTCTTGCTTCAACTTCAGTGTCATATATCACCTAGGTTGGTGGATACACATTTTAGGTATGATATTCCTTGATCATTTTGAGACTTGCAGACTAATTTATGTTATTGCAGCAGAGTGATTTTACAATAAAAAATTTATATCAGTGCTAAATGTCATATAATGTTATTTTGCAATTCACTTCATTATAATCTTGCAACCCCTGGATGATAGTACTGCCGCAGGCTATCCTCTTGTATACATTTCATTTTGTAACTTGGACAAATTATCACCAATCATTATAGCATACCATTCAACCTGTTTTGGCATTGAACGTGTTGGAATTATTGATAGATTTGGTCGGAGTCAAACTTAGACAATCTACCAATGGCTCACATTGCATTCATGTTATCATACAACCCGTTTGGCATTGAACGAATTGGCATTTTTGACCCTATTGGAATGAGTGAAGCTTAGACATTCTGCCAGTGGCTTGCATTATGTTCATGCAGTCCACCAATGAGGGGCTGATAATGTTGGCCCTATCATCTACATATTTTGGTCGGCTTTCTGCCCTTCATTCTATTGCATGAATTGTAGTTGGTGTCACCAGAACACTATACACTCTCATTCTACCCACTCCGAAATCTGGGCAATTTGAAAATGTGGAGGCATTTCATATGTGTTTTTATATTGCAAAAAAAAAGGTAGGGTCAAATCTTGCAAAGTTTGTGTAGGCTCTTTCCTCCTTGCTAGGTTGCCTGAATACTATTACCCATTCCATGGTGCTCCTTTATATATCTTCAATAGGAAAGATATCTTTGACCTTTGCAACATGTTTCTTCTCTATCTCTTAATGAAATCCTCTACTCAGTGGCAACCTTGCAGGTATATCATCTAACATTAGCAGAATTAGTTCAACAAAACAAGGGCAAAGGCCCTATTTGAGACATTTTCATGTTTGAAAGCATCCTTCAAAGCCATATTGCCTCACATGTTGCTTTGACTATTCCCAGATACTCAGCTTTCTGTTGAGGAAAGAGATAGGACTTGTTGCTTCTTATTGGTCCATGTGACTACACTCATACCAAGACTAAAAACATATCCAAAAGTGGAATTCCTGTCATCAACAAAACCTTCCCAATTTGAATCTATTAATCCAACCAACATAGGATTTTTGCTTCTATATACAAAATGCAAAAGTGAAGTGTCCCTTTCACATATCTCAACACCCGCTTTGTTGGAAGTTGGAACTCACTGTTCTGCCATCGGTGCTATCACAAATATGAAAATGTAATTCATATCACAGCTCAAATCAAGTCTAGGGGCTATAAAATAGATAAGACTGCCCACTAGTAGCCTAAATAGTGAACTCATGGATTACCTTTGAGTCTGTTTTGGTTGAAAGCTTTAGCCCTTTCACCATAGGTGTAGATTATATTTTGCAATTTGTCATTCTTAACCTGCCGATAAACTCCTACTATTTTTAGATTTTGAGACAAATGTCTACCAAACTTCTACCAGTCATGTCAAAATCCTCATTCAAATTACATTTGATTTGTTCAATCAAAGTGCCTCACTACCTGTAATGACAATATCCTCCACATAAATAGCCAATAGAATGATTTCATTTCCTACCCTTCTAATGTATAGATTTGGATTTGAAGAACTTCTTTGGAAACCCTATTAAGCCAAATGCCTATCAATCTTAATGTACCATGCCCTAGGTACCAATTTCAAGCCATATAGTGCTTTCGTCAATCTGCATACCTGATGCTCCATACCTTCTACCTAAACACCCTAAGGCTAAGTCATTTACGTTTCTTTCTCAAGTCGTCATTAGGGAAGGCACTCTTAACATCCACTTGATGGACTGTCCAACCAAACTATGCTAGCATGAACAGAACTAGACAGATGGTGCTCATCTTTGTTGTAGGAGCAAAGTCTCCAAATGGTTAGTACCTTCTCTTTGCCAGCAATTGTGTACTCCTCGCACCCACCATCACTAGATTGGAGCAAGCCATGTACTCTGTAAACCAATCTTTTTTTAGAGTAAAATATCGAGATGCTTTGGAATCAATGTAGCACATAGAAGACTTTGCTTGATATGGTGGTCCTTTTGCCATGAAAGTATAGAAGTTTGACTCCTATTCAAAATACTCTGCAACATGAGCCTTTGGTGGAAGCTCTCCCTAGTTAGATTTTGATCAGCCAACCTCTTTCTGTAATGCTTCTTCATAGGACTAAGTTTACCACAATAGTGATATGTATTAGTTTTCATACTCTTTGAAGCATGATTAAAATCCCCTTGACCTTTCTTCTAAGGACACTTTCCTTTTCCCTTGTATTTGGCTTCAAAGGGGTGTTCCACAATGTGCGTATCACTACTACTACCAAACCGCTTCTTCCATCTATTCCGCTGCAAGAGTTTGTTGCAAAAATAGTTGAATTTCAAGTCAACGCTTGTAGATGTGATGTTGAGTGTTTGAAGGAAATGTTCATGTAACTATGGTAAGATTTTCAACATCATAATCACCATATCTTCTTCCATTGTGCAACATATGGTACACAATTGATCACGAATGTATTTGATCTTGTTCAAATTATCCTGCAAAGTCATCTTTCACTCCATCATGATTGAGCGCAACATATTCTTCAAGATGAAGGCCCTACCCCATGCAAATCTTCAATACTTTAGTTTCGCCTAATGGAACCTCCAAAAGTATTTCATCTATTTTTTATAACTTGATGAGCAATGATGACTGCACGATTATGCTCATCAAACTTGTCCTAGTCTTTATGCACACTAGTTGCCAACTGTCAATACCAAAAGTGAGATGATCAAGGAATCT
Source organism: Thuja plicata (assembly GCA_018584345.1). Taxonomy (NCBI): domain Eukaryota; kingdom Viridiplantae; phylum Streptophyta; class Pinopsida; order Cupressales; family Cupressaceae; genus Thuja; species Thuja plicata. Next base: position 137,287 of record MU225638.1, read on the forward strand.
ACAGTTGAAGAGTGTATGCATGCACTATTTCTAGGTGTTGTAATTCTTTCAGTTGAAAGGTTGGCTGCCTTCCGAGATAACATTGGGTAACGATAACATCCCTCCAACAATTCAAAATTATAGAAGATAATGAAGTCCTTTTGTTGTAGTAATAATGCTGAAAAAAACCCATGAAACTGTAGTGTCTTTGCCTTCAATGTCATGATGTATAAAATGCCAATCAACAAGGTATGGATGCTGTCCCAAACGTCTGAAATAGCTCCTTAAATCACCTCCAAAGGTTAGTGCTAGAACTCCCAAGTAATTGCTCAAACCCTATGCACAACTTAGCAATGAAATACTATCAAACCCTTGTTCAAACAAATCTAAACCTGCTGCAAGTATTGTTCACGTCACTGTAGCATCACTGTTCATGCCACTATAGGAAGCTTTCAACATTCAAAAAATCTTCAAAATCCTTCACAAAATTCATGCCAAACCCTAGCCATCCATGGTATTATGAAAGATATGGAAAATAAACCTCAAAATCTGAAGCAATATGTATTCCACCCGCTTTCCTTCTTTCAAAACCTAGTTGGTTGAAGCTCCAAATGATGTAAAACCTGCAAATATGCTCAATGGTGAAACCTGGATAAATCCACACCTAAAATGGATTTGGGTTTCCATCCAAACCACCGAGAAACTCAAAGGGTTTTTGTCCTCAAATTTCCTGTAAATGAAAGCCAAAGCTCTCAAACTTCTCAAAGAGAAAATAACTAAGCCAAGTATATGCAAATGAGCTCCAAATGAGCCCTTTTATAATTCCCCAAGATACCTTCCGAAAAACCCATTTAATTTTCCTTCCTTAATTTTCATATCTACTTGCAATTGGGAATAATAATAAGGTTACCCCTTATATAATTTTAATTAACATAAAAGTCACTTTATGAATTAACTTTTATATTCACCTTATATCTCCCTATATTGGTGCTTATCTCCATAAAACACTTTATTAAATTATTTAAAACCTTATAACTCCCTAGGCGCCAAAATAAAGTCACTTTATAATTCTCATTCACGCATCCACATAATGTCCCCTTTAAATTTATTAAAATAACATTAAAGTTAAACATTATATTTAATTTTAATAATAGTGTTATTTTAATTATAAAGCTCCGAACTATAAAGTTACCACATTCGCTGGCTGAAGGCAAAATTCGAGATTCGATTCGTCATAAAGTCGGGTACGGTGCGAATTCATTGTAAAGTCGGCCGCAGTCTGAGAAATTTGCCAAAAAGTCTCTCAAAGGGACCCGGGATGAATTTCAGACGAATTTGGAAGAATTTTAAAATGCACGCAGGAACCCGGAAAGAATTTGGCTTGAATTTAAACGACATTGAATATTCTTAACCCAAAAAAAATGAATTTATCCACCAATTGTTGAGACTGAGTCGCTGTACAGAGTGTAAACAATGTGAATCGGAAGCTTGTACATACAAATTCGACCCGACTTTGCTCAACTGTAAAGAACGAGTCTTCCATTCACCATCTTGCTCCTCGTCCGATATGAGACGCAGCGAAAGATCGAAATCGATGAGCATTATGTGCCCGCTATCTTGCACTAAAATGTTCTCCGGCTTCACATCTCTGTACACTATTCCCCGCTCGTGCAGATACTCCAACGCTATAACTGGCGAACGCATCCATGAAAACACGACACCTCAATAATTGGATTCCAATTGCTCAAACAAATAGCCTCCCAAAATAATACACACCCAACATGCAAAGATAAAATGGTATATATTCGATTCAACTTATATCGAG
>MU225638.1:176712-194807 GCA_018584345.1 Thuja plicata
TATATATATATATATATATATATATATATATATATATATATATATATATATATATAAACGCATCCAAAACCCCCCAAAAAAAAATTCACACATCAGCACACCCGATTCTCGTACCCACATCCACATCTACACCCGAATCGGCAACTTAGTTTATATTGTAGATTTTCATTGCAAAACTTCTACAGGCTGTGGTTTACTTCCTCTATACACTAGCTTCATTTTCCATGTTTCTCTAATGCTGTCACTTTTTACTATATTTGTAAAGAAAGAAAAATGAAAACCCTTTGATTTTTTTTAAACTTTCTCTGTAAGCTCTTATACCTTGACTGTGACTTTGAATGCATATGTATCTATGATATCACATTGGCATCTCTACAGGAAATTTCAACGATTTTGAGTATAAAAATAGCATGGTTCCTTCTTGTGCTCTGGATGAGGAAATCTGAAACCTCTCTCCATGTTTGACCATTTGAAACTCTCTAGCATACTAGTTTCCTGAAAAGATTCCAAGGGTTTCAAATATCTCTACAATGTTGCTGTTTTGGCCTTTATGGCAAAGATCAATGCATTGGACAAAGAGGTAATAATAATAAATATATTAGATATATTATTGATATATTTAAATATGATCAAATCGATTGGATAATAATAAAAGGTTATATTTATTATTATGTATTGATTTTAATAATTAAATATGGAGCAAATAATATAAAAGAATATAATATATATTATTATTATAGGCCCAAGTCGGCCAACTTGGGAAGCCAAGAGTTTATCCAATGATGCTCATATATATTGGAGTTTTTGATGAAGGACAATCATATCAAAAACATAACATGTGAATGTCCTCTTCATCAATGCTTGGAGCGAATTAATAAGTGAATTCAATAAGCGAATTCAGTCAGCATCTTAAGGAGCGATGTCAATTATGGTAAAGCGAAAATGTCAAGAAGAGTCAGCAAATTCAATATGCTAGAATCAGTTATCTTTGCAGTCCTTATCATCGTCTAATTAGTAGCCATTACAAGTGTGATTCAAGGGCAGCGAACTGAAGCATATATATATGAGCGAAGTCTGATATATATAAGTAGGCATTGATACTTGATGTAGGGCTGATATTGATGCAGCCCTTAAATGCATTGAATGCATACTTGGGGTAGCGAATTTGAAGCAAACTCAGACCTTGAGCGATCCAATCATGAGCAGCGACATGCATACTAAGGCAGTATATCTGACCATACAAAGAATGAAGTATACCTGCACCTTGTGTGGATTTGATAGAATGATCTTAAGTGCAGATCGATAACCAGTACAAGAACAGATCAAGCATAGATCGATGACTCCTTGTTGCAGACATGAAAGAAGCCCTAGGTGGGCTACTGGACTCATATACTTCTCAGATTTAAAGCAAAAAACTTGGGAAATTGAAGACAACTTCAAATCTTCAAATCCGGGTGATATCTCTCCTTTATGATCATTTTTATTACAACCTTTGCTTAGTATTTTGAAAGACTTTTATAGACTGCATATTCCTTGTGATAATCTGAAAACATTGACATGGTGTCAGAGCCTAGGTTGAGAAAAGATCTAATTTCAGATTTAGGCATTCAGTCTAACTCTTTCAAAACTAAAAAATCTATGGCAACTAGGGGTTGGTTTGAAAATTGTAATTTAACCTTACATCTTATGAGGGTTTTGATTTGCATCAAGATCTAGGATTCTGATTATGCAAATTCATAAGTATTCTTCACTGTGAAGAATCCAAATTTCGTTAAACACCACTACCATTACAAACTATACAAAGTTGCAACAACTCTGAAAACAAGTATTTTCATGTCATGATGAACTACAGATTTGGATAAGTCAAACGATTCTCAAGAAAGATAATGACATTACACTAATAATATGAGCACATGCTCAATGTCATTATAATCCAATGGATTGATTTCATCTGCTTTGAACTTATTATTTGCTTTGTCAACACCCTATTTGCAGGTTTTCTCACATGGTTCTAAACTTCTAAGCATTATATCTGCTTTTACAGTCTATGAGTAAAAGCGCTGATCTAAAAGGAGCAGATGCTATTCAGTATTCCTTAATCAGGTTTTTATTACAAAAAACAAGTATGTACAAGCTCAATATTTTGAGAATACATAATGTTACTTTTCAGAAATAGAAAAAAAATTCAATAAAATAAAAATTGTTTCCAATTTCTCAATTGCAAGGAAAATGATTGTACAAGTAGAAATCACGATTCATGCCTAGAAAAGGTGTGGAACACATTCTTCCACAACCCTCATGTCACAAGATCTAAATACTGAATTGGTTAATTTTTCATCCCGTTAGAAAGCCGTGAATAGTTTTTTATTGATTACAAAACTAGAAGATCACAATGTAACTCAATTTCAATTAAAAAACTATATAAGAATGTACCTGTATTGAGGGAAAACAGATTCCATAAAGCGACTAGCCTCTTTATCATTGTGAACATTTTGAACCACTACAAGCAGAATGAGTGCCACTAAGAGGGCAATAGAGCAACCAGAAAAAAATCCTAGAATAAAACAAGAAGTTCATATTAGATCTTTGAATATAAGCAATTATTCATTTTTTCTACTTTTTCACTAGCTAGAACTTCAATCCACAAATATTTCCAAAATGTATAACATCTCTCAGCCTGAAACTTGGTCTATTTGACATCAAACTTGTGTTGTACAGTATCAAGCATGTACTGACATCCTTTACTTAGTCCTACAAATGCCTTTTTGTTAGTCATTTAGGCCCCGTTTGTTTCACGGAATTGGGAGTGACACTTCCCGTTTTTGCGAAATCACTTCCCGTTTTTGCGAAATCCGACGTTTGTTTCTCTAAATTGCAATTCTGGATTCATCAAGCAAAACCGGGTTTAGACACCAAAATGAGTGGCATCATCTTCCCACTGAATAGGTGGAATTAGAAATCATATCCTGGTTTTGCGATTATAAGGTTTTGAGTCAAATTCCAATTCCCCAAGATGCAAAACCGGGATTTCAAAACCTGGTTTTGTGATAATAAGATTTTGAGTCAAATTCCAATTCCCCAAACAAACGGGGCCTTAGTCTGCCGTATTTGAGTTCTACAAATATGAATTCACTGACTAAATAAAAGACATTGTCCAAATAAATAAATAAAAAATGTATATAAGCATTCTTGTCTAAATGAAACTAAATGTAAGATTAAAATTACTGGATCAAAAGACACAAAGGTGACAGATGACAGATGTTGGAAGGAAATAAAGACTTATAATAATTCCTGATCCAATTAAATAGAAATAAAAATATCCATCCAAATAAAAATAAAATCCAAATGGAAACCCTTGGTCTAAATGGAATGAAGAGGTGGATAAGAATGCTAATCCAAATGAAAGAAAAGGGGTAAGGGATAACTGTACCTAGGCTAAAAAAAGCAAGTTAAAATATCACTACCTAGAGACCTCATGAAGAAGGTAAAGGGGCAACCATGTACAGGTAGGTTTCTTGATGGTTGCCCACCATCGTAGTACTTGTTTGCTTTCTTACTAACCAATACCAACAATTACCTTGTTGTTTCTTTGTGTTCTGTCATTGTATGCAAGAATTGAGAAACGGGTAATGTCAATTACTGTAATAGCAGCAAGAGACCTTCCTTTGTTTCTGTTTGATTATATTATTAATTAGTTACTTTTATTATTCACTTTCCAACATGACTCAAAATCCTAGTTGAAACAAGTCCAAGCTGCTCCATGTCAAAATCTACTTAATGAAGAGACCTACTGATCCAATGCTGACCTTATTTTTTACTTATAAAGCTTTAGGGAGGATTAGTTTTGGGGATACAATGAACTAGTTATGGTGTTTCCAAATGGAATTGATTTTAAAATAAGTTTTGGCATCGCTTCTTTTGGTGTTAATTGGAGGTAGCCGCATAGGGAGCATCAAGGCATCCTCTATGGAACAAGGTCAGCTCCATGTGCCCTTGTTCCTAAGGACACTTGTAAAACATCCCCAAGACATATTCAGGATGTTTGCTTTTCCACAACAAATATAATCAAGACAATCCCAAGGCCTCAATCTAATATTAAGAATAGAAAGAGGCAGTTTCCTAGCATCCTGCATTCCCAAAACATGGAAGACACAAAGAACATGTGCCTTATCTACAAATATTGATGTTGTCCAATATTTTGAGGCATACATATATATTGAATTTATCTTCCTACAAAACTGGCATTCTTGTTCACTACCATTTGCAATTCAAAGATCAATAATTAGTAATTTTGTACCCAACATGGCTTGTGAAGAGGCCTTTATGAAGGTCGTTGATAAATATGACATTTCAAGAGAATTCATACATAGGAGATGTAACATGCTTATGAACTACTTTAAGATGTGGAAGATGCTAAAAGTATTTATTTTCCATATTCATATTGCTAAGAAGATACTTTCTCTTGTCCTATTAGCAAGTTTGAATGCCTAAGTGCAATACAAAAAATATAGGCAAAGTGGTATGTGACAAGAATATAGTTCACCTATAAAAAAGGTAAGACTGTGTCTTTGTCTTGTCCTTGTTGGCCTTAATATCTTCATAGCTTTGCTATGATTTCCAGTTGCGAAGTGTTTTGTAAACGTTTCCTCAACTCTCCCCAATAATGTATTAACCTACAAAATGTCACCAATAGACAAATAATCTAGTCACCAATCAAAGTATGTATACAATCTGTAGTTTTCTAAAAATTCAAATGTAACTAAATGTTATTTTGAAACTGTGTATTTAACCATGTTCACTTGATGGTAACAATTTAATCAAATTAAAGAAGGGATGAGATTCCTTGATTTCAAATAATAATTCTAATAATCCTACAACAAGAAAGGTAGTTTTAAACTAACTTGTAACTTGATCAAACTAAATATTCATTTAACTTTTTTACATTTATCTTCAAAAACTACTCCTTACATTACACACAAGATCATTGCATAAAATGAGCATCAGAACTTCATAGAGAGACATACCCTTGCCCAATGAAAATAAGAAAAACTAAAATCTGAGTCAATATATAAATGTCACATCCACATGCAATGAGGTCTGCACATGGGGCGTACATGGAAAAAAAATTAATTAAAAAGAATCAAGATAAATAAACTGCATTGAAGAAGAAAACAGCAAAGAGGATGGAAGGGGGATGGAGAGTAATGTTGCAAGTATATGCACCGCAACAAGGGAAGGGAGACCAGTAGCAGCAGCTGTACTGAGAGGACAAGCTGCAGGGTATGGGGCTAATTTTGGGAAGGGTGGACTGTCATGCACCCATTATTGAATAAAGCTTAAAGAAACTATATCATCATCAAATAGAAGCTAATTTGATCACATACATAAACATACATCCATCACACAAGTACAAATGTAAATTGTAGCTGAAGGAAATAGAAAACATAGATATGCAGAATTATAAATATTGTCAAATGTATATAAAATCCATGACATCAAATGTTCCCAAACATATATGTAAACAAAATCAAGTCTATGGCTCAGGCTCTAGCTCAGCCTCAGCCTCAGCCTCAAAGTAGTTTGTCTGCCTCATACAATGTAATGTCCCCATTTTGAGCGAGCGTTGGAGTTAGTGGATTTAGCCTATCATTGGGTCCTTGTAGACTAATACTACTGATTAGAGGAGCTTGCTGTGGGTTGTGGCCCTGTTTTGAGGGACTTACTATTTATAGTAAGTCAGCAGTTGGTTCCACGGAGCTCAGATAATTTAGAGGAGTTATATGATGCTCTCATATTTTATTTTCGGCTTCCGGTTTGGGCTCCAAGATTCTTGGAGGGAGTGTCTATTTTTAGTAAGTCACCCTGTCAGGTTCATTCATCATATTTCATCATCAGGATCAATCTTGTGCTGTCAAATTTTGATTCTGATGCTTCCTCAGTTGTTTTCACAAGACAGGTGAACTATTATTATTTTTTAATTGAATCGGCTAAGGTTGCTATTTTTATTGGGATTGTATTTTGGGCATCTTATTGTTTTAGCTCGTTGGAACCTGGTTGAGAAGTTTTAAATCTTGAGCTCATAAAACAGGGACCTTATGTGTCAGAATATTGTTATCTTAATGAAAGGGTCTCTTTTCATCATTAAAGTGGAAAGAAATATAATAGTTTATTATATTTCAAATGTGCACATAAAGCATAGTCTTTATGTAAGTGAAATGTGTGATTAAGAAGCTAGGGTTTGATTTCTTGTAGACAGATTATAAAAGACATGGAAAAGAAATCAGATTCATTATTGATTATGCTATTGTTTATTCATGTTTTGGTTCAAATTGTGGAGACAAGAGTTTGGAGACTTGCTGAATGAATTGTAAATTCATGTTTGTTTTCCTATCACTTTGAGCTGGTTTTCTTTTGCCTACGAATTGTGAGAGAATGGAATCACTTAGTTGTTTAATTCGATGGATTCTTTGGCGAGCTTTTCTTGGATTTTATATCCCTAGCCGCAAGCTGGAGATTGAGTATTATCTACGGAAGAAGTCTGCAATGCTGAGAATCGGTGTGAGTTTATTTGCATCAGCCGCCTTTCCTTTCATAGTTGCGGCATACATACATTACATCATCTATACTTCCACAACGATTTGGTCGAGTGAATGTGCATTTCGTAATTGGTTACCTTCGGTTCATTATTGGGCGTTGGCATTCATTGTAAGCAGCCGCACTTCTTCATATTAGCCGCAACCAACATTAAGCTGTTGGAGAAAATAATCAAGTTATCATTTGTAATTTATCTATTGCAATGTGATTCTTGTAATAAGTGAAGTTTGAATGAGGGGTTTAGTAATTCATATTTTTACTTTCCTTTGCAATCCATGTTGTAATGTTTCCTTATCAATTTGAATTGAAAATTTAAAGTCTTATATCTTGAATATAACTAAACATTGCAAAATTAGCACAATTTTCTTGTGAGAAATCAGAATTTGGTGTTAATTGAGGGTAAGAGCCAGGCAGGCTCTTTACATACAAATGTGTCTGAGGTAGGTCCTGGATGACTGACAAGCCATAGTCTTTGCCTATGAGGTGCCACTCTGATCAACATCAACTACACGGGCAGCTGATCGTGCTCTATCCTCTGCCATAGCCACAGCCTCAGCCTCTTTGTCTGCCAGGTCAACCCACTCATGGTCCTCCTCAGTGAGGACAGGATTGGTAGACTTAGTGAGCCACAGGAACTCTAGGTAGATCTCTGTTAGAGTGATCGGAGAGGATTCAAAGTCCAAAATCTATCTGGTCCTAAGACGGAGATTGTAATGAACCGAAGACAAGATCATTCAACCTCTCCACAAACAATCTATTACGCCTCTTCGAGTGGATGTGCTCGAACATGAACCAATTGTGCTCACATCCAGAAGCGTTGCATGGCTAACTCAAAATATGGATGGCAAGTTTTTGAAGGTTTGGCGGATGACTGCTGCCACGCACGGGACATAGGCCACGGACCCGACGAGTCATGCGGGTCATGACCCATGACCCGACGGGTCATATAAACTCGCCAGGGACTACACGGCTCGCGACCCGCCCGAACTCGCATGACTCGCCACGAGTTATAGAACACTGCTTGAGAACATTAAGATGATAGTTATAAGTAGCAAGTATGAGCATTATATAGTTAGTGAGTTGGACTAAATTTAAAATATTGGATTACACCATGTTGATGAAGATTTTGCACACCACCAACACAGAATAAAATACACCAAGTATATTCTATCCTCTCTTGTTAAAAGGAAATCTCAAATGTTGATAATCTTGATCAAGTGAGATGACCCCAAAGTTCTCTATGTTAAGTCTTAACTTTCTCTTGAATAGACTCAGTTGATGATGTGATATGTTGGTAATCACGAGGGGACCTACACAAATGATCATGGACAGCAAATGCAACCCTCTCCCTAAACATGATTTCTCCTATAGGCTTCCCTAATGATAGGATTTCCGATTCTCTAAAGCCTCTATCAATCTTCACTAATGCTACTAAACCAATCCATAAACAAATTGCAAAAGAGATAAGGGTTTAGGAAGCTATTTGAGAATTCTAGGAATAATGACAGTATTGGATGATGCTTAAGATGGGCGGATCCCATAAACTGATTTTTGCTTAATCAGACTATTCACAATGCCACAAAAATAGTGCAATCTTCAAAGGAAGCAAAGAATTTTCAGATTGTAAACATACATTGAAGTACTCAATATTGGCACAACTCAAACATGCATTCACAATTGAACTAATTATGTAATTGGGTTCAAACTAACCATACATTGTATCTTACATTAGCAAGATATAAATGGTATGAACCAAAAATCCATCACTTCACATTTCACCATTAACATCGTTGAACTATAACCAACATTGAAGAATAGAAACCACACATGCATCAGAGAAACACAAGAAAGACACCATAACTTCTATACTTCACTTGCATTAACTTCAGATGTTGTTTACAACTATCTCTACTCATCAATTCCTACTGCTATTTCTGCATTCTAACAACTACTAGCTACCAACTACTCTCTACTAACTTTACAAAGGAGAAAAGCACTATCTTTTATAGAGAAGGCTTACAAAATCAACGGTGGAGACCAACTCAACACCAAGGGCTCAGATTTGTCTTCTAGAAGCATCAGGATATTTAAATATAATATCTTCTACCTACTCACACTAGAAGACGAAATAGTTGTACCTAACCCCACTACAAGACAAAAACAATTTACATACTTCCCAAGGTGTCATAGGAGAATGTCATGTCCCTGTTTGAAACCCTAATTCTGATATCCCCAACCTTTTCACATTGTCAACCCAATAACCCAATTTTGTGAGACCTCTAGGAGAGACAAAATTGCAGAAGGATATGTTGTTGACCAAAAAGGAATGAGATATCACATCTTTCTCTTATATGTATCCTTCATGATGGTTGTTCATATCAACTATACCCTTAATGCAACCAAGCAATTATTACAATATTAACATTGAACATCATATAAATCCTGATTCAAGACATATTAGGTCTTATCGTGGCGAATGGAAAATACTATTAGTCAAGCACTCTAAGAGGACTCACGGAGTAGCTCATGTGCCTGAGCTTAGCTTTATGAGAAGCGATTACATACAAGAAGGCATTGATAAGCATCCAACAAGTAAATATAAAGTATCGATCAATACCATCCACACCAAACCATTAGAATATAGAGACGAATAGATGAAGATCAGTTTTGACTTTGAGACAACTAATGATCAATATGTTAATTTGTGATCACAATGATGGTTATATGGCAATTAAGCAATCACAATTTGTATACAGCCACCTTGTGTATAGAATGATGAGTTATCTCCAAATTGAAGACTAGGGGAATTGATTCCACATGCCTTAAGATTTCATGTAATAAAAAATGGTCAGAGATTAATAACGATATGAGATGCAGAGAAACTAAGACATCAATAAGCCCCATATGGTTGATCATTCGATGATTAACCAGCATCTGTTATGAGAAGAATAACAATTAAATTACCAGTGTTTTGTGTAAGAGGATGCCAATTAAAGAATAAAACATATTGATTAAAGAATGAATCGTTTAAAGTCAAAATCGATATTTATTTGATGTCTAAACTAATCAAACATAGACTATTGAGAGACAGCAACAATAAATCAAGATACTATTCATTAAACGAAGTTCAAGACCTACAAGTCAACCATCGATAATGTTAATCAAAACATGTCGATATCATAAGATATAGTAATAAACCAATTTAATTAAGAGATGCGTATACCTTGAAGTGGTATGATTTTGGAAGTGACATGTCTTAAGGATATTCAAGGGAGGCAACCTTTCGGGTTTATAAGACATATAATGAGCATCCAACCCATAATCAGCATCATCATTCTTTTGGGAAACTTATCTCTTCTTTTAATCCATAAGGATCAATATTTAAGAAAAGAGAATACAGCATTCAATCAATCAGAAAAAGAGATAGATATCTGAATATAAGCAGCAGATCAGACTGCTATAAGGCAAACAGCAGACTTATATACTGATATAATTCATAATGACTTGGCTGACTATGATTGGTCTCTCATTTGTTACGAAGTAAAATATTACACATTTTTACTGTTACACACACACACACATTCCATAATACAGGAGATATTAGTAATACTCATATCCTAATCCTTGATCACACGCTCTAGCCCCTAAAGAGGACAGGTGGGTGTTGTGTAGGGAAAGACGGAGTAAATCCTTACAAGGTAGGTAAGGCCCAAGATGGTTAAGGACATGTATTTCCAATGCCTTGAGGGAAAAGTCCTGAGATGGTTATGAACATTCCCAATGCCTTGAGGGAGCCCGCTTGTAGATGGTGTCCAAGCACCCTACAACAGAAATCCCCATACTCCTTAGGGTTGATGTTTAGGAGAGACGGAATTGGGGCTTAAGGATGTTAACTATAAAATGTATTATGATTCTTTAAGTGTTCCGGAGTTTAGTCTGATTTAAATTCATAGTGGTATATGTCAATTCTTTCTTAGGCATCATTGCTTACTATACTGACCTCTCTTATTTTTGTGCATCATTTACTTCCTTAGGTTCAATGTTTGTTCAGAAAATTGTGAAGTCTTATTTTATAAAAAAAATTCTGATATCTAGTTTATCTGCTATGGCGGCGATATGACAGTTCACCCTTCCCAAAATTGTTTGTCCTCAAGCAATGATTGAATGATCATGGAATCCCATCCGTAATCACCTTCCACCGCGCAACTCTGATATTATCATATATGTTTTCTCCCTTATTTTGAATGTGAATTATGATTGATAGTAGAAACTTGGCAAAGCTTAACTTGAGACAAGTTTTTTCTCATCTCCCAGAGAAAAGGATCAAGGCCATTTCATAATGGTGCCAACTCAATTTGCAAAAACCATTGATTGCATGATAGCATGCCTCAAATTCATATATTTTGGTTCATTCTTAGTTATTCTCTTCTTATAGATCAACTAAAAATATAGAGCAAAGCCTGGAGCATACACTTGAAAACAAGAAGTATACACATGAATGCATGAAGACACAGAGGCATACCTCAAGTAGACACATGAATATATTGCGAATGGAAGTTTACTTAATCTCTATAATGTTCCCAAGGAGAGAAATAGCCTTTATTATTTACCATTCTTGTGTGACTGATTCACTACTCTTGTTTCCAAAGTTCTATGTCATGATATTTTTGGAAATTATTAAATTATAATAAAAAGTTTTAATTAACCATAATTTTATGTGGAGGAGAGAATGGGAATAGTTTTAAAAATTCACGAGGCAAAAGAGTAGCTTTCCCCTCATGAGAAAGTGTGGTCCAATGATGACCAAATACTACAAAACAACCCTCTAATTAATGTGGTCAAAGATAGAGATTCCTCCTTATGAAGAACACTTAGATGTTGTTAGGCTTGATCATTGGAAAACACAAATTGAGGTGAGTTTTAGTATGCATCATCTTAGTGAGGGAAAAGAAATAATTTTTTGCTAGTTTAAGATTGACAAAGCATCAACTTACGTGTTTTGAAAGCTATGCTAAATGTTTGACTTTAAGAAAGTTAGCACCTATTTGTTCTTGGCATAAATTCAAGAGCCTAATCGAGTAACAATTCTATCCCATTTGTCACAAAGAGGAAAGATTAAATGTGTGGAAATATTTCAGCAAGAAAAAGGTTATAGTATACAAGAATACAAAAATAAAGTTAGAAGAAAGATTGTCCACATGGATAAGGATGTGTAATAGGATGACATCTTGATGAAGTACAATGGTGGGCTTCATAGAAATCTAAGGATACCTATATTTTTAATGCTAATTACATAGAGATGGACAAAGAGAAGAGTTCATCTTCCTTTCCAAAAACAAAGGAACAAGGTGAACCAAAGGCCAAAGACAAAGAGGAAGGAAAGCTTAAGTTTGTTAGAAACAAGGTGTATAATTGTCTATCAACAAATAATACAAACATAAGTTTGGTGTTTATAGCATTTTCATTAATGAGAGTTTCAGATTTGGTATGTCTTGACATTGTGGTATAGGACTTGGAAGCCCATATACGTATATATTGCAGATGGAATTTATAGGATAAGGAAAAACAAACATAGGTCGATTAAAGATAGAAAGAGATTCAACATCAATGCCTCAACAAGCAAATTGAAGATCTTCTTGGAAAGTGCACATCAATCAAAGAGATTGATAAATGCTAGTAGAAAATTTACTTCAGTTCCTAAGCTGAGTGTTGAATGTAAGGCTTCTTCTAATCTAGCTACCAACCAATATCATAAACAAATGCAACAGTTGGCATAGTTTCAGGGCACATAACAAGATGGTCAAAAAGACAACTACTACACAAGACCACATGCTATTCAAGAGACAAGTTGAGGGAATTATTTTATCTTCCTTTAAATTTCTAAGCTTTTGGGGGCTAAAATCCTCTTAATTGGTGAAGTGTGGCCCAAATACCTAATTTAGTCACAAAATGGTCCTCACGACAACTCTCCCATGTAATAGAATCTCTGAAGACTAATTTAGTAGCAAAACATATGACCAAAGTTTCAAAAGTTGCAAAGAACAAGTTGTTAGAAAAACAGAGGCATAAGTGTCTGTCATATCCCCCCCATATCAGACAAACTAGATATCAGAAAGTTGTCATAAATAAGACTTCACAACTTTCTGAAAAACAGCGATAACAAAGTAAACAATGCCCAGAAATAAGAGAGGTCAGTGTAGTAAGCAGCAATGCCTAAGAAAGAAACAGCAATCTACAAATAGAGCAGCTATGCTTGGAGAGAAGCAGTGATACTCAGAATAACAGCAGCAATCCTATTAATAAAAGTCTCATAAAATAATCCTTTTCAAGGGGTGGTTTATATTAAATAAACATTAATTACAACCAGCGGTGGTTTAATTAAAAGGTAAAGATACAACGAAAGGGTCCCACTCTCATAAGAGGACACAACCATAAGAAGGGATGTGTATTTCTCACATCACAAAGGTAGATATAAATACACTCAAGAATTGGCTCACGGAAAGCATCAGAAATAGATAAGATAAGATAAATTTATTAATGTCCAACAAGAGACCAACAAGGGTCTAGGGGACAGGAAATGTACAGCAAAAGGAGCAGCGAACCAAAAGACCACAAAACAGTGGCTGGGGAAGAAAGCAAGCAAGAACAAGAAATACAAAAGAGAGCAAGAAACATGAAGTGCTAGGAGAAAGTGCACAGAAAGGACTAAGGCTCTTTTTCAGGTGAAAAGAAAGCCAACACAGAAGAACATCAATCAAGATTAAAATATTGCATTAGAGCAACAAAGTACTCTTAAATGATCTGCTTACTATATCCACTCATTGGTGGAACTCCAATTTGGGGACATTATAGTGGTAATATAAAGACTACATTGCGGGCTGACCACACTCTATAACACATAGTTAAATTTGTGTTGATCGCCCAAGTATTATATATAATATATAATAGTAGGAGTAGCAATGGAGAAAAAGATATGGCGCAACAAATATATATTATTAAAACAGCAATCCTCATTAGGGAATGAAAGTAATTCACAAAGGACAGACTTTAATATATGAAAAGGTGTGATTAGCAAAGAGGTATAATCTGAATCCTATAATGAAAGGTTGTGTCTATCATCATATCCATTGAGGAGACATAAATGGGGAGAGAAAAGATGAATTGAAGGAAGAAGGAAGTCATTTGTTTTTGAGCTTAGAGCAGATATAAAAAGGAAGGATGGGCAATAATAAGGGATTATTATTCAGATTCCAAGGGCAGACTGAGCAGAGCAATTCTATGTAATAAAGGAGGTCGGTCTAAGAGTCAATCTGATATGAGAAATCAAACTTCAGATATTTATACAGATGTGGCGTTCCATCCATAAGTCGGTTTCCAAAATAGGCTTATCTCATCTTATTCTTGAGTAAGAATTACATCTCTAACTACAGTTTTGCTCCTATTTCATTTTGGATGTGTGACTTTAGGGCAAAGTATAAGGTGATCCCGAAAGGGGACATTACAGTGGTATCAGAGTGACGTTCCTGCCAGCCTGAGAGATATTACTAGTATTTGAAGGGTATAAATAAGAAGTTATTGGAGATCATTTTATGATGGATTCAATTGATTATCACTCTGATTAAAAAGCAGATCTGAGCAGACCTTGTAAGCAGATTTTTGAAGATTTAATAATCAAATTATTTCAGACTTTCTGAGCAGATGTAGCAGACCTCATGAGCATTTAACATCGAAGTGCATAAGCAGATTCTGGAGCAATTTATTGCAGATGTTTTCCAGGGTTGTTGGCACACATTCTCCAGACTTATGAGCAGATTTAAGCAGATTTGTGAGAAGATTGTATCAGACCCACTTGAACAGAAATTTTTGAAGAACATTAAGCAGAATTTTGAAGGTGTTTTTGTTGCAGATCTTAAGGAAATATGTACAGACCTTGAGTAGACTATAAGCAGATTTAAGAAGAGAATTTTTTGAAAAAATTGATAAGGAGTTTCAGAACTGATTGAAGAAAGAGATCAATCATTTATCCTTTTACTTCTTTGGAGGAGGCATATCAATTGTTACAGTGAATAATGATCATTAGGACAATCTAAAACACTTGGAACAATCCAAGGATTTGGTCTATATGAAAAACTTCAAGAACATAGTTGCAGACTTATATCTAAAGGCAGAGTTGAAAGATAAAATGACTGTCCATAGAACGTGATAGAGAAAAGCCAACCCTGTGTTGAATGGATGAAGGTATGACAGTCCAAAAAAGAGGTATTCATGACTTTCTAAACCAAGAAGAGGACACAAGAGGTGCAAAGGTTTTGGGAATTATTGATGCAAATGAGGGTACTCCCCTCCGCCTGCAAACACAAAACCAAAACTCATGCAGATACTCTCTTCTTTCAAATCAAATCTTCACTCATTTATTAGATTGCAACAGATAGAAAAAAAACCATTTTTTACAAAGCAAATTACAAATCAGACCTCACGGGGCCTCTCCCTGCTCATTCTCAATTGCAACCCCTCTTCCCTTTTATACACTTTTCTTAACTACTCTGTTGCCCTACACAGCCAACTTCCTAAACTTCCTACCCATGCACCATTCTAGTCTATTCTTCTGCGAATTAGCATGCATTTTGGAGGACTTCCCCCTCTGCATAACCCCTTCCCTTCTCTACGCGGCCCAGCCGCTATGCACACACTTCCTTCTTCCATCCATATTAGCACATATATCGATTTATTGCCCTTTCCTTCCAATGCAGCGTATGGCATTCTGATCTTGGAAACTCAAGAGTTGGTTTGATGCAAGAGCATCCGGGTGTATGTGCAATCCACATCATCCAAAAAAAAATGGTTTTGGTCTCAATTTTGGTTTTGTTTGAAATCAGTCATCAGAAGCCCTCAGGGGTAATTAGGAGCCACCATGCTAGTTACAGTTTTGATTTTCAGTTTTGGCTTGGCTTGGGTTCAATTGTCAGGAGAAATCAAGAGCCACCATGCTAGTTACAGTTTTGATTTTCAGTTTTAGTTTGGTTTGGGTTCAATTGTTAGGAGAAATGAAGAGCCGTCAGGAGCCATCAGGAGTGATCCAGACCAATCAGGAGCTGACGGGTGTTGTCCAACATAATCAATGCATTAGAAATAGGAAATAAAAATATATATATTAAATTGATATTCTTTGTCGCTGCTGAATTTCTTTTGAACTCCTCAATTTAAACTTGGAAAGACTATTCATTTCCCTACTCATATATATATATATATATGTATTTGAACTCTTTTGTAAGGGGTTGTTTCTTTTAGGGGGCTTCTTTTCAATAGTTATTTTCTGATTGTTGTTGATTTTGGAGGCAAAACATTGAATTCTTTTTGGAGGCAAAATGTCTCTTCATGTTTCATAGGCTGTAATTCTAGTTTGTGTCTTGTTGAAGTTCAATTAATTACTGCAATTTGTTTGTGAGTTGTTGTTGGCATTTTTTTGCTGCGTGTTTGGGCATATCCCCAGGCACGGCTGATCCAAGTGGTATCAGAGCGGGTTTGAGGAGAATTGAAGGTGTCAAAAACAAAGTTCTGAAAGAGTTTTTGCTGTGGGTAACAAGAGGAGCAGACCTGCAACTGCAGAGAACTTTTGTAAAATGGCACAAGGATGTGGTAGGGGAAGAGGAGCACATAGAGGTGTAGACCCTGTCATGATGGAGATGTTGAGAGGAATAACAGCCAGGCTGGAAACCATTGAAACATCACAGCGTAGAGGTATTCATGTGGAAGATGTAAGTGATGAGGAAGATGAACAGGTTAAGGCAGCAGAAGAAGAAACCCAACCTAGGCTCAATCAAGGAGAGGAGAGGTTTATTCGAGCCATAACTAGAGTAAACACCAAACCCCGTTTAGACCCTCCAAGCTATAATGGTAATTTGAATCCAGAGGAATTACTAGACTGGGTCTCCAAAATGGAGAAATATTTTGAATTTGAAGGTACAGAAGAAGATAAAAAGGTGAAGTTGTTGTTTTAGATCAAATCTAAGTAAACTTATAACAAATGACAGAGCTAATAACTATTTCAAATAATCAGATCAAGTAATAAGTAGATTAAGCTTATTAAGTTAAACAGTTCAACACAACTAGTGATCTAAAACTGAAAGACACACAACACCAAAATACCCTGGGAAACCCTCCCTTGTGGAGGTGAAAAAACCCAGCAAGAAATGATAAATTAATTTCCAAAAAATGTCAACTCACAGTACACTGCTGATTGCCAATTAGAATGGAGAACCAGAGCTCATGGTGGCTGAAGAAATCAGACTTCCACCTTTACAAGTATATCACTGGTCAAGTAAACACTCGACAGTCCATATGCAAGGGTATGTATTCACAGATCGCAGGCCTAGGATGAAAGTATAATCCTCAACCAATGTTTCAGACACAAATTCGCTGGTACAAGATTGTTAATCGTTAAAGTATGTAATTCGATGTGATTCTCAATGTATGCTCGAGCAATAGATGACAACAAGACTGTGAGCTTCTAATAATTTCTCATGGATGTCGCCGTATATGTATTGGAATCAGATCGAATCAGATCGCCACTTTGCAATGAAATCGCAGTCAAGAATCAGATCGAATAAAATCGCCACTTTGCAATGAAATCGCAGTCAAGAATCAGACTGACTGCCTTTAAAGATATCTTTTCTGCCTTTTTGGTATTTCACATATATATTTTGTTTAGTGAAGTCTTTCAAATATACATGGAGTGAGAGAGATTTCCAAATGCAGTCGGCCCTCTTTTATCTAAAACATTTGGCGCCGAAATTAGTATAGGATAGATCACACGTTTTACATTGTGAAAGGTTTTAACCATATACGTTTGAATGTGAAAGGGCCCAACCCTTTATTTATCTTTTAAGCTAAAGATATAAAAGATTAACATTAGTTTAACCTTTTAAGGCTAGAGTTCGATCTAGCTATTAGAAATTAACAGAAGTATGCATGTACGAAGTTGAAATGTAATGGATCTCTTTGGTGGGATCATTTGCAAACTGATAGACAGCGAAGAGGAAAAGATAAAATAAAATCATGGGATAGAATGGTAACAAAGCTGAAGACAATTTATGCCAGCAGACTACCATATGAGTTTGTTTCGAAAATTACAAAATTTGAAGCAAAGAGAAACAAGTGTCAAGGAGTACATAGAAGAATTTTATCGATTGAGCATACGAGCAGGCCATGCTAAAAATGATGTAGAACAAGTTTCAAGGTATTTGAATGGTCTGTGTATGTCAATACAAGATGAAATAAGTTTATTAAAGCTGCTGTAATGACCCTGCTCAAATCTGATTGAAAACTTTGATGTTTGGCCTTGGAAATTTTGTCAAACACTTCACATACAAGGGTCATATAACATTTCAGTTTGCTTTAATGACTCTTTTCTTCAATTAGCATCAATGAGAATGCTTGCAAGAAGACTCAAAATTGACTAAACAATGACCTAACATGAATGTGCAACTTATTTTGACAATATT
>MU225638.1:206590-219280 GCA_018584345.1 Thuja plicata
CCCAGGGTAAATCATTGTGTCATTCTCATTTTTCTATGTATGCATGTTATTGTATTATCATTCTATAATTGCTAAGGGTTAAATCTGAATTTGCACGATCCTCTTCTCGAGAGTTTAGCGTAGGGAATTGTTTTCCGCACACTTAGTTTCCTTTCACCAAGAACATTAACGCAATTACAAGGGTTTGTAGGACTTTGCAGCTACTACAGAAGGTTTGTGAAAGATTCTCTAAATTAGCAGCACCCCTTACAGATCTAACTAAGAAGGGAGTTTTTGGATGGAAGGAACAAGCCTGAGAAGCTTCTAAAAATCTCAAGAAGATAATGAGCTCATGCCCTGTACTAATCATTCTTGATTTCTCCTGATCATTTGAGTTATAGTGTGATGTATCTGGAGAAGGCATAGGTGGAGTTCTCATGCAAAATAAACACCCCATTTCTTTTGAAAGCAAGAAGCTCCACCCCACTGAGAGATCCTATTCTATCTATG
This sequence comes from Thuja plicata, assembly GCA_018584345.1. Taxonomy (NCBI): domain Eukaryota; kingdom Viridiplantae; phylum Streptophyta; class Pinopsida; order Cupressales; family Cupressaceae; genus Thuja; species Thuja plicata. The sequence continues at coordinate 207,080 of MU225638.1, forward strand.
ATAAAGAAATGCTAGCAATCATGTATGCATTGGCAAAATTTAGACAATACTTGGTTTGTGGGAAATTCATGGTTAAAATGGGATCACAATAGTCTACAGTTCTTCCTGAAACAAAAAGATCTTAATGACCGTCAACAAAAATGGGTAAGCAAATTACAAGCTTACAACTTTGATATAGAATATGTTAAGAGTAAAAACAATGTTGTGGCTAATGCACTATCTAGAAGGCCCCACATATGTACTCTTACAGACATTACAGCGGATTGGAAGCACTCCATCATTGCAGAATTGGCTAAAGATTCTCTTGCCGATGATATCATGGAAGGAAATATACCATTCGAAGAGTCTAAAGTAGTAGAAGGGATAATCTTATATAAGGACAAGATATACCTCACTCCAGGCTCAAAAATGAAGATAACGATCATTAAAGAATTTCATGATAGCCCTCTATCAGGACATCAAGGGTATTATAAAAATACAAACAGATAAGAGAAAAGCGCTCTTAGAAAGGACTCAAGAAGGATATACTTAAACATGTTCAAGAATGTATGACATGTCAAAGAAATAAAGTAGAACAAACTCATCCTGCAGGCCTACTTCAACCTCTTCCAATACCAGATCACAAGTGGGAAAGTATCTCCATGGATTTTATAGTGGGCCTCCCCAAAGTACAAGGGAAAGACTGTATATACGTAGTAGTGGATCACTTAACCAAATATGCACACTTTATGGCTATACCCACTGAATACAGAGCACCACAAGTAGCAGAAATTTTCTTCAGAGAAGGGTTTAGACTACATGGGTTACCTAGGAACATTGTCAGTGAAATGGATAGTAGATTCTTGAGCATGTTTTGGCAAGAACTCTTCCATTTGGTAGGCACTGAGTTGACACCTAGCACAAGTTATCATCCTCAAACCGACGGACAAACAAAAATTGTTAATAAGTGGATAGAAGGCTATTTATGGGTAAAATGGCTAGACCTTGGGGAGTATTGTTACAATACGACACACCACCTATCTATTGGAATGAGTCCATTCAAGGCATTATATAGTTATGAAGCAACTTCTTTTGGGAGTTCAATTCTTCCAGAAAGTAAAGTACCAGGAGCCAGAGATTTTGCACAAAAAAAAATGGACATTATGAGAACTCTCAAAGATAACCTACACTATGCACAAAACCAACAAAAGATTTATATTGACCGCCATCGAACAGAACGAGCATTTAAGGTAGGAGATTGGGTTTTCTTGAAACTACAACCCTGTAAGCAAGGGTCTATTAAACCAGTGGGGCAGAAAAACTAAAACCACGATTCTACGGACCCTACAGAGTCCTAAGGAAAATTGAGGAGGTAGCCTATGAACTAGACTTGCATGAGAACAGCCGAATCCATAATGTCTTCCATGTATCACTGTTAAAAAAGGTCCTTGGACAACAAATCACTCCATGTGTGTGATGACCCCTAGCAGGTATTGGTAGTGGCTTGGTCAGCTCATCATCATGAACCTCGTCAACTGATACAGGGTTTTGAGGGTCCCAGTTGGCAGACTTGCTATTTTTAGTAAGTCGGTTTGGTCAGTATTCCACACAATATTCAATTTGTGCAATTCTTTGGCTGGGGACTTACTATTTATAGTAAGTATATTTGTGGCAGTTGCTAATTTTGGCAAGTGCAGTGGATGGCTATGTCAGTCTGGCATGACCAGCAGTGGATGCGGGATTTATCGCATGAGTTTATAGTTATTAATTAATATTTATAAAATATTAATTTAAAATAAAGCCACATTATAATAATACTTTATTATTATAATTTAAAAGTTGTTAATTAAAAGAGTTGTGAACTGAAACTCTTTTCGGGAAACTGTGGCCAAGGATGGATTATAAATATGAGCTCATTTCATTGGGATTGCATTGATTGATTTTATGATATTTTGTTTGTTTTCTCTGAGGAGAAGTTCTGACTTGTGCCCTTGCTAAAGTATAAGGGTCAAATTGGCTTCTGGAAGACTGATTCTTCTGAAGTTAATCTCTTATTGGTTGTTGAAGTATAACTAATCCTTCTTCTTCCATACTGTCTGCCTGTTACTAGAGGAAGAAGTAATTTTGAAATTGTTCATGCACACTGAGGGTACGAATTGATTTGGAGAGTGATTAACGTCTACCGGAATTGCATCATCGAATTATCAATTTGGTTGTAACACTGGGATTGTATTTGTTAAACAAATGAATGGAGTAAGCAATCGTCATTGCTAAGAAGAGATTGCATTGTTTATGTGGTGACGTTGATCAGAAGGATGCGGATGAAATTTGAGGGTATAGTATTGCGGGTGGAGGAAGGATAATAGTTGGAGGTGTATTTACCCTAGCCGCGTATGGTTGATAGGAGGAACTTCTCCTACGTTGTTACTGACAATGGGGATCGAATTGGATAGGAGGCAGCGTGGACACTGGGCTGCAAACGAATTGGGGGACGTGGCTCTATGCCCGTTGACCATTCTGTCGTGTTTGGGGCAGAGCGAGCTTGGACGCAGGAGAACTCCTTGCTGGCCACGTGTAGGGTATCTGCCACATACTGAAGGATTGCCTCGCGGGCTAGACTATCAAACGCAAGCAACACTGTTTGCCGCATGACCAGTCTGCAGACACTCACGGGTTGATAGCTGCAGCATACGCGTGGACATGGAGGCATAGCTGGCCGCCATCACACATGGACGACAATAGAGAAAATATCAGTTTTTAATTATCAGTGCTTTATTTAAATAAATCATTGTATGCAACTTCCAGATACTTTCAATAAATAATTACGCTGGAAATGATTATGTCAGTGGGTTGAAAAACAAATGTTATTGAATTTAATAATCTTCTACTTGATAAAATACCAAAAAATATTTTTTTTTTTTATCAAAGTGAAGATAGATTGTGAGAAGTGCATGAGAATTTGGAAATTAGTTAAAGACCAGAAGCTTACAATAATATATATGCTGGAAATATTCATGCTCGTGGATCAAAAATTATGTTTTGAGATTGATTATATAAATAAAGTGAAACATCCTGGCAAACTTTATTACTGGTGATTGTAAAATATATTGAGACATAGCAGAGCCAAGTTGGGCTCATTACAGTGGTATCAGAGCCATCTTCTTGCCATCCTGTGGGGTAGGAAAATATTTATGCAGATTTGCTGTTATAGTTAGAGTGATCAGCGCTCTTGCATTTTAGCTATGGATAGATACAGGCGGCTTAGCTCCGAGAGCCAGCGCAGCAGTGTAGGAAATAATGAAAAAATAGATACACTAATGGAGAGACTTAGGCTTCATCAGCAGAGGATGGCGGAAAATCTATCGGATCCAGAGACAGTAGATAGGGCAACGAGGTACATGGTTTCTGCCTTCCATAGGCCGGCATCGAGATCACAGGGTAGGAGGCTTGAGTCTTCCCTGACAGGTGTCCGAGATGTGGACCCACCAGTATATACTACGACACCTACTCATGTATCTGAGGATAGACACTCTACACATAGACAGGTGGACGTGTCCGTACCAGTGGTAGACTGCAGTACTGAGCTTCAGCAGGTTGAGGCTTTCCGAGTAGTTGCTGCAATGGGTGCAGAGACAATTGATACAGTAGTTGCCTCTGATGGTTCAGAATCTCTCGAGGAGAGAATTGTTATCGGAGACTTATATGTCAGTTGTCATAGTGTAGCTCCGGAGCGAGAGGCAGCATCCCTCTCAGGTGGGATAGGCGAGAGCATGGAGTTACCTTCTTGTGGTATTGATGATCAGGGTGTTACAGCTAAGTCGGCAGATGTCGGCTCATTTTTAGGAGTTATTGATTCACATCCTGACATCGATTCAGATGTACAGAGTTAGGAGATAGCAATTGAGCATCTGTTACGGGATGTAGATGCAGTGAGTATGAACACTTCAGATTATGATGATATAGACTGCATGGGGGATGACATTCCTTATCAGATATTGGGCGATGACTCTGAGGTGCTCTTGGATGGGTCCCAGGATCACGATTCACAGGGACTCTCTGTTATTGGCGATACTACAAGGGTTTCTGCTTCTTCGGAGCTGTTGGTTGTGGTAGCGACGAGTTGTATCGCGGTTGCAGATGTGTACGAGGACAGTAGCACACATGGGGTGAGCAGTTTTGGGTCAGTTTACTGTCATAGTGCAGTCAGTGGGACGAAGAGCTTGCATAGGAGGCAGGGCTTACAGAGGCATCATGTGTAGTCAGCTGAAGGTGAGTGAAAGAGACATCTCTTCAGTTGTTGAGCATTTTGAAGCGATTCGTTAGATGTTAGCCGCATCAAGTTTGGGTGCTCCTATATCAGATGAGCACGGTGATATTAGTCTTTCCCTAGCAAAGGTTAATGCGCTTCGAGAGGCTGTCAAGGTCTTGAAGCATAATTACACACAGTTAGTTGCTGACAGGGATTGCCTTCTAGAGTGGGGCAGTACCTGTTATGAGATATTATTAGGAAAAGAGGAGGTGGTTGATCTTACCCAGGAGCTTGAGGTGACTGTGGACTCACTGCAATGTACCCAGTTGGCTTTACAGGAGTCACAGTCACGATTGGAGAAGATGACCGTAGAGTTGGAGCATGTTCGGTCTACACCAGCCCCAGACCCAGTTCAGTTGCACATTGAGGTGGTTGGTGGTGAGTTGGCTTCTACGGTTGGGGATGAGGGATGTGATGATGTGGCAGACACATCCGTCCAGGATTTGGGCGCAACACGTATAGAGGAGGTGAGAGCATCAGTGGAGACGAGCTCTCATAGTAATTTGCTTCTGTCTACTGGAAGCAAATCTATTTCCACATTTCGTACAGCTGGTAGGAGTAGGCAGTTAGCAGTGCCACATTTACCGGAGGATCAGCTGTGGGTTGCGGGGAAGCAGGTTGACACTTCCACGTATAATTTTTATTGCACTGAGACATTCATGGAGTATCTTCTTGAGAGTGCAGACTTGTAGGGGAGTTCGTATTGAGTATCTGAGGGTACTCTCATTCGAGGTTGTTGCGCTATACGACGCTTAGTGGGGAGTATTGTAGAGACCTTGGCTACAATGCTTCCCAACAGGGATTTTATGGTTGGGTTTGCTGAGAGGGTTTCCCAGGACCCTACCCAGCCTGCAGTTACGCAAAGTCAGAGATTGGAGCCATCTCCTGATTCCCAGTTTGGTAATGATGAGTCATTGACGGAGATTGGGGCTTTCTATCAGCATTACCATGAGGTGTGCTCATCCTGTTTCGTCGACCCACAGGGAGAGGATTTAGTTTTACATCGATGTGGGTGGGCTCCAGTTTCATACCATCCGTTGTGGGATGGGTTAGTACCATCCTTCGCAAATGGAATTGGCAGTTGCAAGTTGGACCACTTGCAGTATCGATACTCCAGGGACAGTTTATCAAAGGTTTGTTTTGGTGGAAGGGACTCAGGTATTGGCAGAGTTGGTGTTTCAGTTGGGCTGAGTTCCACTGAGTTGTTTCTCCCATCGGCACCTACAGTTAGTCTTCGGATGATGTCGTCCTTGATGTCAATTATTTGGGTGTTGGTGCTACAGAGGCTAGTTGTGCGCGACAGTGATACTACACAGGTTCACCCTTGGGATCCAGGTGGATGGTGATATACAGTTGCTTAGGGATTGCTTGGGGACAAGCAATCTTGGGGAGGGTGGACTGTGATGACCCCTTTTTTAGCAGGTATTGGCAGTGGCTTGGTCAGCTCATCATCATGACCCTCGTGAGCAGATACCGGGTTTTGAGGGTCCTAGTTGGCAGACTTGCTATTTTTAGTAAGTCAGTTTGGTCAGTATTCCAGACGATATTTAGTTTGTGTAGTTTTTTGGCTGGGGACTTACTATTTATAGTACATCTATTTTTGGCAGTTGCTATTTTTGGCAAGTGCAGTAGATGGCTATGTCAGTCTGGCATGACTAGCAGTGGATGCGGGATTTATTGCATGAGTTCATAGTTATTAATTAATATTTATAAAATATTAATTAATAATAAAGCCACATTATTATAATAATACTTTATTATTATAATTTAGAAGTTGTTAATTAAAAGAGTTGTGAACTGAAACTCTTTTTCGGAAACTGTGGCCAAGGATGGATTATAAATATGAGCTCATTTCAATGGGATTGCATCGATTGATTTTATGATATTTTGTTTGTTTTCTCTAAGCAGAAGTTTTGATCTGTGCCCTTGCTGAAGTATAAGGATCAAATTGATGCCCGCTGACCATCTATCGTGTTTGGGGCAGAGCAAGCTTGGACGCGGGAGAACTCCTTGTTGGCCGCACGTAGGGTATCTACCACATGCTGAAGGATTGCCTTGCGGGCTAGACTGTCAAATGCAGGCAACACAGTTTGTCGTGTGACCAGTCTGCAGACACTCACGGGTTGATAGTTGCAGCATACGCGTGGACATGGAGGCATAGCTGGCCGCCATCACACATGGACGACAATAGAGCAAATATCAGGTTTTAATTATTAGTGCTTTATTTAAATAAATCATTGTATGCAACTTCCAGTTACTTTCAATAAATAATTACGCTGGAAATGATTATGTCAGTTGGTTGAAAAACAATGTTATTGAATTTAATTATCTTCTACTTGATAAAATACCAAAGAATATATTTATTTTTTATCAAAGTGAAGATAGATTGTGAGAAGTGCATGAGAATTTGGAAATTAGTGAAAGACCAGAAGCTTACAATAATATATATGCTGGAAATATTCATGCTTGTGGATCGAAAATTATGTTTTGAGATTGATTATATAAATAAAGTGATACATCCTGGCAAAGTTTATTACTAGTGATTGTAAAATCTATTGAGACATAGCAGAGCCAAGTTGGGCTCATTACAATGTGAAGAATTACCTCCACTTGATGACGAAGGGAAACTTATCCTAGAACCAAAAAGCGTTCCCAACATGAGAGAGAATAAATTACGAAACAAGCCCATTCCAGAATACCTGATCAAATGGAAAGGCTTGCTAGAAGAAGACGCAATGTGGGAAGGAGCATAAATTTTTGAACACCCAAACCTTAAATTGCTTGAGGACAAGCAAATTTAGGAGGGGTGGACTGTAATAGCCCCTGATTTTATGTATATATATATATATATTGAATTGTTTGAATATATTATTTTTATCAATTAAATTTATAATTATAATAAAAATTAATATATCAATTAAACATTAATAATGGAATAATTGAATATATTATTATTAAGTAAATAATTGAATAATAATAATTGACAATTAATAAGCATATAATCATTATAAATATTACTTATTATTCTTAATAAATTAATTATCATTCTTATTATTAATTTATTAATTAATTAGTTAATTAATTAATTAATATTTGAATTAATAAACATAACTGCTGCGGTGATTGATGAGTTATCACCAATTAATAAATACATTATCATTGCACATACCTTCCACATCAATACTGCTAGCTCACACAGCCACATTAGCAAACAGAAGGTCGATCGCTGATTACAATATGGGAAGATTAATAGTTAAGGCCATTCCAAATATTATCGGTTTTAAGAAAGAATTGACTAATTGAATGAAGTCAACTATAGACAAGACAAAAATTAAGATTTTAACGCTAAGCAGTGACCAAACAAATTAATTATAGAGACGCAATTTATTTTAAGCTAGTTGGTATAAATCATGCAATAATTTGATTAAGACTATTAGGAAAATTGGGATTAATCACAGCGATCATTGAAGACATTTAACCTAATCACAGCGATTAAGATGAAGGGACATAGAACGTGTCTCTTACCAAGAGACCTGTCTTCCCAAATACATGGTATAACTAGACTATCATCACCTCTTAGTTAGGCATCGAAGAGATAAGGAAAAGCTTACAGTATCATACAAGGAATCTAGGAGTTTGAATCGTAACTTGTGTTTGCTTCAGCAGACCCTGCTCCATAAAACGGGCATACAACCCATCTCTGGGCAAGCTCAGAATCAGAACATGAATTAGTATGTATACATCTAGAGTATATTTAATAGATTTAATTATCAGCAAGTAAATTCTATCAGCCCATTAATATATTTTGCAATTTCTTATTATTATTATTAAGGCTTGGAAAGAGGAAAGTGTATGCAAGGAGAGGCCTATGTAAATCCAGCCAATGAGTTATCTCCAACATAGGTAAAGATCAGCGTCCCTGGACCAGGGCTTGGATCTATAAACTTTGAGGGGTCGATTGTGTTTGGTGTCCAAGCAACCTGTTACAACTTAAGCTTCCTTCTAAGCTGTAGTAATAAATTAATAATAATAAGATTAAAAGATAGATTTTTCAGCTGTTTACAATCATTTAGTTGTCAATTACATTATGGAATATGAATTAAATACATATCTTCTTAAAGAGTTCAATATCTAATGTGGACCTTGGCATAAATTAGTTAAACTAATTTGAGGATGGAGAATCTTTAATGATGAGACAGATATTGTTAAATTCGGAGAAGGAAGAAGCTGAAGCAGTTCAAAGAAGAAATTTGTTTAGAACCAGATGTAAGTCTGGTGGAAAATGTTGTAAAGTGATTGTAGATAGTGGTAGCATAGACAATATTGTGTCTGAAGAAACGGTGAGGAAGCTGAGGCTGAAACGGTTGAAACTTCCCAGCCCATACAAAGTTTCGTGGATGCAAAAGGAGCATCAATTGCTGGTAAGAGAACAATGTTTGGTTAATTTTCAGGTTGGTAATTATAAGGATGAAATATCATGTGATATAATGCCCATAGATGCATGTCACATCTTGTTGGGTAGGCCTTGGCAATATGATAGGCATGTTGTTCATGATGGAAAAAATAATACATATACTATTAAGATGGATGGACAACAATTTATTTTGAATCCAATGAAGAATAAAGATGTTGAAGGAAGTTCAAGAGTTTGTTTAGTTTCTGGAAAAAAATTCTTGAAAGACTTGAAGAAAGAGGGAGTTTGTTTTGCTTTTGTTTCTCAGCCAATGCAAAATGGGACAACAAACAAAGAAGAGAATTTTCCTATAGAAATTCAAAAGCTGATTGATGAGTATGCAGAGATTATGATGAAAGAATTGCCAGATGGATTGCCACTGGTAAGAGAAATCAGTCATTATATGGATTTAATTCCAAGCTCAAGTTTGCCAAATAAAGCACCATATAGAATGACACCTCAGGAAGATGAGGAAATAAATAGACAAGTCCAAGAGTTGTTGGACAAAGGGCTGATTACAAAAAGTCTCAGTCCATGCGCTATACCAGCAGTGTTGGCGCCAAAGAAGGGAGGTGAATGGAGGATGTGCACAGATTCCAAAGCTATTAATAAGAACACTATTAAATACATATTTCCAATACCTAGAATGGATGATTTAATGGATTGTTTGAGTGGGGCAACGTATTTTACAAAAATTGATTTGAAAAGTGGATACCATCAAATTACAATTCATGAAGGGGATGAGTGGAAAACAACATTTAAAACAAAAGACGGATTGTATGAGTGGCTGTTCATGCCATTCGGATTGACAAATGCACCCAGCACCTTCATGAGATTGATGAATCATGTGTTGAAGCCTTATCTTGGTAAGTTTGTTATTGTATATCTTGATGATATTTTAATTTTCAGCAAAACCAAGAAAGAACATTTGGAGCATATTAGGATGGTATTGCAAAAATTAAAAGAGGAAAAACTAATGGTGAATCTGAAAAAGTGTACTTTCATGAAAAAGGAATTAGTTTATTTGGGATTTGTAGTGTTAGAAGAAGGGCTGAAATTGATCCGGAAAAAGCAAAGGCCATTGTTGATTGGCCATCTCCAAAAAGTATGTTTGAAGCCTGGAGTTTTCATGGGTTGGCGAGCTTCTATAGGAAGTTCATAAGAAATTTCAGTGGGATATGTGGTCCCATAACTGAAAGAATGAAGGGAGTAAGGAAAGAATTCAAGTGGACAGCAGCAGCAGAGAAGAGTTTCCGGTTATTGAAGAAGAAAATGACAAAGCAGCCAGTGTTGGCACCACCAGACTTTGGAAAATTATTCCAAGCTGACTGTGATGCAAGAGGAACAGCGATTGGAGGAGTTCTTAGCCAAGAGGATAAACCAATTGCATACTTCAGCGAGAAGTTGAATGAAGCAAAAAGAAAGTATTTTGTATATGATCAAGAATTTTATGCAATTGTGCAGGCACTCAAGAAGTGGAGACATTGTTTGTTACCAAAGGAATTTGTGTTGTACACAGATCACCATGCATTGCAATTCATTAACAGCCAAGGAAAGTTGAACCGAAGGCATAGGAAATGGGTTGAATTTCTACAAAGCTATTCTTTTGTTTTAAAACATAAAAGTGGTAAATCCAATAGAGTTGTTGATGCACTAACTAGAAGGAGCTTGTTGTTAAATGAGATGAAAGTGAATGTTCTTGGATTTGATTCTTTGAGTGAGTTGTATGAACAAGACCCAGATTTTAAAGAAGCATGGGCAGCGTGTAAGAATCCAGTTGGAATAGATCAAAGCCCATGGTTGGAGTATTTTGTTCAAGAGAATTTGTTGTTTAAAGATAAGAGATTGTGCATACCTCAAGGTTCCATATGAGATAATTTGATAAAAGAAAAGCACAATGGTGGATTGGGTGAACATTTTGGCATGGATAAAACCATAGCTCTGTTAGGTGAGAGTTATTACTGGCCAAGAATGAGTGTTGATGTAAAGAAGATGGTTCAAGGATGTACAATATGCCAACATGCAAAGGGTCTGAAACAAAATACTCTGTTGTATTAGCCACTACCAATACCAGAGAGGCCATGGCGACATATTAGTGTGGATTTTGTTTTGGGATTGCCTCGAACACAATGAGGTAATGATTTAGTTTTTGTTGTAGTAAAAAGATTTTCTAAAATGGCTCATTTTATTCCCTATCAAAAAATTAGTGATGCTTCCCATATTGCCAATTTATTTTTCAAAGTAGTTTGGTTGCATGGTTTGCCTCAAAGTATTGTTTCAGATCAGGATACAAAGTTTGTTGGCCATTTTGGTGTACATTGTGGAAAAAGTTAGGCACACAGTTGAGCTTCAGTTCAGCATACCATCGACAAACGGATGGCCAGATTGAAGTTGTGACAAAAGTTTGGGTAATTTGCTGCAATATTTGGTTGGTGAAAAACCAAATCAGTGGGATTTAACATTGCCACAGGCTGAGTTTGCCTATAATAACTCAATTAATAGAAGTGTGGGAAAGAGTCCATTCAATGTTGTTTATGGATACAGCCCAAGGGGTGTAGATGAGCTCAGAGATAGTGCAGATCTAGTGAGGAAGAGTGTTGTAGTTGAAGATTTTGCAGAACATATCAGAGATTTGCACAAAGAAGTGAAGGAGAAATTGGAGAAGAGTACTGCCAAGTAAAAAAACTATGCTGATATGCATAGAAGAGAGAAGGAATTTCATGTTGGTGAGCTGGTATGGGTTCATCTAAGAAAAGAAGGTTTCCACAGGGAACCTATAGTAAATTAAAATGGAAGAAGATAGGTCCATGTAGGATCTTGAGAAAGTTTTCAGTTAATGCCTAAGAAGTTGACCTTCTGGAGGACATTGATATCTCACCTATATTCAGCGTTAGTGATATGTATAGACATTATGAGGGAGAGACTAGTACAGTAGCACACATACCAACAGAGGGAGATCATAAACCAGCATGGATTGAGCGATTGCTTGAAAAGAAGGCTGAGAATGTGGATGTTATAGTTGATTCTAGAGTTGCAAAGAAAACCGAAGGAAAGGAATACATGGAATATCTGGTTCGTTGGTAGGATAAACCAGCCGAGGAGGCATCATGGTTGAAGGAAAATGAGTTGGCTAAGTATGGAATTCCAATTCCAAATTGGCCAAAATGACCATGAGTTCATTCTCATGAATCATTTATCTACCCGAGGTGTCTGATGCAGGAGCATCCAGGTGTATGTACAATCCTCATCATCCAAAAAAAAAGATATTGGTTTTGGTCTCAATTTTGGTTTAGTTTGAAATCAGTCATTAGGAGCCGTCAGGAGCTGTCATGCTAGTTACAACTATGATTTTCAATTTTTGCTTGGTTTGGGTTCAATTGTTAGGAGCAATCAGGAGCCGTCAGGAGCCATCAAGAGTGATCCGGACAAATTAGGAGCTGACAAGTGTTGTCCAACATAA
>MU225638.1:219346-231638 GCA_018584345.1 Thuja plicata
ATATATATATATATATATATATATAATTGATATTCATTGTGGCTGCTGAATTTCTTTTCAACTCCTCAATTTAAACTTGGAAAGACTATTCACTTCCCTCCTCTTGACTATTCACTTCCCTTATGTGTGTGTGTGTGTGTGTGTATTTGAACCCTTTTGTAAGGGGTTGTTTCTTCTTGGGGGGGTTCTTTTGGAGAGTTATTTTATGATTATTGTTGATTTTGGAGGCAAAACATTGAATTCTTTTTGGAGGCAAAATGTCTCTTCATGTTTCATAGGTTGTAATTCCAGTTTCTTTGTGTTGTTGAAATTCAATTAATTGCTACAATTTGTTTGTGAGTTGTTGTTGGTAATTTTTTGCTACACGTTTGGGCATATCCACGAGCACGGCTGCTCTATGGTTGTAGTTTCATATTTCTTGCTCCATTGTAATTACTCCACCAACCGTTCAATGATCAAATCCTTATTTTCTATCATCCTCTATGACCATTTTACCTCTTTATTCCTCCACCACGCCTTATCCTTTTCTTCTCTTTTCTATTTCAATCACCAATAATGCCCTCAACATTTCTTGGATGTTGCCAACAAGTGGCAGATTTGGATTTTTACTTGTCAATTGTCTAAGACTTCTCCATATATAGTCCACAAGTGCTATGAAAGGTTCAAGAATTTGTCCCCAACTGCATTTATTGGAGTCCATAGTCTACGTTCCTTTGAGACATATTGTCCTACAATTCACTGCCTTGTCCATACTTCCACAACTTGTATATGTGTCTAACAAGGCAATTTCAATTAAAACCTCTGAAAAAAACCATATCTTTTATACTTTGATGAATGTTCATACCTGGTTCCAAAGGCTCACTTCAGAGGTTGATCCTCAGAGAAATGATAAGATTGTAACTTGCTTATCACAATATTAAATAGAGAGATGCCAAACCAACAAATCAAAATTGAATAAAAACAATCTTAAAACATATGAGAAATATTCTTGGTTGATGTTGATTGTAAATGCACCCGGGATGCTCCTACATCAGAGATGCCAAGTAGGAAAATTTTGTGAGTTCTAGAGTGAAGTAGTTGGACTACTCTTACAGGTTGTTGGCAACATGCAACGAACTCCATCACTATTCTAGACAGAAATAATTTTTCCTCCGCCTCTTCCATTACTTAGCTGGGATACTAGCCGACCTCCTCCACCAAGTGTGCTCTCTTCTCCTCTTCCCTCTCGTAGACTCATGTCCACCGCAAGCCATCCTCCTCCACCAAAGACAATCTTTGTTCCTCTCCTCCTTTGTCGGATCCAACCCACCACCAACCAACCACCTCCACCAAATCTCACCGGTAGCATCCTCTACCACTTCCACATGCAAACACACCATACTCTCATACAAATCTGCAACATCTACTTGCACTTTCTTTCTAATTTCTACATACTCATATGCAATATCTTCTATTTTCATCTCTTTTCCACAAAACTCAGAAAAACCAATGATTACCTCTGTTGCAACATCCTCTTTGACCTCTACTACTGCAATGTCTTCTTCATCACCTCTCGCTACAATATCTTCACTCAACACGAGCAACTCTTCAATCATCATAATCTCCTCTCCAAGAAATGCACCATCAAACGGTGGTCCTTGATCAAATACTAGACCCTTATGAACCTCTTTGACAACCTCCACCTTTTGAACTTCTTCCTCTTCTATTACCTCAATCCGCAAGGTACTTTCATCTCCATCGCTTTCATTCACTAACTGATGTTCCATCGTGACCATTTCCTCCTTTCTTTTCTCTTCATGTGTGTAGGCTTCTTTCACTTCTTTCACCTTTTGGCTGCAATTATCTTTCTTCAATGGGCTTCTCCACATCCTATAGCTCTCTTCCCAATATCACTCCAGGAACAAAACCAACATGGGTCTCCTCAACCGGTCAAGCTCTCAACCGGTCAAGACTTTCGCACACCTGCAACGATCCTCTTAAGCCCTTTACAACCGCTTCACACTCTCAAGAGTGAACTACCTCATGGTCGGCGATTTGTTCACACACCTCTCGCATCACTTACAGGTCTTGGTGCCAGACTACCTCACGTTCGACCCTCTGTCTGCACGCTCAAGACCACGAGCTTTGATACCAATTGATGCAAACGAGGGTACTCCCCTTCGCCTGCAAACACAAATCTCAAACACGAAGCCAAAACTCATGCAGATACTCTCTTGTCTCAAATTAAATCTTCACTCATTTATTAGACAGTAACAGAAAGAAACAAAACCATTTTGTGCAAAGCAAATTATAAATCAGACCTCATGGGGCCTCTCCGTGCTCATTCTCAATTGCAACCCCTCTTCCCTTTCTATACACTTTTCTAAACTACTATTTTTCCCTACACAGCCAACTTCCTACCCACGCACCATTCTAGTCTATTCTTCTACAAATTGGCATGCATTTTGGGAGGCTTCCCCCTGTGCGTAACCCCTTCCCTTCTCTACACATCGATTTATTGCCCTTTCCTTCCAATGCAGCATATGGCATTCTGATCTTGGAAACTCGAGAGGCGATTGTCATTTCATATTTCCTACTCCACTGTAATTACTCCACCAACCGTTCAATGACCAAATCCTTGTTTTCTATCATCCTCTATGACCATTTTACTTCGTCATTCCTCCACCACGCATTATCCTTTTCTTCTCTTTTCCGTTTCAATCGCCTATAATGCCCTCAATGTTCTTGGACGTTGGCAACAAGTGGGAAATTTGATGTTTCACTTGTCAATTGTCTAAGACTTCTCCATATATAGTCCACAGGTGCTACGAAAGGTTCAAGAATTTCTCCCCAACTGTAGTTATTGTAGTCCATACTCTACGTTCCTTTGAGACATGTCCTACAATTCAATGACTTGTCCATACTTCCACAACTTGTATACATGTCTAACAAGACAATTTCAACTAAAACATTTGACAAAAACCATATCTTTTATACTTTGATGAATGTTCATACCTAGTTCCCAAGGCTCACTTCAGAGGTCGATCATCAGATTGCAATGATAAGATTGTAACTTTCTTATCACAGTATTAAATAGAGAGATGCCAAACCACCAATCAAAATTGAATATAAAAAATCTTAAAACAGGTGAGAAATATTTTTAGTTGATGTTGATTGCAAATGCGACTGGGATACTCCTACATCAATTAACCCTACATGGAAGGGTTACGAGAAGTGGCAGTCCCATGCCTGAGATAAGAAGTTGGGTTACCCCAACAAATGGATCTAGTCTAGGTTGGACGTTCCTGTCTCTTTTGGGTTAAATGATGAATTGATTACCCCAAGGGATGGATCCAATCCTGGTTGGACATTCTTGCCTCTTGTGGGTCAAGTGATGAATTGATTACCCCATGAGAAGTATCTAGTCCTGGTTGGACATTCCTGTCCCTTATGAGCCAAATAAAAAATTGATTACCGCAAAAGATGGATCTGGTCCTAGTAGGACATTCCTGCCTCTTGTGGGCTAAGTGATGAATTGATTATCGCAAGAGATGGATCTAGTCCCAGTTGGACATTCTTGCCTCTTGTGAGCCAAGTGATTAATTGATTACCACAAGAAATGGATCTGGTCTTAATTGGACATTCCTGCCTCTTGTGGGCCAAATAATGAATTGATTACCTCAAGGGATGGATCTAGTCCTAGTTGGACATTCCTAACTCTTGTGGGTCAAATGATGAATTGTTAACCCCAAGGGATGGATTTGGTACTAGTTTGACGTTCCTACCTCTTGTGGGTCAAATGATGAATTGATTACCCTAAGGGATGGATCTGGTCCTAGTTGGATATTCCTACCTCTTGTGGGCTAAGTGGTGAACTCATTACCCCAAGAGATGGATCTAGTCCTAGTTGGACATTCCTACGTCTTGTGAGCCAAGTGAACTATGTCTAAATATCTTCATGTGTATGCTTTGTGTTTTCATGTGCGTGCTTTGTGTTTCATGTGTATACTTTGTGTTTGAATATAGTGTGTCTACTTGTGTATGCTCTGTGTCTTTATGCATTCATGTGTATACTTCGTGATTTCAAGCGTATGCTCCATGCTTTGCTCTACATTTTTAGTTGATCTAGAAGAAGAGAATAACTAAGAGTGAACCAAAAGATATGAATTTGAGGCGTGCTATCATGCAATCATTGGTTTTTGCAAATTTAATTGGCACCATTATGAAATGGCCTTGACCCTTTTCTCTGGAAGATGAGAAAAAACTTGTCTTAAGTTAAGCTTTGCCAAGTTCCGACTATCGATCATAATTCACATTCAAAAAAGGGAGAAAACATATATGATACTATCAGAGTTAACAGTAGAAGGTGAATTACGGATGGGATTCTATGATCATTCAATCATTGCTTGAGGACAAACAATTTTGGGAAGGGCGGACAGTCATATCCCTGCCATAGCAGATAAACTAGATATCAGAAAAAAAAAATTATAAAATAAGACTACACAATTTTCTGAAAAACATCAAACCTAAGGAAGTAGACAATGGACAGAAATAAGAGAGGTCAGTATAGTAAGCAACAATGCCTAAGAAAGAAACAGCAATCTATATAATAGAGCAGCTATGCCTGGAGAGAAGCAGTGATACTCAGAATAACAACAGCGATCCTATTAATAAAAGTCTCATAAAATAATCCTTGTCAAGGGGCAGTTTATATTAAATAAACATTAAAACAACCAGTGGCGGTTTAATTAAAAGGTAAAAATACAATGAAAGGGTGCCACTCTCATAAGAGGACACAACCATAAGAAGGGACGTGTCTTTCCCACGTCACAAAGGAAGATATAAATTCTCAAGGAGGCATTGGAAATAGATACAAAGAATATCGATCAGGATTAAGATATCTGATCAGAGCAACAAAGTACTCATAACTGATCTGCTTACTATATCCACTCATTGGTGGAGCTACAGTTTGGGGACATTACAGTGGTAATATGAAGACTAGATTGCGAGCCGACCACACTCTATAACACATAGTTAAATATGTGTTGATCGCCCAAGTATTATATATAATATATATTAATAGGAATAGAAAAGGAGAAAAAGCTATGACGCAACAAATATATATTATTAAAGAAGCAATCCTTATTAGGCAATGAAAGTAATTCACAAGGACGGAGTTTAATATACGAAGAGGTGTCATTAGCAAAGAGGTATAATCTGAATCCTATTATGAAAGCTTGTGTCTATCATCGTATCCATTGAGGAGACATAAATGGGGAGAGAAAAGGTGAATTGAAGGAAGAAGGTAGTCATTTATTTCTGAGCTTAGAGCAGATATTAAAAGGAAGGATGGGCAATAATAAAGGATTCCAGCAGGATTCCGGATGGGAATCCGGAATCCTGCCGGGATCCAAGCAGAATCCTGGCAGAATTAGTACCAGAACCAGGATCCGGCCTTCAGCAGAGGAATCCGGTAACGTAGAGAGTTATTATTCAGATTTTCAGGCAGACTGAGCAGAGGAATTCCATGTGATAAAGGAGGTCAGTCTAAGAGGTCAACCTGATATGAGAAATCAAACTTAAAATATTTATACAGCTGTGGCATTGCATCCGTAAGTCGGTTTCCAAAATAGGCTTATCCCATCTTATTCTTGAGTAAGAATTACATCTCTAACTACAGTTTTGCTCCTATTTCATTTTGGATTTGTGAATTTAGGGCAAAGTATAACGTGATCCCTAAAGGGGACATTACAGTGTCCTAAATGATCCAAACACCCTAGAAGAGGATGTCATGCTAGAAATTGATTGACAATGACATTCGTCCATGTCCAAAACTGTTACACAACTTCAACTAATACCAATTTGTCCATGTGCTGAAATGGTATGCAGGATGGTTTCAGGACTAGCTAGAAACTTTCTAGACAAGACAAAAAGCAGAGTCCACATGATTTAAAAAAGTTAAAGAATTCAAGATTTGGAAGATTCAATTTCTGGGGACTCTTGAGCTCCTCTCTAGAAGTTCTTCCTAACTTGTGTTCTATAATATTAATATTTTAAAATCCCCAGGAAAATTCATTGTAAGGTGGTTCATTTTAGAACTTTTGGTTGAATTGAACTTCTGTTGTTTAAGCCTATGAGTCTTATAGGAGTTGAAGTGTGTTATGTGGGGCTTGGAAGGTGTTTTAATCTTGTTGTTTGTGAAAGAAATGTGCATGAAGGCCTCTTCAAGGCACTAAACCTTTGTAGTAATTCGTGAAATAAATGCTTGACAAGAAGATCCCTCACTCTTTTGCAGTTTTCTGTTTCTCCTATTTTATATTTTGTTTATAATTTCCTCCTTTATTTTATGTGTCCAAGGCCTCTATTTTTATTTGTAATTTTATATATATGATTCCTTTATGTTATTTGCGTTTGCCCACAAAACGTTTGAAACATAGACACTACTCTTACATTTTGGACAAAAGAAAACAACTTAGACAATCAAATCACATTAATATAATATAAGATTATTATTAGTGAATTACATAATGAAACATCAACTCAGATTATGAATCCTATTACAAAATTTAATGTTCCTCTTCTCTTAAAATATAAATGAATCAAAAGAGCCAAATCTTTTC
Source organism: Thuja plicata (assembly GCA_018584345.1). Classification (NCBI taxonomy): domain Eukaryota; kingdom Viridiplantae; phylum Streptophyta; class Pinopsida; order Cupressales; family Cupressaceae; genus Thuja; species Thuja plicata. The sequence continues at coordinate 225,946 of MU225638.1, forward strand.
CAGTGCTCAGATATTAATCATACAAATTACTTTATTGTTCAAAATGAAAATGATTATCAATGATGGAGGAATAGGTGAAAGAAATTTCTGCCAAGAGAAATTTTGAAAGGGGAAAGAAACTAGTTAAGAAGTACAACTTAGGCATTGCAATAGCATACAATTTGAAAAATCAGCAAATGCATAACTGACCTCTTCTGAGCTTATTAGATAAGATTTCTCAACAATGTTAAGGTAAGATCGTGATGCTCGTCTTCCAGCGATCTGTACAAAAACAAAGAACTCAAAATAAAAAATAAACTGTTAAAAAAAAATCAAAACGTAGCAACTTTAAAAGGAATTCTAGTCAAATTTAGTTTAGTCCAAGTAATGGCAATTGTAGTAAAATAAAATTTAGCAGGCTTCAAATAATCTAACAGAGAATTGCAAAAAATGTATATATACTCTTCAGTGACTGCTTATTTACTGCACAGTCTGTTTGGTATGTTTTCGTGCTTGTCAAATGCTCCTAGAATGATTCCAAAATGCCATTTTTCTTTCTAGAGCACCAATTGATGCCTGTAGATGTGAATGATTTCGTTTCTCCTCGATCTCCTAATAATTAACTGTATTAAATGTCTTTTAAATACAAGGAAAGAATTATATTATGCAAATCTGTATTTAGTCAACCCTAAGCAAATAGCCAATACGGGCATAGTGTGGTGGTCAAGTCGTATCATTGTTGTGGTGGCCACCAAGGTTCAAATCCCCACTGGGCCGCTGTGCTCGCGGACTGTAGGCCTTTGATAGGCCATTGTGCTCACAGGTTTGAACAAAATGTGTTGTTAAATTGGGAACTAAGGTCCTCCGATGTGGTCTCGGCAATAAAAAGTGGGAAGAGATCCTTTGTAAGTGTTCTATCTAGGCATAGAAGTAAACAAGAAGATTATATGAATGTATAAGGCTGTGTAAACATTGAAAATATGTAAGTGATAAATGTACAAAAATATGTGCAATAAGCATAGTTGCATGGGTAGTCATACCCATACTCCTGGGACACGTACTGGGTACTGGTACGCATACCCAAGTACTGGGTACTCAGTGGAGAGCATCATAGCTAAGGACCTTGATTAAGATTTCTGGTTTTTGTTTCAATTTTTTGTTTGCATATCAGCTTGTTGTTTATCAAGCTTATTTCAATATGTAATTACTAGTCAGTTTGAAACTTCGATACAATGATTGTATGACATTTCAATTTGTGTACTTAATCTTCAAAGTTAATGTTTGACAGTAGACTTTATCACTGTTCTTGTTTTGAAAACTCAATGTCATTATATTTTTAGAAATTCTATAAAATATTAAATTATATAAAAAATTTGACGTACCCAAAGTACCCACGTCTCTTATTTTGAAAAAATAGCCAGTGCCCATACCCGTACCCGACTCCGAAGTACCCAAGGACCCTCGTCTCCGTGCAACCTTGGCAGTAAGTGATAACTTAGGGTGAAAGCCCTACTTTGTACAGAGTTATTTATCATTGTCTATTTATTAAAACATTACCCTCAAAATAAACACAATACTAAATAAGAAATAGCATGAAATTTCACAATTATACATATAAGTGAAAATTCTTATAATTTCTTATCTAAATTCTTCACTTTCACTAAAATTTTCTTAAAAAAATAATAAAAAATTCATAAAATCAGAAAAAACTTTAATAGCACTAAATTTTTATTTAACATCCTTCCATGAAACTATAGCCTTAAGGTCAATTCTACCCTCCTTTACTAATAATAATTTTTTTAAATAAAATGTTCTGTTTCAAGAGTGTAGGCAACTCCTCGGTTATGAGGTTGGGAGCGAGTTGAAGGTGGGTGAGAGGGCTGAGAGAACCAATGTGGCTGGGAGTCATGACCTCCCCAAGCTGTCTAATTGCATCCACATCAGCGTCCACAAGGAAGAGTGTGACCTTTGGGCTGATCTCCGGGCCGTTGAAGACTACAAGAATTTAGCATCCTTATATGGGGCACTACTCTAATGATTTAACAACACTCATAGATGTGCCGCCACATCAAGTGCTACGTTATTGATTTGGACCTAAATCTGCATGAATACATTCCAAACAAATCATAAATTAAGTGTTAATACTGGTTAGGAGCCTATCATAAATGACTCTACTCCAAATGGTGTATGGAGTCAAGAAGACGACTATCTTCATTCTCCCCCTGTTAGTGTAGCTCTCAAAACTTAGACAGTTTGTCTTATTGCTGTTTCAACTTGTTGTTTGAAGATGTGTCTCCTTCCACCGTTTTATATTGTTTTGTGTTCGGATAATATGAGACTTTTTCTTTATTGTATAAAAAGATAATAAAGTTATTGTTCATTTCTTTTTCAAGTGAAAAGTGTGTAAGCAACTCAAAAATGGCTGAACCCTAGCTACGAAGTTTGCTCCAAAAAAAGACTATTAAAGAGCAATAGAAAAACCTAATAGATTTGGGAGCAAAAAACATCATTCCAGCAGGGCGAGCCCTCACTCCACCACAACCGCTTCTGTATAATCTATTGAAATCCAAGCACTATCATCCTCCAAGATCAAACAAACAGAGCGCGAGAGATATTTGATAGCCCTCTTAGCCTTCTTTTCTCTCACGATCCATATGAGGAGACTGAGCTTTTTAAAGGCACCTGAAAACAGAGAAATTAATCTCAAAAGAATAGGAGCTCTCATTACAACAAACTTCTTTCTTATGCATTCTTTTCATTATTAGTTGAGGCGCAAGGAAGCTCACCACAAGCTCACAGAAAGACGCCATAAAAAACCAAGCCACGAAACTTGCTGGTGGCCACCGGAAAAGGGCAACCAGGAAAGGCCAAAGCCGCCCCTGGCGCAGTTTCTGACATCCCATGATATTCTTTTCGTATGAAGTGTTCTACCAGCATCTTAACCAATCCCTTATTCAAACTATTTGAGATGAACATACAATATATTTCAGTGTTTATCCTGCCGCGAGCTTCCTCTTCTAAAAAATCAGAGCCAATCACCCCCCTTCAGAGCACTTAGCATTCTGAATTTCAAACCCAATGGTCAGGCACTGGTCCGAGTTAGGGCCGCAAAATGCTATATCTTGTTTGCCACGATAGATATAGATTTCGAGATTTGTCTAAAATATTAAGAGCAGAACGCAAAGTAATGGGTTATCATCGAAAAGCCTGTCAATAGACCTAAACAAAATGCCATTACTCGCCTCCAGAAGAGACGCGTGACATGCGCCACCTTAAGGAAAAGAGTCGTTGAACTCCTCTCTCATCATCCGTTGATGATATTTCCTTCTGGTAAACTCTTTTTTTATTGTACCTAACTGTGAGCTGAAAAAAGCAATGACATATTTATTTAGTACGTGTTTTTTCAGTGGCGCGGGGGGATTTTTGAAAAAGGTGGTAAGATATTTATTTTGTGATTTTTTCGCTTTTTTGGTGTGGGGGGAGTGCGTGGTGTTTCCAATCAGGTTTGGAATTCTCAGTCTCGTTGTTGAGTTTCAAATTAATTAGACCATTATATTTTTATAAAATTGTATACTATTTTATAATATTTATTATTATAATTATATTTTTATGAAATTGAGTACTAATTTATATATTTATTATATTTTTAAATTATGTTTATTATATTATTATAATTATATTTTTATGAATTGTATATTAATTTATTATATTTTAAAATATATTCAAATTTTTTATTGTATTTGTTAGGCAATATATTATTGCATTTATTTGTGTACAATTAGTAAATTAGTTTTCATCAATCATAAGTCACTATTTGATTACATCTATAACACAAGTACATGTCACTAATGGCACTTATTTTTTAGAATTATAGTTTATAATTATTTAGAATAAAACTCAAATAATTTATTATAATTATTTAGAATAAAACTTAAAAAAATTATATACATAAATACATTATTATTTAATTCTATATTGAATCTTTACTTTATAAATAATCATATGCCTTTTTTCCACTTGTTTGGATGATACTCTCCCTACCAGCCATGAGAGATACAATGCAACTATCTATCATATAGAAAGGTTTGATCATCTCATATCTAGAAGATAGCGTTACCAATGTTTTCAAGTGAATTTCAATTTTTATGTTCTCTTTCTAGGTAGTGGACTAAATCGATGTTAAGAGATAGATTAAATTGCTAATGTCCATCATGCCACACATTAATACAACTGTAAATCAAGAAATTTAGAAAATGAGGGAAAATTCATTAATGCAACAAATAATAAAGTAGGTGGGACTCACCTTGTCATATTTTTTCATCTTGATTTACAAAATGAGGGAAAATTCATTAATACGACAAATAATAAAGTAGGTGGGACTCACCTTGTCATATTTTTTCATTATTTTTGAGAAAGCCAAAAGATTGAGCGAACTGTACAAGGCAAAGATAAAAGATCAGAAGATACAGCGACTCTTTATTATAAAGAATAAATAATGAGGAGTGTTGTTACCTGTAACTTTTCACGACTGTTAATTTCTGATAAAATGCAGTGCAAGCAGTGCGGACCATTTCGTTGGCTCTCCTGAGATCCCTTTTGCAGAATTTCTTGTTGTCTGGGCTATCGAGAATGCTGAGAATTGTACACAGCGGGATGTCTGGAGTAATCCTTAATCTTACATCATTTATCTCTTCCATATGAACAGATCCTGCAAAAACGGAGTAATATAAGTTAAATAAAGCTGATCATATGTACAACGATATAGAGATACTTTATAACCTAAAGTTTAGCTCAAATAAAGCTTCGTTGAGAAATCGTTAGGCTAAAATAATGTAAAATTCTAGAAATTGTAGAAAATGATGAACCTAACCTGTAAATATGGAGTTTTTATGATAAAATTATGATTTTTTAATGTAGAATTGCAAAATGTGATCAGGAATATTAAAAAATATCAAATATTCTAATAAAATGAAAGAATTGAAGCATATCTGACTAAATTCATCAAGATTTCGTGTACTCACACTGCAGTAAAATATGACTGTATTTGAGATGACAATGCAGATCATATGTACAAAGGATATTGAGGTATTTTATAACCTAAAGATAGTTCAAATAAAGCTTCGCGTGAGAAATCGTTGCGAAATAATGCAAAATTATTTTAGATGATATTTTATATGGAAATTGCAGAAAGTGATAGAATTTAAGCCGTAAATTATAAAAATTTTAAAATAAAGATTGTCATTTTTTTATAATGACTTGCAAAGTGTGATCAGACATATTGTAAATCGGGGCGTTTTTATATTAAGACTGTCAATTTTTAGATGATGAATGGTATAGTGTGATCAGAGATATTATTAAAACAAATATTTTAAGAAAATATTATAATGATCAAGTGCAGGAATCTGCCATAATTGAAGCACATCTGACTAAATTCATCAAGAATTCCTGTACTGAAGTAATTTACTGTAAATATTTAAGTAAATAAGATCCATACCGGCACATTTCTTAGGATTTTGAGGTGTTTTTCGGGAAATATCACTGGTCTCAAAATCCTGGCAAGGTTTACTGCGGACGATAGATTTGAAGGCAACCAGAGATGATATTTGTTTATACAGCTCAGCCGCTTCCTTGACAATCTCTTCTACTCTGCCACGGTAAAATCTATTCACTCTGCTAAGCTCCTCATCTAATCTCTTGAAGAAAATCACTTCATA
>MU225638.1:245196-255821 GCA_018584345.1 Thuja plicata
TGAGAGAATCAGAAACCCAAAGGCTTGTGGATTTGGTGGAGTGAAACTATCTTGGTGATGAATATGCTTGATGTGTTTGGGTGAGGTGAAAAGGTAGAGAAGTATGCTCTTCTCTCTTTGAGAAAATTCAAAAATCAAACCCTTGAATCTGAACCAAGTCGTGTCACCTTTAGAGGGCCTGCCGGAAGTTGAACCTTCGGGAACGATCCAAGTGAGTACACACCTATCGCCGGTGATTCCACCTCACTCTAATAAAGTCTAATTTGTTGATTCCAAAGACTCCAAAGCCATGGTAACTTCTTTCTCATGATTTCGACTATCATCATGAGAAAGCCTTGTTTGTCATACTGAGCGGTGTCGCTCCCAGCCTTGCTTGCAAGGGTGTATGACTTACAAGTGTTGGTGTGGCTGTGAGGCCCCAGCTCTGTATCAGAGGCACCAAAGGTTATTGTGAATGGAAGCCCACTAAACACTCTCTTAGTTAGATGCCTACCTGGTTCACCTCTGAAAGGAGACATAATCTATGCGCAGGGAGAGGGAAGAATCTCTCCCCTAGATTCTCGATAGAGGTATGCACCTAGATGCTTGAAGTGGTATATGATGCTGGCCCCTGCTTTAAGGGTAACCTTCAAACATATATACTTAGTCCTTGGAAACACCAAAAACACGAGCGCTCTTTCGAGGGTGACACTATTGTGTGAGGTGCACGCATACGCATAAGACAGCGAGGCACATATTTTGTCTTCTCAACCAATTTTCTTTGTAGGGATAACTAAGTGTTTGTTTTTGAGTCTTAAACTATCTGAATCATCATCAAACAAAGACTCCCATAATTCTGCCAAGTTGCTTTGTCCTTGGTAGAACTGTTTACGACTACTATTTGTGTCACTACTACTTGATTGAAACTTCGTGTCTGTAAACGAGTGCTTTTCACCTTGAAATGGAGATTACTGATTTGTATCATCATAAAAATGCCCTGAACCTAAAAATTTTGTCAGAGAACAGTTCCTACTATGTCTTGAAATCTAGTTTTATCTCAAAAACTGAGTCCGTTTACCAAAATTTGGTCTTTTCTCGCGTGAACTATCAGAAACCTAGCACTTGCTCGCGTGAGCTGGCATTTTCTCATGTGAAGTTTAGCACTTTCTCGCACGGTGAGGCATTTCCTCATGCAAATTTGTAGCCTAGCGTTCAAAACAATGAGCTTTTTCCTGTTAACTGGTGAACTTTTTGCCTAATCTAAATTTTGTCTGGGGTATAATTGCTTGTTTCCTTGTTGTCTGCAGTCTGAAACTGGTCATTTTGAGTTGTGAACTGACTGATTCTTACTCAAACTTGTCTTGTCTCTTTGTCTCCATCCTGTCTTTTTGTGTTTTTGTACCTTGCGACACGATTGTCATATCTCGGCTATTCTTGCCATACTCTTGATGATTCATGTCGGGTGCATCTCACACCTTGGTTGTTCTAGCCTATTACCTCTTTTTTCCTTTGATATCTCTAGAGATAGAGTTCTGAGTCAGATCTTAAGTTTCCTCTTGTTTCAGCTTCATCTATGCCTGTTACGACTAGGAGCAGCAATATTTTTCCCATACGCGGTTCCAGAGTAGGTAGAAATAAACCTCACAATCAAGGAAAATGTCATTCTGAACCCATTATTCAAGTTGATAATCAAGAGGGATCCTCACATTCCTCTTCCCTGTTTAGTATAGATCTGAGTCCTAATCAGAAACCAGTGTTACAGGTGTGTTCTAATCCGTTGTTTCAAGATCAGCATAATCCACTTCTTTCAGATCATATGCCACCATTCCCCAAAGGTGTAGAGCTTCCTAAATATGACAAGTATCTAGGTACCACTGATCCTCAGGATCATTTAAGAGAATTTGGTGCCTTATCGATGGATTTTATACATGACCAAACATATTTGATGCATCTTTTTCCATGAAGTTTGGGTGGACCTGCCATGGAGTGGTTTTTGCGACTACCCACTGGTATCAAGACTTTTGACGAGATTGCCAATCTCTTTATACAACATTATTCTCACAATATTCAACATCCTGTCAATATAAGGGACCTTTGCAACCTCAAGCAAAGGCAAGGGGAACCATTCTTAACATTTCTCTAAATATGGAGACAAATTTGCACAAAGTACCCTCGCAAAATACCCAAATCTGAGAAACTCGATATATTCTTGGATAATCTCACCCCTGATTTTGGGTATCAAGTCCAACTTCAAGGTCCCCTTAATTTTGATAGTATGATAAAACAAGTTGTGAGAATAGAAGCATTCATGGTTTAAAAAGGTGAATTAACCTTGTATAAAGATAACAAACAAAACTCCTCATCGTCCAACAAAGATAAAGGGAAATTTTCCAACAAAAATAGGGATGTTGTGAATGATTGGGTGGTTGATAACGTGACTTCAACTTCTTCAAAACTGGTCTTCAATCTCACCTCTGGTATACAAGTGACCAAAGCTGTTGAAAAGGCTGCAACCAATACTCAACAGCCTTCTAGATTTTCTGACAACAAACCTTGGGCAGCGCAACCCAAGCGTGAATTTACCTCTTTGGGAGAACTGCTTTATGTGGTTTTCAAAACTTTGGTACAAAATTAGATTCTTGCTCCTTTGGAGAAACATCTATAAGATCTACAACCATGACCTCATTGGTGGAATGAGAATGCGTACTGACTACCACCAAAACAAAGGTCATAAGACTGCTACTTGTCTCCAATTGCGTCATAAAGTTCAAGATTTGATTGATAACAAGGTTATCATTGTGGAGAATCATAACAAGAATTTAGATCATCAGGCATTCAAAGATCCCTTTCCTCATCACAAGAAAGGCGAGTCCTCCAACGCTCAGAATAATAATGCCAAAGTTAATTACGCACATACCACTTACGATAATGTTATCAACATGATTGAACCAGTGGAAGTGGAATATTGCAATATGTTTACTAGCAAGGGAAGTGGGAATGCTTCTAAACCCAGAACCATGTTTGTCTTGAGAGGCCCTGGGTCTCGATTATCAAAATCTGAAACATCTCAAGATTGTGCGAACGTTGTTACTAGATCTCAGGCTAAAATCACTATCAAGGGTCCTAACCCTTCTGCTGCTACGTCCGCGCCAAAACAAATTATGGATAAGACTGTTGTTGGCTCTACCAATAAGACCACAAAGGTGGTCCCTACGCCTCCTACTGCTGGTTATAGCATTCTTGACCAGCTTCAAAGAACCAATGCTCAGATAACTATCTTTGAGCTATTGAAGATCTCGCCTGGTCATAGGCAGATTCTAGACAAAGCTCTCACAGAAGCTAATGTCCCCAAAGATATCAATCTAGATCAGTTTCAATCCATGGTGGGTCACTTGACTTCACCGCATTATTTATCCTTCTCTGAAGAAGATGATCACTCAATTAGTCACCCGCACAATGCTCCTCTACACATAGAAGTCATGATAAGCAAATAGCTAGTCCGCCGCGTCCTCATTGACAATGGTGTTGGTCTGAATATTTGCTCCGCTCATTTTCTTACTCAGCTAGGGTATGGAAAAGATCACGTAGATTCTTGCAAAAGAATTACCATTAAGGCCTATGATGAAGAAGAGAGAAAATCTAAAGGTCTATTTGTGCTACCCATTTGGGTTGGTCCAGTTGAAAGAGACGTCACATGTCAGGTGCTAGATCTTCCTCTTGCGTATAATATCTTGCTAGGGAGACCATGGATCCATGAGATGCAAGCGGTTCCTTCTACATACCATCAATATATTAAGTTTTATTTTCAAGGTGCAGAGGTGACAATTCCTGCCAGTATGGGCTCTTACTGTAATGTGTTCACTCAATCAGCTGATAGTCTTGTTCCAACTAATAGAGAATACATAGAACTTTGTGATGCCAAGCTCAGAGATATGGGACAGGCCCTGAAAATCACAGACATAGGCATGGGAGGATATCAAATAGAACCCATGCTATCGTTAGCAGCTTTACCTCCATCTCCCCGTTCTTATGGGAGACCTTCTGAGAACAACAGATCTTCTACTAATCCTTAGATAGTTTATGACTGTGTCTTTGTACGGTCCTCTACACAATTAGAAGATGAAGATGAGGAAAGAGCTATTAAGGCTTGGCTTTGCAAAGGAAAGAACATAGCTGAACAGACTGCCCTGGCTCAAGAACTAAACCCCGACAATGAAGGTCTTACGATTATGAAACATTTTTGGTACAAAGGGAGTGGCTCAATAGGGGTGAATGGTAATGGGTTACTAGAACCTATTCAAGCTATAGGTCAAAATACAAAAGACACCACTAATTTAGGTTTCAAAAAGATCCCGTTCCATCTAGGGATCAATAAAGTTGTGCCAAAAGTAGAGCCTTCACCAAAACCTGAAGGTACAGCTACAGTCGATGCCATAGAAGATAGCTCTGATGAGGATTGTTTTCCTTATCCCATTCCTCCAGACCTGGCAGCATTCTTTGCTGAGCCAGATAATTTTGTACCTTGTGTCAGTACAGCCGAGAGTGACAGTGATTCTGATAAAACTACTCCACTTGATGCACTAACCTATGAACAATGGAAAGTGTTGCAAGATCCTAACTTCCAAGGTGAAAGATACGTACCACCAGAGTTTCAAGAACGGTTGGCAGAAGAATAGGCTGGTATTTCAAGAACTCCTAAACCTTCATGGTGCAAGCACCGAAGTCAAAGTTTGGATACAGACTCTCATGAATATGAGTTTGATAGTTTGTTAGAAGGATCTTGTGAAAAAATTCTCAATGTGAGTGAGGGGTCTAGTGAAAAATATAATGAGTCTGAGTCTATAGGTGTTAACATGTCTTCTACTTCGGTCATTAGGGATCAAAAGGATTCAAACGCACCTTTGGATGAGATCGGTTTAGCTCTCAACTTGCTAGTTAACACTTTCGATGACTATACTATGAACGCACTTGAACCTGTCACATCTCTTTCCCTCCAACATCCTGAATTAATAGACTGGAATTCCCCTTCTTCATCCAGTGAAGTCCTTACATTCCAAAATGACTACACCCTAGCCTGCTACCTTCATGCTGTGGAACCCGTGACGTCCTCCACTAGTGAAGAAAGCGTCAACATGACTGAGGCTGACATCAAGTATCTTAGTTAGAAAATTAAAAGAAGAAAAAATAGGCTCTCTGATGGTGAAACCACATTGTGGAAGTATCAGAGCCAAAAAAGGTAAAAAGAAAAGACATATCCAAAGGTGAAAACCTCTCTAAGGCGCCTGAGGATGAGATACTTGATGCACTTTTGAGTCATTTCCAGGAACGTTCATCAGTGTTAATTGAGCCAACTCAGCCGATAAATCTGGGAACAAAAGAACATCCACACATCATTCATGTGGCCAAGTCATTATCTACAGAAGAACTTAAGGAATTCACAGAATTGTTCCAAGAGAAAAAGATAAATTTTGCATGGACGTATTCTGACATGCTGGGTGTGGATCCTGATCTCATTATGCATCACTTATTAATAGCTCCAGGTGTGAAACCTATCAAACAAAAACTTAGAAAGATGCATCTGCATGTGGCTTTACTGATCAAGGCAGAATTGGAAAAACTTCTAAGAGCGGGGTTCATTCGAGCGATTGATTATGCAGAGTGGATCTCTAACATCGTCCCAGTGACTAAACATGACAAATCTATTAGGGTCTGCACAGACTTTAGAGATTTAAATTTGGCATGTCCCAAAGATGATTTTCCACTTCCTAACATTGACATGATTGTGGATATGATAGCAGGATATGAGATGTATTCGCTAATGGACGGTTTCTCTAGCTATAATCAAATCAAAATTATGCCCGAGGACCAAGAGAAAACTGCTTTTACTTGTGCATGGGGTACATTCTGCTGGAATGTTATGCCCTTTGGTCTAAAAAATGTTGGAGCTACTTATCAAAGAGTTGTTACTACCATATTTCATGACATGATGCATAGGACAATGGAGGACTATGTGGATGACACACTTGCTAAAAGTATGGATAAAAAGACACATCTCACTGATCTAGGTCCTATACTAGATCATTTGGAAAAATTTAGGTTGCGTCTTAACCCTAAGAAATGTGCATTTGGGGTTACTTCAGGAAAATTACTAGGCTATATCATCTCTGCAAAGAGAATTGAGGTGGATACGGCAAAGGTACAAGCTATTATAGAAATGCCTCCACCTTGTAATATCAAACAAATAAGAGGTCTCCAAGGTCAGCTCCAATCTATCAAGTGTTTCATCTTGCAATTAGCTGACAAGTCACAACCATTCACCAAAACTCTGCATAAAGGTGTGACTTATGACTGGAACAAAGAGTGTGAACAAGGCTTTCAATAGATCAAACAATATCTAGCCAATCCACCTATATTAATGCCTCCTATTCAGGGGAAGCCTTTGATCTTATATATCTCAGCAACTGAAACATCCCTGGGTGCTCTCTTGGCCCAAGAAGACCAAAATCATAAAGAAAGAGCCATTTACTACATTAGCAGAACATTGGTCTCTTACGAAATGAATTATTATGTAATTGAGAAGGCTTGCCTAGCAGTGGTGTTCGCTTCCCAGAACTTACGACACTACATGTTGGCTCACACTACAAGGTTAATCACAAAAATTGATCCATTGAAATACTTACTCAGTAAAGCTACCCTCACAGGTAGACTAGCTAAATGGGTCATGCTCCATAGTGAGTTTGATATTGAATATGTTGAGAGGAAATCCATCAAAGGGCAAGCGATTGCAGATCAGTTAGCTGAAGCACCCATTACAAATCATCAACCATTAAGGATGGAATTCCCAGATGAGTCCATCATGCTTCTAATGCATCAGACATGGACAATGTTCTTTGATGGTTCATTCACCCAACAGAGGTCAGGAGCTGGAATTCTATTTATCACACCTCAGCGGTATTCCTTACCAAAGGCATACAAAATGATGTTTCCTTGTACCAATAACACTGCTGAATATGAAGCTTTGATCAATGGGATAAAGATTTCTATTGAATGGTGAGTGGATGAATTAAAAGTGTTTGGAGACTCACAACTAGTTAGCAATCAAGTGAATGACATCTATCAAACGAAAGATGAAAAGCTAGTGCCCTATAAAAAGATGGTTGACAGTCTTAAGAAATACTTTGCACATGTTACTTTTCAGCAAATTCCAAGGGTGGATAATAAAGTGGTTGATGCTATGGCTACTCTGACTTCTATGTTACAAATGCCAGAGAATGATTTTAGACACGAGTTCCTAGTGGAGACGTTATGCTACCCTGCCTATGACTCCCCTGACTCTCGGATGATATGTTCAGTCATTGGACATGATTCATCCTGCTACCACCACATCTACTCTTACCTTCGTGACCAAATCATTCCTGACACATATACTAGAAATGAAAAATGTCACCTAATCCGTAGTGCTTCACGGTATGTCATCGTAGCAAACAACTTGTATAGATGAGGTCTAGACGGTACCCTCCTTAGATGTCTAGAACCTAATGAGTCCAAACACACTTTAAAAGAGGTACATGAAGGCATTTGTGGTTCTCACTCAAATGGTCTGACACTGGCTCGTAAACTTATTAGAGCTGGTTGTTATTGGCCCGATATGGAGAAGGAAGCTACACAGTTTGCCAAGTCTTGCAAACAATGTCAACTCCATGGTAATTTGATTCATGCTCCAGCCAAGGATCTTATTCCTTTCATCGCTTTCTGGCCATTTCAACAGTGGGCTTTCGATTTAGTGGGTCAGATATATCCATCTTCTTTGAGAGGACATAAGTACATCATTACTGCTATGGATTATTTTACTAAATGGGTTGAGGTAGTACCTCTCAGTGTAGTTGATGGCAAATCTGTAGCTATGTTTATACTAAGCTATATCATCTGTAGATATGGTGTACCCTCCTCTATTATAACTGACAATGGGGGATAATTCAAGAATAAAGATCTAACAAATTTGTGCACTAAGTTCAAGATTATTCAACACTGGTCGTCTATTTATTATCCTCAGGGTAATGGGCAGGCTGAAGCTTCCAACAAGACAATTCTCAAGTTCCTGCACCATACGGTACACAAATCTGGATGAGATTGGCATCTCCAGATTAATCTAGCTTTATGGGCCTATCGCACTAGTATAAGAACACCAACAAGGGCCACACCCTTTGCTTTAGCCTATGGCACAGATGCAGTACTGCCTATTGAGGTTGAGATTCCTACATTGCGAGTCTCTCTGAAGGGCCTCATCACTGATGACGATATTAGAATATCTCGGCTACAAGAGCTTGAACTGCTAGATGAATGTTGGAAGATGGCGTTTGATCATCTTAGAGCATATCAAAAGAGGATATCTAAGAGCTATAACAAGAGGGTTAGACCAAGAGACTTCCAAATGGGTGATCTCATCCTGAGAGAGAACCCTAAGAATTAGCAACAGCGAACTCAGAAATGAAAATTTGAGCCAAACTTGCTTGGTCCTTATATTATTACTGCAGTATTTGGGTCTGGCGCCTATCAGCTCTCCACTACAAAGGGTGAACAAATCAAAGAGCCCATCAACGCTCTTCACCTGAAGAAATTCTACATTTGAGATATCTTTTGCATGCTCATGTACATATTTTATTCTGAGAAAATCCTAAAAATTATAAAATGTCCTGAAAAAATGATCATCTTAGTGAAAACCTGTCAAACAGGCGCTTTGATGTATCTATTATCCTGGTGAAAAACCTGGTAAACATGCGCCTTGATAATACCAAAAAAAAATCAAAAAATCAAAAATACAAAAAAATAAAATAAAATAAAAAATACAAAAAAAATTGAAAAAATGAAAATACAAAAAAAAAGAGAAAAAGAGAAAAATGTGCCATCGATGAAAACCTGGTAAACAGGTGTCATGGTAGCAAAAATAGAATTTCTACCAAGATGGTGAAAACCTGGTAAACAGGCTCCTCTTGTTCTGTAATGCTCTATCTGTCACAGCATCTCTTGGCTTTCTCGCATTTTCTATTCTGCTTTCCTGCTTCAGTTTGCTTTCCTTTTTTAGTTTTCTTTCCTGCTTTAGTGCACTCATTCTTTTTCTCTCAGTCATCTTTGAGATTTTTCTCGACTTCACATGGATTGAAGCTGGTCACACTCGGGGGCATGTTCCTTATCTTGGGGGCATTGTCTTATCTTTTGGAGTCTCTCTCCTCTTGCATCGGTCACCAGTGGTTCTCACTGTGTCTGCCTGTCGATGCTTCATAACACTTTGTCTCTCCTTGAGACTCTCTTTCGCATCAGTCACCGGTGATTCTCACTACATCTGCCTGCTGATGCCTAGATCTTGTTATCAATATTTTTGCTTGAGAACCTCTCTCACGACAGTCACCAGTGGTTCTCACCGAGTCTGCCTACTGTCGCTATATTGCTGAGATTTCTCCCTTCATTTCACTATCTGTTTGTTTGGCTTTGATCCGTTCGTTACTTGGGGGCATGGCTCCCCATTTCGATCGCTCTTCAGTTTACCCTTGAGTTAGTAATCTTGTCAAAGGACAACTCTCTACTGACACAAACTGGTGTTTCTCAACACCTTAATCAAACAGTGTTTTTCAACACTCTCTTTGGACACATCTGTATTTTTCAACACACATTGGATATCTCGCACGTAAACATCTCTCGATAGCAATCCAACACAATGCACTCACAAGCACAATGGTGTTTTTCAACACCCCACACATAGACACATTTGTAAACCTTGAAACGTGTTGAGCTGTGAATGTCTCTTTATTTGTATGCTATCTGTTCTCACGAATTTCACTGATATTTTCTTTGTCTACTGCTTGTGGGTGTAATTTCGATGATCCGACAACGTCAAATAAGTAGGGTGTATATGATAAGAGCTTCTGCATTAAGGTGGAAAAGCCTCACATCCCTCAATCTTGTTTATTTGTACGCCAAGGGGAGGTTGGAACTATCTCCTTGACTGTTACTGCTTTGTTTGTTTACTTGTGTACTCTTACTATATCAAACTGGAAACAATGTTCAAATCATCTTGGCCTTTGTGCCCAGGTGCTTATGTTTGTTTCCTACATTTTATCCAATGAAAGTCATATTCATATTCTTATGGTCGCAGTGGCACCAGTGAGGATTGTATTGACTCTGATGATCCAAAAGCACTCGATGATGATAAAAACGATGAGTCCAACAACCAAGTCCTAGAATTGCATTTAGCTTAGGCTTGCATTTTGCATTATAGGCTTGCATTCGCATTTTAGGCTTGCATCGCGACAATTTTGGTGCTCTCTTCATTGTCTTCTCATTCTTCAAAGGTCCTCATCTTTCATCATGGCTTCCTCTCGATTACACAAGTGTCCAGTCCTCGCTCTCGATCTTCGTTCATGTTTTTTTGGTTAGTACATGTTGTATATTGCAAAATCATGCATGAGACGATTAGTACCATTGCATTACATTCATTTCCAAAAAAGTGCATTTCCATACATTCATTTGCATTTATATATCCATAAACATGTGCATCCATTATAAGCATAAATCAAATCATACATAGCATTTATCCATCTAACATCTATCATTACATTGCATTCATTCATACATCAATAAAACATGTGCAT
>MU225638.1:259565-269658 GCA_018584345.1 Thuja plicata
AGACTTCCAAAATCTTCATCTTCACATCAGACTATTCTTTGAATCAATGCGCTGCTCGCACATCAATTCAAAGAGGGGCAAAATGTAACACCCCAAAATTGGCACCTTATAATCCTAATCAATTTTGCTGCATTCCTTCAATTTTCTCATCACCGAAGTCCTATTATACTAGGCAAATTATCCTCCTAATTGACTTTAATTGACTTGGTCTCAAATGCAGAAAACCCAAATTTGCATAAATCTGACATTATATTTAATTCCTATATTATCAAGGTTTATTAGCTAAAAATCCCTATGATTAATTGATTTAATTCTAAATTCCTAAGTGCTTTTAAATTAAATTAATTCCACCCCCTTTAGTTAATATACATAAAAAGGAATTGAATAGTTATTTAATTAATTGAATGGATTATCCTCAAAAAGAATTCCATAATTCTATATGAAAGGTCACTCATGTGGCAATAATCCATCCTTTTTATTAATTAATTTATGCTTTTTTGTCTCAATCTCAATTCTTGGAAATGAAGAGGCAACCGTTTCTTTCCAAGAAACTCTTCACCCTCTTTCCATGGATTTTCTATAAATTGGACCCCTTTTTCTTCATTTGGGAGGATGATTTTTGAGAGCATCAAATCTATAGTGAAATTTGCATTGATTATTTCATGCTTTTGAGCTTAAATTGCATAATTAGATTAATTTCAATTTGGATTAGTAATGATATGTTGATTTTATTTGCAATTCATTTACATATCTAACATATCAATGTTTTCTTTCAAGCTCTCTAGTTTAAATGCAATTTCATTTCTAGATTAAGAGCATTTTGATTTCTAGATTAAGATCATTTCAAGCTTTCTAGATTAAGAGTACTTGATTTCATAGATTAATTGCAATTTCAATTCTAGACTAGTTGCAATTTCAATTCTAGGCTAGTTGCAATTCATTTCATAGATTAATTGCATTCTATTTCATAGATTAATGGAAAATTCATCCTCTCTCATGCTTTAGAAATCCTCCATGTTAGCAATGGTCAGGTTGTTTTCTCTCGTTCTGAGAGTAAATTCGACATCCACAACTAATTAGGAGGCAGCAAGTTGCTTCAATCAAATTTGCAGGATGAACAATTCATGTTTGTCTTTGTGAATTGAATGATTGAGTAAGGACTATGCTGAGTTTGTGCCTGATTTAAGAGGTCACATTCAAGCACACATGGTTTCAATTCAATCTCTGTCGTGTCCTAGCTCACCTAATCCAAGTAGTCAGCCTAGAGCATCACTCCAAACCTAGGAGTTCAGTTGCAAGAACAAAAAGGAAAAAAAATAGTATGTACAGACCCTAACCTATCATTCCACAAGGTTTCATTCACTTTAAACCATGGATGCTTAGGTTAGAGCCATTTTTGTTCCTGCAACTCTGCAAATGGAAATTGCAGACACAGTCACCTAAATCTAAGTGTAACTTTACAATGCCTTAACTTGAAAACAAACTTGTATATGCAAAAGAAAGCTAAAAAAAATCTACACTCCCATGGAGTCATATTGCATAATCTAATCTATACATAGTCGTACAAGGGTGCAGAAACACTTCAAATGCAAGTAAAAACTTAGAGAATCATCCATACAAAATGCTCACATGTGTGGTATGTAACTAAAACTCCATTAACCTTCCAAAATCTTCAATCCATGCTCAAATACTCGAGCATGGGTGGTTACAACCATCCATTTCTTCATTGAGCAACTTTTGAGCATTTCTTGCTCTTTGACAAATTTGGTCAACCCGATGCACTTTGACCCATCCTAGGACCCTAGTTAGGAAAATTAGGACCCTAGAGGAGACCATATCCCCTAGTTGCTCAAAATTAGCAACTTTTACAATTTTATACCATTATGACAACATTTCCACCTAGGAGCAACTTGTGCTCTTACAAACATAAATGAACAAGCTTGGATCCAAAACTTATGAATCTTATTAAAAACATATCAAAGGCCCCCAAACAACCCTAAACACCAACTAACCAAATTTCAAGCAAAAAAGGGAGGTGCTCTGCACCATACTCCCCTGGGACAAAGAACTCAAGTCTCTTGAGTTAGGAGGTCTTCAATGGTGACTCCATGCTTTAGTATGTCTGTTTCAGTCATCCAAGTGGCTTCAGACTCAAGTAGCCCTTGCCACTTCACAAGATACTCCTTGTAAGTATCTTTCCTGGTCTTCTTGATCACCTTGGAGTCCAATACACTGTCCAACTGTAGAGGTTGAGGAGTAGGCAAATCTCTGACCCAATGTTCTTCTCCCAAGTCTGGAAGAGTTTGCTGACCAGTGTCTAAGGGTAGACCCTTATAGGGATACATATCACACACATTAAAAATGGGTTATATGCCCAAATCAGGAGGCAACTCCACCTCATATGCATTCTTACCATACTTATGCAATATCTTTAATGGTCCTATCTTCTTCATCAGTAGCTTGGTTGGCTTACCTTTAGGAAATCTCTCCTTCCTAAGGTAGGCAAGTAGCAGTTCTCCCACCTTAAATTGCAAATCTCTCCTTGTCTTATCTGCCTTGGTCTTGTACTTGTCAACTTGTTGTTGTAAAGTCTTCTTAACTTGGTCACCTAGCTCTTTCATCTGCTCTGCAAAGGATTCTCCTTATGCACTCCTTCAATCCTGTAAACTGAGATCACTCAACTCCAAGTTCCTCTTGGATTTGCCACAAACTATCTCAAATGGGCTCTTACCAGTGCTCCTATTAATGGATTCATTATAGGCATATTATGTCTGTCCTCTAATGTGATCCCATGATTGTCCATGCTGCTTAGTCAAGCATCTTAATAGGTACCTAAAGACCTATTGACTACCTCAGTTTTCCCATCTGACTAAGGGTGATAGGCTAAAGAGAAAGATAAGTTTGTTCCTAACATTTTCCAAAGGGTCCTCCAAAAGTGGCCCACAAAATTACTGTCCCTTTCACTTACTATGTTGAGTGGCAATCCATGGATCCTCACTATGTCTCCAAAGAATAGACCTGCAATATGTGAAGCATAATTGGTTTGTCTACAAGGAATGAAGTGGGCCATCTTGATAAACCTATCCACCACTACAAACACATTGTCATGTCCTCTTGGTGTCTTAGGCAGCCCCAAAACAAAGTCCATACTCAAGCACTCCCAAGGTCTCTGAGGTATGGATACAGGTTGATACAATCCAGTGTTGCTTCTTTGTCCTCTGGCTCTTTGACATATTTGACATTGCTCCACAAACTTCCTGACATATAACTATATTTTATGCCAATAGTAATTCCTATTCACTTTCTCAAGTGTCTTGTCCACTCCAAAGTGGCCTCCCAAGCTTCCTTGGTGCTTTTCCTTGACTATGTTCTCCCTATATGAGCATTGAGGTTGTATAGTCAGAAAATGGGAGCACTTCCATTGTAGACTAGTTTAGCCTTCCGAGTAAGTGGTTTGGGGTCATTTCAAGCACCTTAAATGGGTCTCTGACTTGGATATGGCTTTCTCCCCTGTTCTGCCCCATTTGCCACCTTTCTCCGGCCTATTTCTGGCACCCTAAACTGCAAACTGAGACTTTTGACCTCAGGGTAAAAATTGAACTTTCTAGGTCAAGATCCACCTGGACCTTAACCTAGATCAAGGTTGAACTTGACCATGACCTAGGTCAAAATTGACCTTGATTCTGACCCAAGGTCCAGATTTCATGATTCTGGGGTTTCCAGATGTTGGGCTTCGGAAAGGTTTAATTCTCGCTTCCGGGTCGGTTGTTTCGGTCTTCGGAGAAACAAATTTTGAGATTATATTTAATATAGGTCCACTTCTAGGGATATAGGTCTAATTGGAATTTAATTCTCCTATGTAGGCCTCTCTAGAAGATTGTACCCTAGATTCATATATAAGGAAGCCTTCTCCTCTCATTTTTCTCTAAGACACAAGAAGCAATTTCATCCATACAAAGTCTATGCATGATCTATTGATGCAAGAATCTACTCTCAAGCATTCAAGCATTCAAAGAAATTCAAGAATTCAATTCATAAAGGAGATCTATTGGTATCCATTGAAGGATTCAATCTCTATGGAGCCCTCTTATTGAAGATTTCTCCATCCACATTCCTCCAAGCCTCTTCCTATTCCAAGATCTATTCAAGATTGGTGTTGAAGATATAAAAGTAATTGATTGGAGACATTCTACATTCTATATCCATTTGGTGCATACATACTTGTGGATCCATGGATTCAAATCCACCACAAGGGTTTCTATACAAGCAAGGTGAGTTTATTCATTTACTTTGTTTTAGTTATGCAATTTAAATTATACTTTGAGTTTAATTCCAAAACTTGGGTTTGACCAAGGCAAACCCCTCCCCCCCAACAAACAAACCATTTTTCTTACAAAGACAATTTCGTAATAGTGAATTGGAGTGCAGATTCAGATACCCTTTTCGACAAACTATCAAGATCCAGAAAGAGATTTTCTGTTAGAGATTTTGGGTGAGAATTGACATTCTGTTTTGGGTCAGAACCAAAAATTATGGGTCAAAGGTGACATTCATTTCTGGGTCAGAATTGACATTTTGTTCTAGGCCAGAATCAGAGATTCTAGGTCGGAATCAGAAATTTTGGGTCAAAGGTGACATTCATTTTTGGGTCAAAATTGGAACTAGGCCAGATTGGAAAAAAGATTTATGGGTTTTCTTCGTCTGTGTGTTTTTGTTCCAGATTCGGTTGCAAATTTTTGAGAAACTCAGTGTAGACACCCAAAAACAACATTCTTCATATCTGTAGCATTTTTAGGTTAGAACTTGTCTTCAATTCACTTCAATTAAAGTTTTTAATCTTCCTAAATCTATCACACATTCTATTATATAAAATGGAATCTAAGGTCTTCCTCTTTATTCTCATTTCCAATTGATTGATTCATTTATGCATTCATCCTTCCTTTGGGGTTAATCAATTTGGATCCTTCCTTTGTGTATTTGAGGTTAGAAGGAACATCTTATCTTTCTTACACATAACAATCATCACATTCAATATACACTACACAATCAATCAACACAACACATTCATTTTTATCCTTTACATTTTGGTGAACCCACGATAGACAACTCTTTCTTTTTGGTGTTAGATTTACATTTTTTTGTTATATCTTGCATGCATATTAGATTAGCTTTCTTTTATGTTCTTGCACTTACATTTCAAAAATTAAAAATCAAAATCTTGTGTTTCCTAAATTAGTTCATTTGCATTGCATTGGTGTATGAGATTTACTTTTTCTAGTCCTACTTATAGTATCCCGGTTAGAAGAAGTCGTAGACTTATGGATTCCTTTGATCCCGAGTCTTCCTCTCCTTTCCTTAGGATCCTGGATGACAAATTGACCACTCATGATTCCAATCCTTCTATGGAGCTTAACTCTTCTCACTAATCTCATGATGAGGATGGTGCTTTAAGATTTCCTCCTGAACAAGTCCAAAAATTTTGAACAGAACTTGATAAAATGGGAAATTGGCTTATTCAAGAAAACCATAATCAAGATTCCATCCAAGCTATAGAGGCTCTTAAGAAAGTCCTTTGTGATAGTGATCAAGGTTTTAATCTCTTGTGTGGTATCACTCATCTTGTGCATTTGGATGTTAAACCTTTATCTCAAGAGGCTCAAGATCCAGGATTCACTCCTCCTGTCACTAGTGGGGAACCTTCTTCTTCTCCTTTACCTAGCATTCCTACTTACACTCCTCCTTTAATGACTACATCTCTTCCAATTTTATCTATTCATTTGAGTGTTCCACCGGTGTCTCTACCTACCTCACAACCTTCATATCATAGTGTTCCTTTTACTTATTCCAATCCTCTTCCAACTGTGGTTCCAAGTGCTCACCGGTTGTGTCATCCATTCTTTCTGCTTCCTACACTTTTCCTAGTGTTCCTAATGTTTCTATGCCACCTATTTCTTCTAATGATTCCACAATCATTAGTTTGTCTCAAATTGTGTCATCTTTACAACAACAACTTGCATCCTTAACCCAATCCAAGTTTATCATTCCTACATGTGACATGGGTAGTCCTTTATCCTTAGACATTATTCGTGCTACTGTCCCTCAACAAGCCGATATGCCTCGTCTTGAAAATTACAATGGTAAAGGAGACCCGGTTTCTCATGTTAAAACATTTCAAATCCTTTGTAGTGATTATGCTCATGACCATAGGATTTTAGCTAAGTTGTTTGGTAGAACTTTTCGTGATAAGGCCTTGCAATGGTATTGTTCTTTACCTCCTTATTCTATTGATTCTTTTCCTAAACTTGCTAATACCTTTATCCATCAATCTCAAAATAACATTAGTCTGCAAGTTTCCTTAACTGATTTAATGCATTGT
This sequence comes from Thuja plicata, assembly GCA_018584345.1. NCBI lineage: Eukaryota > Viridiplantae > Streptophyta > Pinopsida > Cupressales > Cupressaceae > Thuja > Thuja plicata. The sequence continues at coordinate 265,942 of MU225638.1, forward strand.
AAACAAAACACTAAGGAAAAATTTACTGATTTTATTGGTAGATTTAAGCATTTGTATGCTCATATTTATTATCATGTTCCTGATATTGATATTCAACATATGTTTATTTCAAATTTACAAAAGGATATTAGAGATAAGATTCTGCAATAGAATTTACCTCTTTTCAACAACTTTGTGCAGCACTTTATCATTATCAATTACAAGTGAGTCAATTTGAGAGAAACACTCCAATGGCTCATGTTCTAGTTGATAAGAGTGACGCTACTCCTAATCCTAATAAGTTTCAAAAACCTAACAACTATGTCAAGATCATTAAACAGACGAATGCAGTCATTGATCAAGTTGTTGTTGCATCTAATAATGCCACTTCTGCATCCACTACTTTCCATATGAACCGTACATTTACTCTTCTCTCTGAATCTTTGGGTGTGTGCACCAAGTTGTGGACCAAAAAGGGGGGTATAAATGGACACATTTTTCTGAAATCAGGTAAAACTAAACTTGGAATAGGTGTTTGAGGGTCATGCACTCAAAATAAGAAGATGTGGAAAAAATAAAAATTTTAGTACTCTGAATCTAGTTTCTAGAACACTAATTTTTTGAAAAATATGATAAGAATAAGAGGGTCAAACCTCGCACGCACGAAAATATTTTCCTGATTTTTTTGAAAAAACATAACATAGTTGTTTCCGTGCGCGGTAAAAAAGGTATAGTTATATTTATTATTTTTTAAATCCCTTTGTTAGGATGATAGGTAAGAGTGAGATCTATAAGTTGTGTATTTTTTTGTAATTTTTTGATGAGTATTTTTTTTTCTGTGATTTTTTGAAGTGGTCGCATCCTGAAGATTTGGTACCTATCCGTGCGTTGGGCATAACTTGCATCAAAATAATAAAAAATGAAAACTTTTTTTTTAAAGTGTATAGAATCAAGTGTAGAACAATAATATGTAATTTATTTTTAATTTGATTAAGTATTTCAAAAGTTATTAAAAAATGGTAGACATATGTTTGTGAGTACAATCAAGACACTAGTAAAGAAAATTAAAGTTTACTATGCTAATGTTGTCCAAAAATAGAAAAAATTATGTGGCTAGAAAGATAAGAAGATGTATGAGATTATGGTGAAAATTATAAAGCTACCCATTTGAAAAATCATAAACTTGATGAAGATAAAGTTGAGAAATCATCTTACAAGATTAAAAAAAAAATGTCTAAAAGAACAAAAATGGAGGGAAAATGAGCCTCCAAGCCTTTGGGTCATTTTTCAAGCCTCTTCCCGAGCCATAACCTGATTGGGTTTCTTAATTTCAAATAACCCGATCGGTTTCTAAAAAGACAAAAGTACTTCGAAACCCGATCGGGTTCTGAAAATAAAAAATTACTTCAAAACCCAATCGGGTTTTGAAGAAGTAAAAACTATTCATTTTATTCTCCATAACTAGAGAGAGAGAGAGAGAGAGAGAGAGAGAGAGAGAGCACTTGACAATGAGAGAATGCACTTGAAATGTTGAACCATCAGAAGCACAGAGTGTGACATCTGGATTCGTGAATGCTTTGCCTGAGATTTTCTGAGGTAACCCAATCTCCTGTTCTGCACTCTCACTTTGTTTCGCTTCCTCTACACCCAATATTTCAATCTCTTTTTGCATTCTTTGAATTGTTCCCAATTGGTTCTCGCTCTCTACACACAATGATGAAATTTTCTATCTCAGGGCTTGGATAATTTGACCAAGTTGATTTTCCCCATCTTCTCGCAATAATCTCATCTCTTGCGGATTTTTGGTAATTCCAAATTGTTTCTCACCCTCTGCCATAAGTTTTTTTTTTTCTTCCTTCACCCCATGAATTTTGTATAAAAGACATGTGTGGTAATCTTCACAGTATTTAGGAGGTACAAATTGGTAAGAATTCGACCAGTAGGAATCAGAAAATGCACACCCTTCTTCACCAAAATGTATAGATGGGCAACCTGAAATATATCTGGAAGTAGAGTTGCTCCCTTTGCTTCGAGCCATTGAAAATTAGTGAAAGTTTTATGCTCTTCCCTCCAGAAAAATAGCTTGTTTCAATAGTTTCCCATGAATTTTTTTAAATGGCCGATTGGTTGCCTTTGCTTCTTTCAATGGCCATCCATGATTTTTTCTGCAATCTTCCAACCTTTCGTACATAGTTATTACAATTTAATACCCTCCTAGTAATGCCTCTCTCTCTCTCTCTCTCTCTCTCTCTCTCTCTGAAGTAACCCAATTTCCTCTTCTACACTCTCACTTTGTTTCACTTCCTCTACACGCAAGATTTCAATCTCTTTTTGCATTCTTTGAATTGTTCCCAATTGTTCTTGCTCTCTACACACAATGATGAAATTTGTTGTCTCAGGGCTTGGATAATTTTCAACCAAGTTGATTGTCCCCCTCTTCTCACAATAATCTCATCTCTTCTCACAGATTTTGAGTAATTCCAAATTGTTTCTCACCCTTTGCCGTAAGTATTTTGTTTTCTTCCTTCACCCCGTGAAGTTCGTATAAAATACATGTATGGTAATCTTCACAGTATTTAGGAGGCACAAATTGGTAACAATTCAAGCAGTAGGAATCAGAAAATGCACACAAACCTTCCAACGTGTCGAAAGGGGTCATAGGAAGTTGCATGACAGACCTTCCTGATGACATGTCCACAAAGCTCAAACTTCTTCATATACATTAGGCCTTGCAAATCCAATTCTCACATGTCCTCCATGATGACATTTCCTAGGACAAAGATGACCACAAATTAATTTTTCTTTGCATTTCCTGGTACAAAAACTCATACTTTCATCGCCATACCTCCTTAAATCATGATATTTGGTAACAACATGTCCAACATCATCTGGATGTTTAGGACAATATAGTGGTATTCCATTACCAACATACCCATTATCTGTAAAATGCTTTATGATATCACTCCACACTGGAGAATTGTCTAAGACTAGCTTGGCATTTCCAAGATATACAAACCAATTCTAGCCTTGGAAAGGGAAACACAAGTTCTGTTTGGAATGTTAAGAAATCCTATATTTTCTAATGTTTTTACATTCAAATTAGGAATTCAATGTTTCTTACCAAAGAAAACAATATGATATTTCTCTCTTGTCCCTGGTCAAGAGTTTATTTTCTAAGAATTGAGCTATGAGTTCTAGATCCTAACCTTGCTAGACTTTTCTCATATTCATATATTCCGTCCAAAAATTGATCCAGAGCTCTGTTAGTAAAGCACACTATGAGAATGGGACTAGAGGAATTTGAAATCTTATGAAACAAATCCTTTACAATTTGCAACCCGGTAAATGTTTTTCTAGTGCTAGGAGGGCATTGAATAATGGCCAATTTTTTGGTGAGCCCATGATTAATGACCGCCTCCTGACTATCATCAACAGAATCACATTTTCAGACTTGTTTCCAATCAAAATTGCATTCAAGCTGAGTTTTTTTGGCTTCCTGATAAACTAACTGCTCTATAGACAGAATATTGAATAAAAGACCAAATTCTACACCATCTTTACCTCCTCTCATCCCCACATATTCAACAGAGTTACAAACCTAGAAATCAGAGGACCCTTTCTACTCAATAAACTCTTAGTTTTTCTTGTAACTCGCTCTAATTTTCTTCACACTCCCTAATTGTACAAACTCTCTCTCTCTCTCTCTCTCTCTCTCTCTCTCTCTCTCTCTCTCTCTCT
>MU225638.1:278002-304520 GCA_018584345.1 Thuja plicata
ACATCATATTGTCAGTTTTAGCTTAGATAATCCAATCTTTGAAGTAGAGTTACCATGCAATTTTCAATACCCAATCATCCATCTTGAAGCATTGAAGCACATATCAATTGAGCGCACATCCCAAATCGAGGACACATCTAAAGATCAAAAGCGATCTTGGATTCAGATTTAGGGAGGTTTTCCCTCCTTAATCTTTATTGTTTTTAAGCTTGCTTTTCTGTCTAATCTTGTATGTAGCTTGTTTATTTAGTTGTAGAATGCTTTAATCTGATTATCATGTTCCTTTACAACTAGATTTTCATAGCTCACATATATATTCAAAATTTGGTCATTCAATGACCACAACTAGATCTATACAATGTCTCGATATATCTAGGATGTGGTGGATCATCAAAATCTAGCTTCTTCACAACAACACTTGGTTCACCAAGTCTCTGCACAAGAACAATTCAAATGTTAAGCCATATATATTATCTCAGAATAATATCAAAATACATAAATATTGGGCTGTAATTTGCATACTGAAGCCTCAGCTGGATCTCTTATGCTTGGGATGACTGATAAATGAAATGGGCTCCATAGTGGGTGAGGAGGACTCCTATAAAATTGGCCAGGAAAATGAATGACGGGCAATGGTGAAGGGTCCTACAACAGAAAAAATAATACAAAATACATGTTATAAATTGAGAAATACTAAAAAATAAAAAATGCATGGACTGAAAAGAAAATGCATACCGCAACTGGATCTCCTATGCTAGGCAAGGGATCCATAGGAAGTGGAGAGGGTTCACCTCATCTAAGGTAGTTATGACCAATTCCTGTATGAAAATTCATAGAAAATGACATACTAATAGAGGAACATGAGTTCTAAAATATTTTGAACAAACAAGAATGCAATTGAAAGTAAATATGAAAACGTGTTACCTCCTCTCTCTCCTAAATATCAACAATGTTTAGGGAATTCATTATTTCAATGAAACCCAATTGATTCTACATGTATACAATAAACAAGTCAAGTGCATTAATCAATATAGACTACATTGAAATGTTGATAATACATTTCAACAAATATACTTAAATTGGACTTAATTACCTTTTTTTGTTTCAATATCCCCAATGATTTCTTCCTCTTTCCTAATGACCTTGAGCTTGGTGGGGTAGGCTAACAAAAACAAAATTAATGTAAGAGAAATAATATGATACCGGATGCATTCAATAAAAACTATAAACAAGAGGTGTACGAAAAATGATACCACATAGCTCTCTAAGCAAAAGTCAATGGCAAAAAGGGTGACATCCTCAATCTCAAAAATTTGAGCCCCTGACAAGCCCTATAAAACACCAAATAAATATATAAGAAATAGTTTACAATGAAGATTATGATTCACTTGAATTCCACAAATGATCTATTATCACAAGTTTATAATCAAATTTTACAAACGATTATTGCAATATAAAATTTTGAACTCTTTTTTCACACATAAGACTATTTTTTAACAAATTTGTAGGCACAGTTAGAGAAGGATGGTGGATTTATTCAAGTATGAAGGGGTTTTGTGATGGATTCTACATGTGGGGGTCTATAGTGAAGTGTGTATGCAGTTGGTTTGGCCTGCAGTGGATTGGAGAGGTCCTTTTGATTTTACCCTAGGTGTGTGATCCTAGAAGTGAGGGTTTAGTGGCGAAGGCCATAGATAAAGGATAGAGCCTTGGAGAGTTTAAAATATGTTGTTTCCTAACCCCTAGAAGGAATGTTTCAGCCTTTGGATTCATGAGAGTAAGTGGAGTCAGGAGTTGCTTTGTAAATGAGCAGAATTAGGCTTAGTTTGGAGGTTACATGAGTATTGGATCTTGGGTATGGTCCAAAGGAGTATATACTAAAGCTTGGGGAGGATTTAAAGATCCCAAAAGGGTATCTGAATCATGTTTTATTTTCCTTATTTATTTGGGGAATGTTGGAGAAAAGGACAAAATAGTGACTGGTGTGGGCTACTAGCTTTAAGGGCTGAATGTGAGAGTTGGGTATGGGATTGGTTATCCAAACTTAATGGGTTGATGGAACATGGTAGATAGGACATAAGGAGATTATTTATGGAGTTGAAATGAAGGTTGAAGTCGTGAGTGAAGATATGGTGTTTGGGAAGCACTAGGAGCACTTGGGGTAGCCTAGAAGGTGAGTCCTTGAGGGGGCTTTGGAAGTGAGAAGTTGTTACAAATAGGAGATGGATTGTTGTTAGACATGATCAATGAGGTCACCAACCACCACCTCTACATCATATATGTTGGGAGTCTTCAGAAGGCCATGGAGGTGTATTGAAGGATTAAGGATAATCAAAATCAATGAATAATCAGAGATTGTATTCATGATTTTGAACAAGAAATAAGAGTAAAAGAACGATGGTTGGATGTTTCGAATGATGTTCAGGGTTGATTTAGAAGAAAATAAGTGATTGGTTGGGGTATGAGTCTATGTATGAGTTCAACATTTGTTGAATTGAGTCCAAGGATGGAGGGCGGGAGTTCAAATCAATTTGAGTCATGATGGCTAGACAAGGAAGTGAATTCCTTGAGTTGAATTACATTAGAAAAAACTCTTTGACCATAAAGCAATAGAAAACAAACATACAATAAGTTACCACCATACAAATTATTAAGATATGATATTTTCAAAATAACGTAGTATTCTATTTTAGGAATATTTATAAAACATTACCTTAGGTGTTTAAGCTACCCGTCTACGTGTACTATAATAAGCACTCTTTGGTGTGCTTGTACCACCAGCTGCACCCTGCAATCCATATTATTCATGTATCAATTTAGATTCTTCTATACATAAAATTTTACTTACTTTTAACAGATTTAGGTAATTAATTAAAATAACATGTCAAAACAAAAATTTAAACAAACCTGTGTGGCTCTGAACAATACACCATCGACAATAGATCATCTGTGAGGGCCACATCCTCATTAGTGGATGCCCGACATCTTTTTCCACAATGTACACATGAATGGGATGTCAAATCATCCGCACTCACCTAGCTATCTACCCCATCACATATACCATTACAACTAATGCAGATATGCTCAATGGGATGGACTGACCCTGGAAATGTATCTGATGATAATGGATCTCGCACAAGATGAGATGATCCTAATGGTACATCTAATGGTGATGGAGCTAGCGTGGGATGGGATGATCCTAATGGTGCATCTGATGAAGATGGAGGTGGCACTAATCCATCCTCTCCAACTAACTGAGTGCCATGCTGGATAATGACATCAGTCAATGATGCAGTTGCATGAAGAGTCTATATATCCATAGACTCCACCACTACTAGGACCACAACATGAATTAGGGGTTTTCTCATAGTATGCCTCCTCTCTTATGGTTAGGTAATCCTCTGTGCCCCAGGTCTATCCTTCCCAGAGCCTCTCCCTCTACCCTGGAACTCACGAAAGTCAAAGTAATTAGGCTTCTCGCCAATGATAAACTCACAGTATAGCTTCCTCAAAAAATTTATAGGAATCTCATTATTATTACAAGGTGGCTGGTCAAATACCATGTACCACCTATCCCCAAAATATAATTTCATCCCCCTATGAACACACCAATGTATAGGAAATCATTTTGCATTAACTTCTAGGGAATTGCTAGTATTAGGATCAGTGAAAAGGGCACATATGTCACATTTTTCTATGCCTTTTATTTTTACATCCTCATAGGATAAACCATCAGCATAAAATGTATGACACCTATCCCTTCATGAACCGCATTTTTTCACCTCTTGAGACACCTCTTTTGCACTATTGGACATTTTTTTCTAATGTAGTGGCGAGGTAGAGTGATGCTGAAGATCGGAAGCCTTCAACCTATTTACCAATATATTAATTTGTGCACTATTTTGCTTAAGGTGTTGCACATGGTCTTCTTGTGATACATCTACATGACCTAACGACACATGTGGAGGGTGTACGGGTGGTGATGGTTGTGGAGGAGGAGAATTTTGAGGAGGGTTTACGGGTGGAGATTGTGGTTGAGGGTTTATGGGTGGCAAGGGGTGTTGAGGGTTTACAAGTGGTGATGATGGTGCTTCTATAGGGGGTGGTCTTTCATTTCGTTTTCCTCTTTTTGTGTTGTTTGATGAATCAAGAATGAAATTAATAAAAGAAAACAAAAAATCAATAAAATAACCTAATTTGATTACAATTGCAAGAAAAACAACAAAAACAAACAAACTTACCTTTGTTACAGGGTGCCATTGGTTGAAAATCTTGATTAAATCATGTTTTGTTCAAATCACAATTGGGTTTTGCTACTGTTTACCCTCCTCCACACTTCTGCTTCGTGGTTTAGGCATTAAAAAATGGCCTAAGCCGCAGGCAGTTTTGTTTTTTTATATATTTCTCATAACCCGATCGGGTTATGAGAAATATCTCATAACCCGATTAGGTTATTAGAAACTCAATGAGTCTCATAACCCGATTAGGTTTTGAGGCACACACAATTTTTTATAATAAATTCTAGGCTTGGTTTACCAAGCCTAGAATGAATTCAAATTTTCAATAACCCGATCGGGTTATTGAAATTTTGAAATTTTTTAAAAGGTGTGTCCACTTTTTTGGTCCACAACTTGGTGCACACACCCCTTTACATTATATTATGAGTAGGTGTTTAAGTGCTAATATGATTACCTTGCCTCCTATTTGACCTCTTCTCCCTACCACGATGGCATCAAAATCCTTTGATCCTAAAGATTTTTGTCAATACCATCGACAGAATGGCCATGATACTAAAAAAAGTTATTCTCTAAAGCATAAGGTTCAAGACTTAATTGACTCTAATGCTTTGTTTGTTGATAATTTTGATGGTAATGGGAACAAATCTGTCTCTCCTCCTATTCAAAACCTTCAAATCTATACAAATCCTTTACCTGCACATGATACTAATACCATTGCTCAACCATCTTTTGTGGATATTGTTTACGATTCAAAGATGGATGATCTCAATCACCTTTTTAATCATGTAGAGTGCGTTGTTTCATCTCAACCTATTGTTCAAGATCCTTGGCCTCCACTTCAACTTCAAGTTCCACCTAAACCTCATAAACAAACTAAGGATAAATGACCTAGGGAACTCTTAATTACCATTGATGATTCTGAGACTATTAAGGCTCATGATGGTCCCCTTTATATTTATACTAGGATTGCTAAGATACCTATGCATGGCTGTCTTGTTGATCCCACATCTTTAATAAATTTCATTACTGAGGAAAAACCTACAACGTGATTGTTATGATACATTTGATGCATGGATCCAAACTTGTAATGGTTTTCTCTATCCTTCACTTGGTTCTATTAACTTGCCTATTGAACTTTGTGGTATAGTTGTAGATACTACCTTCATTGTCGTTTCCACTTCTGATCAATTTCAAGTCAAATTTGGTTTGCATTGGTTAACTTCCATGCATGTTGTTGCTTCTCCTATTCACAAGTGTATTAATTTCATTCATAATGGAGAAGTGAAAACAATTAATCATAGTTTGTATCAACCTTATAGGCCTAGAGATTGTGCTACTCTTGATTTCTTTTGTCCTTCATTACCTAATTCATGTCCTCCTCGCCCTGATAACCTTTTTCATTCATATCAAGCCTATAAACATCGCAAGATTGTTGAGTTAAGCATGCCTCAGATAGATCTTAACCATGGTATTTTGCCCACTCCTTCCATACCTCCTTTATCCATTACTACTAGCTCTATTATTCAACCTCCCAGTGTCACTTCTCAGCCTACTGAGAGTCCTACCAATCCTCCTATAGAACATGTGAAGGAACCAATTGTCATTCCTCCTAATTCTTAACATGTGTCAAACAAAGAAAAATGTAACAAATCTGCTAATGATCATCGTAAGAAGTGTAGGGCCAATGATAGAGCTCATGCCCCTATTCTTCAAAATTCTTTACCTTCTTTCGACCAACCTATGCATGATGTGTTGGAGGAAGTTAATGTTCATAATGATGTTAAGATGAATGATTATGATGATTCTATTCGCATTTTAGATCCTATTTTAATTAATCTTGATGAGGAGGATAGTCTTGATGATCCTATTGATCCTAGTGATGAATATGAGACCATATATCTTGATTCTAATTTACCTCGTATACTTTCAACTCAATTGATAATTATACCTAGTATTGAATATTGCAATTCTCAAGAGGATCCTTGTTTGGAACTAGCTTTTATTCCTGCTGTGTTGGATATAGTCCCTCTTGTGAGTTGCCCACCTTCCCTAAATAATATAAACCGAGATAGGGAGGGTAGGAGATGCACTTGATTGGCTTGTCCTTCATGGTATAACTTTTTGTGTTTGGCTGATGTATTGTGCTTCTCCCGTAATGTGTTTGCTAAATGTTTGTTAGATTCTTTTATACAACCCTTGTTACTTTGTTGGTGCAAGGTGATAAAGGAATCAAGCATGTTGTACAATTCCACTATATGTATCCTTACTCTTCTATACATTGTTTTGATGTTATAGTGTACTTTTTCTATTGTTCATAAATGTTTTCCTTGTATATTCCACTTGGATCTGCAACATGGTAGCACTGATTCTTTTTGGTCTCCATGTTGTGGGCCGAAAAGACTCTTCTTCGTAACTCTTGTATTTTCTTTCCTCCATTGTGATTGTAGTTCTAATTTATTTTGGTAATGATGTCAATTCACTTGCAATAATATCATATCTATATATACATATTATCTTATGATCATACTGACCCCATAATAGGTAGATCCCTTCTGTGTTCTTTGTATTTTTATGTGGTATTTCCCTTGATTTGTCTTCGTTTGGGGGCATCTCATAGTGGAAACATAATCAGTAGAGTTTTTTATGTTTCCATTAAAGCCATTGCTCCTGTTAAAGTGTTAGCAATGAATTTAACGTGGGGGCATACGCTCTACTCACTTTTTGCACACACGCACTTTCAAAATATTTTCAAACTTAAAACTTTTTCCCTTTATGGATTAAAGACTAATCCTTAAACCATGGATTTTTACCTTATAGGATCTCTTGATCCCTCTAGTTTCAATTTACAATATTTTGATCCCTTAAGGTTGGAAGGTGTCCTTAAGACCGAATCTCCCTAATGGGTTGTGTTATGCCCTGCATCCCCGTCCCTACATTTTGTGTGCAAAATGTTGGGTCCCACCTTTTTTTTTGTGTGTTTTTGCTTTTTTGCTCTTGCCTTGTCTCTTTCTTTGTCTTATTTTGTTTTCCTTCTCCAAGGTTTTCTTCCCCGCGGTTGTGCTTTTCTTTGTTGGTTTCTCATGCCTCCGGGACCCCGGTCCCAGAGTTGGTCGTCCTTTGGCGGGAGCCGGATTCTGGACTCCAGGATTCTTTGTCGCGATGTTCTCTTTCCTTAAGATGATATCGTCGTGGGGAATCCCCAGGCTTGGAGTCTGGAGGTCTGTCTTTCCAGAGTTTGCGGATGGGAAGGTGGCTTACTTTTTACCATGGGTATAAATAGAAGTTACCTATCATTTTTACATTTACCACGATTAAACACTCAAGCAATCAGAGTGATTTGTAGCAATTTAGCGATAATCCATTGCTAACCATTTCTAGCATTTTCGAGTGATTGTGAGTGGTTTGTGGTGGCGGGTTGTGATTGTTTGGCAGTTGGAGCTATTGCAGAGCTTTTTCATGGGCTTCTTTTCCTCTCCTTTCTACATTTTTAGGTTGGTGCCTCCTCTCCCTTCGGATTTCCTTCTGTCTGGTGTCGTTGGTTTTGAGTTGCCTTTGCCTTTTTGTTTGTTCGTCTTTCATTTCTTTCTGGTTTGCCACCCGTTGGTGGGTCAGCTCTATCAGAGGGTTGTCCGCCCTCTATGCAGATGTAATCTAGTTTGTATATAGTGTAGGAAGTTGTAGATATTCTGTGCTTTGCCTGGTTTCTTGTAGATATTTGTTCTGTGGTGTATATATGTATAAATCTAGTGTATATTTGTTGTATATCCCTTCGGTCTATGTGTATATATCCTTCAACTCTGATGTATATCTTGTGTGTATCCTATCGGGTAGCTTAGCAAGCTCGTCATGCTTCCTATGTCACCGGTTTTTCATCCGCAAGCTCGTTCTGAGCAGAATACCACCTGTTTGAAACTCGGTTCTCAGCTAGTTTTAAATAGGCAGTTTTCTCTCTCTGTAAAACTAGCTTGACCCTCATTTATGACCCATGTGCACATTTAAATCTATCCAAGTGGCCTTCACTTTTCAGGCATTCAGACAGTTAGCTTCACCGTCATCACCATAACTCCCATTTATTACTCACCCACGTGGCGCCTACGTGGGTCTGACGGTTTTCCTTTTGTACTCTTCTACCAACGGTCACTTCCCCAGGCTTTGGGTCTCCTACCATCATCCATCCCGTATCCTTCTTACAAAATGTGATAAAATTCCCAGACCCGGATGGTTAATCAAATTCCTAAGTTCACGATATGTACATGTATGTTGTCTAGAGTTTTGAACGAAACTAACTTTTCTGGGGAAGCGAACACCGCGATGGTAAGACCTCTAGACCCCGAAGTATTTATTGATTAATGCATTTTGACGGTCGCTTTTTCATGCAAATTTTTGGAGTAGTACTTTCAAGCATGTTTGAAGCATCTGCATCCTCACCACCCGGAAGTCCAGAACTTCCATCTACGGCAAGTACCAAAGCGATAGTAAGATCTAAAATGGAGAAGGCTCTGGAAAAGATGCCTTTGAGCCTAAAATATGTAAAGGATGGAGTCATCACAGGCTCAAAGATTGAATCCAAGGTCCAGCTTATTATCAACACTAGCCTCGAAACATGGCCAGAAATGCAAGCCTTAGTCAAAGTTATGTACATTCAGCGACAGGCCAGAGATCCTTTGGCCATTCAATTTGGAAACTCTAGGATCCTTAAAGTAGCTTGCTTCCCGTGCTTGGTGCAGTCACCAGCACAGGAGGAAGCTAAGGAACAAAGAACTACGTAGGAGCAGGAAGAGTAAATGGAAGAAGAAAAGGAAATAGAATAGGAAACCACCTCCAAAGTTTCAGAGATGCAAGATACGGGGATGGACCAACAAAAGCAAAGTGAACAAGTGGCATTTACTGAGGGAACTAGACCTATGGGAGCAACCGTAACCTCAGCCTCCATGTTCCAAGCGCCACTCCCCGGAGAAACCTTTGGGTAGGTAATAACTGCGGTACAAACACTAAATCTTAGCCCAGTACCTCCCCTATTTCTAAAGGATGTATCAGAAGAAGAAGACATCCCGACGACCGAGGCTAAACAGCAAGAACAATGAGAGAAGGAAACCCCCGGGACAACTGATGAAGGTCCAGACAAAGCTAAAGATACAAAGGACAAGGCTGAGGAAACAAATGTTGCTGGGGGAAATGTTCCTGATGAAGCCCAAGATAAAGAGAAAGGGGCGGGTGAGACTCACACCACTGAGGAGGAACAACAACAGGACACCAGGGAGGAACTGAAAGAATAGACTTTGGCAAATAAGCAAACCCTACTACCTCAGTGGTTAGTAGAAAGCAAGAAGAGAAAGACCCTGTCCACCCCAAGAGCTCACCTCTCCCTAGCCAAAATGATGGCTTAGGTCTAGGAACCACCAAAGGCTAAGAAAGCTCGGACGGTTCATACCCTTCAAACCGGGCCGGGCGAAGAAACGGTTGCAGTTGTGGAAAAACCTTCCCCAGACACCAATAAGGAAACGACCAAGGTCAGAGACTATGATATCATAGATATATCACTGGGAAAGAGAGAAAAATAGGGTGAAGTAAACCTATAAAAAGAAGCAACCAGAGCTGTGGAGGCCCGATATGAAAAGGAGGCTCAGAGGCTCAAAGAAGAAAAGGAAAAGACAGCTAACCTCATGGGGTTGCTTACTGAGCTAGCCCGGCCTATTAGTGTCATTCCTCCGGTGGCCCCCATATCTGATGCACCATTACCACAGAGCGACATTGACTCCTTGCGAGCAATGAAGAAGAAGACCCAAGCAGTCGATGAGTGGGTCGCTCTGCAAGTAGGAAACACCGACATTTCCTAATATCCACCCTCCCAAATTTATATGTAGCTCGACACATTCTGCATAAGGAAAAAACTATCCTTAACATATGGGAGGGTGATATAGAAAATTACGAAGCATAGAAGGTAGAACTAGAGGAGCTCCTTAACCTTGGGGAAGAGATGGTCTCTCCGAATCTGGGATCCTAGGAGAAGAATCATTTGACTTTGTGAGGAACCAACACTCTAGACTTGACCTCATATTGGAGGTTCTCAAGCAACTAGTAGGGGCTCTGCATGATAAAGTCAACACAGTGCAATATTCTTCAGATATGTACAAGGCATTTGTCACAAAGGTCTCCGAAGCTGACCCATTCAACACTAACACATGCACTCCGGAGGAATATGTTTTGGGGAAGTTTGATGAATTGATGGAGTCCAAATATCAATCCCCAGAGGGACTAGATGGGACTCAAATGATAGGGCTAACTCGCATGGTCCTTAGTGGTCATGATGCGGCAAAAATGGCTGATGAGTTCAAAAATAATTTTCCGGAGCTAGGGGAAAAAATTGAGGTGGCTAAGTACCGACGGTCCGGCCTTAGAGAAATTGATGAGGATGGAATCTCCCACCTTCTCCAAACCTTCAATGACAACAAGCAACAATAAAGTTTTTCCGGAGGCCAGAGAAAACCCAAGCATTTTGTATTCTTTATTCTTTCGGAACGTAAGTTCCTGGATCCCAGAATCCTAGATCCTAAATTTTGTATTCTTTCAAGCGATCTGTGTCCCAGTCCCTGAGGCCGATCGGTCACTTTTAGAAGTGGTTAATAAAGATTGTAAGAGGGTAGTTGGCGACATTGAGGAACGTCAGATCAACAACTGGTTCTCTGACAAATGGTCTTCTTGAGGCACCGCTTCAGATGTACACCTAGCACATTGGAGACATAGCACCGCATTTCCCATTTATGAGGCATGTAGCCTCAATCCCTGGGGATCTAATTTCTTCCTTTTCTTTCCTAGCTCTCTTCTCGAGTCTAATTCTTTCACTACATCTTCTTTTTTTATTCTTCTGACACGTCAGGCCTATTCTGTCTCAAGGTCTTTTGTAGGGTGGTGCAGGTAGTACCGACCCTCGTATATTGTATTTTATTGTAGTGTAATGTAAAATAGGGTTAGGGTTAGGGTTAGATGAAGATGTATATAAATAGTAAGTCTGATCCGTTTCCAAGGGTCAGCAAAATTGATGATTTTGCTGTCCACAGTAATAGAAAAGTGGTATTTTCATTTCAGTTGCAGAGCTCAATGCTCCATTATTTCACCTTCCAATAGTTA
The DNA here is from genome assembly GCA_018584345.1 of Thuja plicata. Lineage (NCBI taxonomy): Eukaryota > Viridiplantae > Streptophyta > Pinopsida > Cupressales > Cupressaceae > Thuja > Thuja plicata. Next base: position 289,369 of record MU225638.1, read on the forward strand.
GATGCTCCCCTGGAGCCGCCATTGTATCATGCACTAGTGTTTGCTGGAAGAAATATTAATGAAGAAGGGAGAGTTCTTTCCAATGATGTTGTTGGCATTCAAACTTCTGAGTTAATGGTATTTTATGTTTTATGTTCCTTATGTCTTCTGCTCTGATATTTTAAGTAGCTTAATGACCTCTTTTCCCTTGCTATTAATAAAATACGAACTAATGGTTGTGTATTTCTTCAGTATTTAGTGTAGTATATCAGAGCATTATCAATGTTTTGAATGTTTAAACATAAGTATAGATAGATGAAGTAATTCTGACCCTGCAGGATCTTTTTCAGTTTATTTGCTAAGTGTAGAATGCTTAGAGAAACCTCACCTTCCTAAATCTCCAGAGAGAATGAGTTGAAGAAACTAGCTAACCCCCCTCAAAAATACTCACTTCTCCCAACTGAGCCTTGCACCATCGTGACCCGACACCTAGGTGCTTGGAGGCCCGGGGAATCTAACTTCCTCGGATAGCCTTTGCAGGCAGAGTTGGCTGGTACCCCCGGTACCCAGTGACAACTTATGACTGTTGGCGGACTTGGTCAGTAAAACCCTGTCAACAGAAATCGACACTAGAAGGAGGGCATAAACTCATCCCCCTCTCAAGATTCTGATTTTACACCTCCTAAGGGTTCCCTGAGCTATAGTTTTAGGAGTCAAGCCTTCAGTGGGATTGGGTCTTTCTCCCCAACAAAATTTGAGAGAATCCTTAGGTCTGCCCCAAACCCTGAAAGGTTTGTTGAACTCAAGCCTCCTGCTCGAAAGAAACAGACCCCAAAAACCACACCAGCCACTATTGTCTGGGGGTCTAGCATACCTCAAAATACCCAAACTTCTCAGACAATCCTGGGAACCACCGCTCAAACTACCCAAATCCAGTTCCCCCAATGGTTGCATATTTTGGTAACACCGGGTCCCCAATGGGAACTTTTCCGGGTGCAATCAATGACTTACCCTTGCACCTGGAGAAGATCTGCCCATGATATGAGCACTTAGGCTCATAGACCATAGAAAAGCATTTATAGGCATATAAGGATGCCATGTATCAACACTGGATCCAGCATGAAGATGTTGTGACCCAACTGTTTCCCTTGTCCTTAGGGCTGGGCGAGTTGAACTGGTACCTTAACCTTCCCACCAACTCCATTAACAGTTGGCAGGACATGGAGGACACCTTCTTGGCTATCTTTCCCATACATGTGGACCCAGCCTGGTCCCATAGCCATTTCATCTCCATTAGGAAGGAACCCATTGAACCTCTTGCAACATTCAACCATCAGGTCCAGTGTGTCTTGAAGCGATGCATGGGCCCTTTCATTCCATCCCCAGACATAAAAATATAGACTTATCTTAACGCAATGGACCCCTTTGTTGCCACTCTCCTTTGGAGAACAACCACCACGGGTGACCGGGACACTTTGGTGAATGTTTACAACCTAGCCTTAGAATTATCCCGTGGTCTCAACAAATCCCCAGGCGGGATTGGGCAGAGCGCACCCTTTAACATGATCCCCGGTGGAACAACGTATGTTGGGGGGTATAGCCCCAATCTGGCAATGGGTGCCCCCGCGATGGCAATAAATCTACCACCACCATCGATAGACCAGCAGGCCCGATATGTTTATTCCTCACAGACTCAGGCAATACCAGGCCTAGAGGCCTTCCCTTGGAATCAGCCGTAGCAGGCACAACAACCTCAGACACAACCGCCCAGAGTGCCCTTCTTTCAGTCGTCTGTGACTGGAGGATTGTCTCCCTTGACTCCGTCTTATCCTGCTGCCTTCCCAGGAAACCAACAACAAAAACCATCACACTGTAATGCAAACACTCAGTTGACCACTGAGGTTGAGTCTCTCTGGTGAATGTTGTCTACCCTGACTATGGACATGGGTCAACTGAAGGTGGGGTCCTATGCACCCCAGAATTCTAATTCCCAGAGAGGGAATATCTTCTCCGGCCAACGAAACAACAATGCCAGGGGAAGAAACTTCAACAATGGGCCTCGGCCCAATCAACAACAATGGAATAATAACACGAACATCGAAGATCCACTTCCAAACCAAAATGCCAACCAAAGTGGTGCTGGACCATCACATTTCACACCAGTCATAGACTTCCAGCCCATGACTAATTGGTGTAGATTGCACGACACGGGCTCACACAATGAGGTGAATTGTGCCACATTGGAAAAGGTCATCACGATCTCCCAGCTAGACAGGCAATAATCACATGATGCTACTCCCCTAGAGCCTCCTATGCAGGAGTCAACCCACAGTGCCTTTACCTGTGAGACCATCTTCTTCAAAACTTCTAGGGAAGATGAAGAGGAATTTGAATTGCATGGATTCTTTGATGAATCTATCCCGCCCTTTGAGGCCAATGCTTTCACCAACCCACGGACTCCATACATTACTCAGAGTTAGGCTGGTAAAGGACCAGCTTACACGTCTACGCCCCCTATCAAGGACACCCATCCCCAGGATAATAGAACTGACCGGCTTGCTCCTCTAAAAGGTTCTAGCTCTAACCAAGTGAAAGACCTAGCTAAGGGAACTCACCAATTCCCAAGAGGAAGATTCGACATTACAGAGGCGTTAGAATGGACCACCACCTCCATGACCTTGATGGAGGTTTTGCTAAACTATCCCGAATAGAAGAAGTCTCTTCTGAAGCTCTTGGGAAACTCAAAAGTCATCAGTCGCCCACCCAAGACTATCTCGTTTGAGGATGCCAACACGGTTGTCTTTCAGGGAAATAATGAAGATCCTCCCTTCCTCCTAGGCCTGAATATCCAAGGTAAAAACATACACAATTGCTTAGTAGACTCTAGAGCTTCAGGTAACATCATGCCCTTATCCATATGTCAGAAGCTCAGATTCAATCCCACCCCATCTAATGGTGTAGTGATCGAGCTAGATAAGACTGCCATAAAAATGGTGGGAGAATTGAAGAACGTCCGGATACAGCTTATCCAAGACCCCAGGATAGCCAGCATAATCAACGTCTAAGTGGTAGACATCCCAGAGACTTATGGGATGTTATTAAGTCAGAATTGGTCTAAGTCCTTGAATAGATACTTTTCAACCAACTTCTCCCACTTATGGCTCCCCTAGGAAGGAGAATCAAACAAGATCCGGGTTGAAAGTGAACCCCAAATGAAGCAGGCCCTTACTGAGGTCGGGAGGGTCAGTGAGGTCTTCTTCTCTGAGACTTCCCCCGAGGTGTACCGACCCTTTGAAATCTTAACATTTGATTTCACCCCCGGAGAGGATCCCCTAGTTCTACAGAGGACCCAGGACCTAGAAGAAAAGCTGAGAGTTGAGGTTGAATCCCAAGGTGCCATGAAAACCTCCGCTACACTCTTGTCCGGCACTTAGTGCCGGGTACACTATCAGAAACATTTAGAACTTGAGTGTGGGCTCTGCCTTTTGGTCGCTACCGAGCACATCAATGCCTTCTAGAATAGAGAACGTATAAATGACTCCTTGGGGCCTAGTGTTCCTATGGGATGTACTCCTTTGGTGCCATCTCCCCAGGAATCTCGAATTCAAAATCCTCCGGAGGTAAACCCCACCCGCATGCCAACAGTTTGGGAGGAAGCTCCTCCCAAGTCCCCCAAAAGAAATCTAAAGGCTACTCTCGCTCCCCAGCCCCAGAATGTGAATAATGGTTTGTGGACCCTCAAGTTCAATGGGTCCCAATCCAAACAAGGCTCCGAGGCCAGAGTAGAATTAATCAACCCGCGAGGGAAATCCTTTCTCGCATCCTACAAACTACAGTTCAACTACACAAATAATGTTATAGAGTACAAGGCTTTGGTCCTTGGACTCTTATTTGCATTAAGAAAAGGTGTCACCTGCCTCCAGGCTCTGGGTGATTCAGAGTTGGTTGTCAAATAGGTCCGGAGTCAATATACATGTCACAACAAGAGACTGGCCACATACCGCAATCAGGCTTGGAGCCTTATTGAAGATTTTGATGCCTTTGGCATTGATCTCATTCCCTGGCGACAGAACTATGTCCCGGATGCCCTTGCCATTTCTGCCAGCACACTTGAGCCCATGGCCGGCTCATGACTTCAGAGATTTTCAGTTGAGATGGTCTCCACCCCGTCCATTCTAGATAATGTCACCCACTTTCAAGTTTTTGAGGATGATCAACATATCCTAAACTTCATGGCCAATGTTGGTGTCTTTGAAGACCAGGTAGTGGAGGAACAAGACTATGACGATACTGGGCAGGGTGATGAAGATGATGGGATCATGGACCTACCCACTAATACCATCCCAAAGGGGATGGTCATGCTTGAATGAATCTTCGACTTGGACCCTCGGGCCCGAGAAAAGATGTCATCTTCCTCTGAGGGAGGAAAGTTTGAAAGGGTAAACATCAGCCAGCCCGGTGAAGAAAAGATGATCCACATTGGCACCTCCTACTCCGCTGAGAAGAAGGAGAAGATTATCACAGTTCTCTGAGAATACATAGATGTAATTGCATGGGGATATGAGGATTTAAAAACATACAACACATCCATTATGACTCATACTATTCCCCTGAAACCTGATGCTAAGCCTTTTTGGCAAAAACAACAACCAGTCAACCCACTGATTGAACCCGTAATTCGTCAAGAGGTAGAAAAAATGCTGTCAGCCCGAATAATCTTTCTAATCTGGAACACTACATGGGTTGCCAATTTGGTCCCTGTGAGAAAGAAGAGAGGTGAAATTTGCCTTTGCCTGGATTTCTGAAACCTGAATAAGGCCTCCAAGAAAGATAATCACCCTCTCCCTTTGCTGGATGAGGTGTTGCAGATAGTAAATGGATCCCAAATGATGTTGTTCTTGGATGGGTACTCTAGATATAACCAGGTCATGGTTAAGTATGAAGATAGAGAGAAAATAGCATTTACCACCAAGTGGGGAACATTTGCATACAGGAGAATGCCCTTTGGTTTGATTAACGCAAGGGCCACATTTCAAAAGCCCATGGACATTGCGTTCAAGGGCCTTGTGAATCAGTGCATAATCATCTACATGGATGATTTGACCATCTTCTCTTGGAATAGGCATGACCATTCTGCCCATCTCGCTTAGATCTATGAGAGATGTCGCCGATATGGAATATCCCTCAACCCCAAGAAGTGCATATTTAGGGTCACTGAAGGGAAGTTTCTCGGACATATCATCTCCAAAAAGGGCATATCCATTGACCCTGAAAGAGTTGAAGCGTTGCTAAACTTACAAATGCCCAACAGTAAGAAAGAGATGCGATCTTTCTTCGGAAAGATCAACTTCATCCAGCAGTTCATCACTGGATTCGCCGAAATAGTCAAACCACTCAAGGAAATGATGAAAAAGGATACCAAGATTGAGTTGAATCCTGAAGCAAAGAGGGCATTCACCCTGATCAAATAGCCAATAACGGAAGCACCTGTCCTGGCTAGTCTGGACTACTCCCTTCTATTTTACATTTACTCCTTTGCTTCACCGCATTCCACCGCGGCAGTGTTGACTCAAAAGGTTGAGGGCGAAGAATGAATAATAGCTTTCATGAGCTCCCCCTTCAAGAACACTGAAGTCTGGTATTCATCATTAGAAAAATAGGCCTTTGCTCTTGTTCACGCCGTGAAGAAATTCTGGCATTACATTCTCCAGAGCAAGGTGCATGCTATTGTCCCGAACCAAGCCGTGAATTCTCTGTTGATGCAGAGTGAGTTGGGAGAAAGACTGGGGAAATGGATGGACATCCTCTAGGAATATGATTTAGAAATGCAGCCCATGAAGATAGTCTGGGGCCAAGGATTGAGTCGAGCAATGGCAGAAGAGACTCCTCGCATGGAATGTCAAACTTACATGGTGGAGTCCATCACTCAAGACCCATGGTATACAGATCTGGTATATTTGCTACTGAATAATAAATGGCCAGAGGGATTACCTCCCAATAAATGCCGCACCCTATGGATGAAAAGCGCTCACTTCATGATCAAAAACTCCGTGCTTTACTGCATGAACTACGAGGGAGTGTACCTTCGATGTATCAACAAGGACCAAGGTGTGAAGATGATTAATAAATTTCATGGGCAGTTTGGAACCGAACATGGCTCAGCTGACACCACCAACCATCAGATCCTTTGGGCTAGATACTATTGGCCCTATATATTTAAAGATGTTTACACTCATGTTAGAAAATGCCACACTTGCCAAACCGCAGTGCATCGTGAGCGCAACCCGGCTATGCCTTTGCAACCAGTCTTTGAGGCTAGGCCCTTCGCCCAATGGGCATTTGACTTCATCAGGGAGATCAACCCCAACTCATCTGCCAATCACCAATACATCCTTATGGCTACTGATTACTGCACCCGGTGGTCTGAGGCTATACCTTGCAAGAATAACACAGTAGACGTAGTTATCAGGTTCCTAGAAGAAAACATCGTCACAAGGTTTAGAATGCCCTTTGCTTTAGTATGTGACAATGGTCTGGCATTTTCTTTGGTGCAATTACTCAAGTGGACCTACAATTGAAAGATCACTCTGAAGTTTTTCAACAACTATTACCCCCAGGGGAACGGTGTTGCTGAATCTACGAATAAAAATCTACTTGAAGTGATCAAACACCTGCTAGAACAGAATCCCCAGGATTGGCATCAAAATTTGAAATTCACCCTCTAGGTGGATCGCATTTGAATCAAGGCCACCCTGGGAATATCCCCGTTCCATCTGGTTTATGGCCAGAACCTTGTGTTCCCAATTAACTTACAGATCCCAGTTTTATAGTTTATGTAGGAATTCAGCAACCGGGATAACATTGTGGAGGTTCGGCTCCTAATTATGGTGTGAATGGAAGAACAACAAGACACAACCCTTGAACATTTTGTGCATCACCAAGAAGTAGTAAAATGATTGTTTGACCACAGAGCCCAATACAAGGCTTTTCAGACTTTGGACTTGGTCTTGCTATGGGACAAGGCCTGGGAAAAGAAAGGAAAGCACACCAAGTTTCAACGGCTCTGACTCGGACCATATTTAATCTCAAAAATCTATTGGGAAAATACTTATCACCTTAACACCATGACCAAAGAACCTATCCCATTGCCCATCAATGGACAGTTTCTCAAACACTACTTCGAGTAAGGTAAGTGTGTCCAAAATTGTATTTTATGTAAAACCCTCCGCTTGTAAATATTTCTTTCCCGGTGCCTTGTTGGGAGGTACCATGTCTTGTAAATAGCCTTCTTGGCTGCCCTCTGAGGCAGTCCTCTTTTAGTGGTTTTTGTTTTCATTTCCAGTTTTCTTTTCGGGTTCTGACATTTTGTTCTCTCTTGTAAGGATTGGAATGCTTCGCATAAACTCAGGTCTCCGGTACGATATCTGTAGCATGGTGAACTTAAGAATCTATCTTTAGCAGTGGAATCGGTCCGGTCTCTGGAGCTATTTTATAGGTTTGGTGGTACATTATGAGCAATCTCCATCAGGCTTATCTCTGGAGGTCTGGCAATTAGTGAAATAAAAAAATAAGGAACAAGTAATCGGACACACCGAGGATAGATCGGTTGTACTAATTAGTTGACCCAAGTCTGAACCTTTAAAGAATTATTTCTGGGTCTAGAGTTTTATCCCCTACTCAACATATGAAATAGGTGAAAAGGTGAAAGAAGTACCGCTATTAAAATTAGCTAAGCTTAAGCTTAATGGTGAAAGAAGTACCGCCCTCCCACCCAGAAATGTACATAATAACAAGAAAAGGGAAGCGGGATGAAGTTTTGATCTCCAGGAGAAATGAACAAATCTGATTACTGTGGTTCAATGTAATTAGTGCCTCTTCTCTACTCCTCCTAGAGGTCATCAACTTGATTTCTTTCCAAAGAACACACTCCACCACTGATGAAAAGACTATGGAATGGATCCCGTATGGCCGAATTTCCTTAGACGTGTTACTCTTTGCCTGTAAGATACTTCAAGAAGTGAATTGTTCCAGTTTTTTCTAACTAGAGATTTTGTAGTTCTCAAATGTGCTAAGGCATTTGTCCCAGATAGTTTCCATTTGTTATGCCCTGCATCCCTGTGCCTACATTTTGTGTGCAAAATGTTGGGTCCCTTTTTTTTTTTGTGTGTTTTTTCTTTTTTTCTCTTGCCTTGTCTCTTTCTTTGTCTTCTTTTGTTTTCCTTCTCCAAGGTTTTCTTCCCTATGGTTGTGCTTTACTTTGTTGGTTTCTCGTGCCTCCAGGACCCCGGTCCCAGATTTGGTCATCCTTTGGCAGGAGTCGGATTCCAGACTCTGGGATTCTTCGCCGCGATGTTCTCTTTCCTTAAGATGATATTGTCGCGGGGAATCCCCGGGCCCAGAGTCAGGAGGTCTGTCTATCCTGAGTTTGCGGATGGGAAGGTGGCTTGATTTTTACTGTAGATATAAATAGAAGTTACTTGTCATTTTCATATTTACCGCGATTAAACACTCAAGCAATCAGAGCAATTTGCAGTAATTTAGTGATAATCTAGTGCTAATCATTTCCAACATTTCTGAGTGATTGTGAGTGGTTTGTGGTGGCGGGTTGTGATCGTTTGGCAGTTGGAGCTGTTGTAGAGCTTCCGCGTGGGCTTCTTTTCCTCTCCTTTCTATGTTTTCAGGTTGGTGCCTCCTCTCCCTTCGGCTTTCCTTTTGTCTGGTGTCATTGGTTTTGAGTTGCCTTTGCCTTTTTCTTTGTTTGTCTTTCGTTTCTTTCTGGTTTGCCGCCCGTTGGTGGGTCGGCTCTATCAAAGGGTTGTCTGCCCTCTGTGCAGATGTAATCTAGTCTGTATATAGTGTAGGAAGTTGTAGATATTCTATGCTTTTCCTGGTTTCTTGTAGATATTTGTTTTGTGGTGTATATATGTATAAATCTAGTGTATATTTGTTATATATCCCTCTAGTCTATGTGTATATATCCTTCAGCTCTGATGTATATCTTGTGTGTATCCTATTGGGTAGCTTAGCAAGCTCGTTGTGCTACCTATGTCACCATTTTTTTGTCTGCAAGCTCATTCTGAGCAGAATACCACCTGTTTGAAACTCGGCTCTTGACTGGTTTCAAACAGGTAGTTTTCTCTCTCCTCCATAAAACCAGCCTAACCCTCATTTATGAACCATGCGTGCATTTAAATCTGTCCAAGTGACCTTCACTTTTCGTGCATTCAGACATTTGTCTCTGTCGTCATCACCATAACTCTTATTTATTACTCACCCACGTGGCGCCCATAAGGGTCTGACGGTTTGCCTTTTGTACACTTCTACCAACGTTCACTTCCCTGGGCTCCGGGTCTCCTGCCATCATCCATCCCGTATCCTTCTTACCAAATGTGATAAAATTCCTAGACCCGGATGGTTAATCAAATTCCTAAGTTCACAATATGTACATGTATGTTGTCTGAAGTTTTGAATGAAACTAACTTTTCAGGGGAAGTGAACATTGTGATGGTAAGACCTCCGAACCCTGAAGTATTTATTGATTAATGCATTTTGACAGTCACTTTGCCATGCAAATTTTTGGAGTAGTACTTTCAAGCATGTCTGAAGCATCCGCATCCTCACCACCTAAAAGTCCAGAACTTCCATCTACGGTAAGTACCAGAGCGGCAGTAAGATCCAAAATGGAGAAGGCTCTCAAAAAGATGCCTTTGAGCCTGAAATACGTAAAGTATAGAGTCATCACAGGCTCAAAGATTGAGTCCAAGGTCCAGCTTATTACCGACACTAGCATCGGAACATGGCCAGAAATGCAGGCCTTGGTCAAAGTTATGTACATTCAGCGACAGGCCGAAGATCCTTTGGTCATTCAAATTGGAAACTCTAGGATCCTTAAAGCAGCTTGCTTCCCGTGCTCGGTGCAGTCACCGGAGCTTATTCTCATGCTCACGGCTCTTTACAACACATCTGTTTGGGCTATTATGCTCGCACCGCCAGAGCCAATAGGGTACCCCACTCCTTTAGTGTCCCTCAATCCTGATACCTTCCAGAGGAGCTTGGGAATCCCTCAATTCTCCAAGCTGACCGTGGTCACCCGATCTGATGCCTTGGCCCAATTCAACCAATTAGAGGAGGTGGCTCGCATGTATATGAACAACAATTGGCTCAAAGTCCCGAAGAGGGACCCCAAGAGGATGAAGCTAGAGATCCCTAGGTCCAAGTTCAAAGAGAGCATATAGATGGGGATAATAGCACTATGCCGGGTCTTTGGGAAACAACATGCCCGAGAATTTTTTGGATGGATGTACTACTTCTTGCTTGATATAAGTACATTAGGGGAGTTTTTTTACTGGGCGGCCATAATTTCAAACCATGTCGACTCCTAGTTCCTCCAACTCGCCGAAAGGAAAAAGTTTTATATGACTTCTTATGTCCTCTGGTCCCTGGCGCAACAACGGCCCCATACCAATGGGCTACTCACCGATGATGTACTCAGGATTGGCTCTAGTCAGAAGGCCCCTTGGGACTACTTTTCACAGATTCAATGGGAGGCCAATTTCTCTAGTTTTTGCTGAGTAAACGACGCATTTGTTTACTACCACCTACTCACGCCCACCCGAGATGTAGGATACCGCCTGACCACAGAGGCGATGAATTTGGTCTGGAGTTACAGACATTATTACATATAATTTTAACAACATACATACATAAGGGTGACCGACTTCTTCGGAAAACCCTACTTGTTTCCCAAACACTGCAGGGACAAGATAGTCCTCCTAGAGTATTGTAGGCAGATAATGGAGCTACATGCCTTCTATGCCCTGAAGAAGGTGAAGAAGGTAACTAATATTCCATTCCCAATCACTTGTGGGAATTATTCATGTAGTCTGACCACCGCCAAAGAGGCAGACGATGAACTAAAAAGCTATAACTTGGTAGAATTCTACTTGGCACGGAAGTATTTTGATCTGTATGGCAAGATTACGGCGGCACTTCCCCGGGTATCAGAGCCCCATCAATACCATATGGAGGACTTTTGGGAAGACTGTCAGGATGATGTGGAGGTCTGGAGCTGGCACTACGTTAGGATGACCGCAGGTATGATGGAAATATTGAAGCTCCAGAGATTCCCGAAGGACTTCTCAAACACTAGCTCCATGATAGATCCCCAGTACAAAGCAAAGGGGATCGATATGTTGGCCCTCCCACCAATAAACTGGGATGCCTAGGAAGGGTCCACCATTGATGACTTCACCCATGAGGTGGTCGAACGTAGCCATGCTTACTTCAAGAAGGTGTGCTCCAGGAGTGTCCGCAGAGTGGCCCAGCCAGTACTAAAGGAAACTCCGGGGGCCGGGACTTCTTCACAGGGAGCAGATAAAGGGAAAGGAATAATGATAACTCCTCCTATGCAAGAAGTCCCTATAAAGGAACAGCTAAAGTAGTCGCTGGTAGCCTCCTAGCAGATGAAAGATAGGATAATCATGCGGCTGGAAACCCTGACGTCAATGGCCGGACCTATTCTTCCCCCCTCCTCCCCTTCACTAGCAGCCTTGATGGTTAAGGCAACAGGGGTGGATCCGGCGGAGCAAGCAGTTTTAAGGGATGCAAGTCCACCCTTGATTACACGGAGGAGGAGGCTTGACCCAAAGCCCAAAAAAGAGCTAGAGTTGTGGATGCCCCAGACTCCGGAAGTTGAAATCCTTTCTTCTGACTCCCCAGAGCCAGAAAAGGAAACAGAGCCTGCCAATGTGCCAGACAACCCTCCCCGCAGGATGAGTTTGATGACATTTTTGCAACCGATGAATTTGGTAATCTTCAGGGGGACATCGAGCGAACAAAGGCTGAGGTCCCAGCACAGGAGGAAGCTGAGGAATAAAGAATTGCGTAGGAGCAGAAAGAGAAAATGGAAGAAGAAAAGGAAATAGAATAAGAAACCACCTTCGAAGTTTCAGAGATGCAAGATACGGGAATGGACGAACAAAAGTAGAGTGAACAAGTGGCATCTACTGAGGGACTGGACCTACGAGAGAAACCATAACCTCAGCCACCATGTTCCAAGTGCCACTCCCTAGAGAATCCTTTGGGTAGGTAATAACCACAGCACAAACGCTGAATCTTGGCCTGGTACCTCCCCTATTTCCAAAGGATGTATCAGAAGAAGAAGAGATCCCAATGACCGAGGCTGAAGAGTAAGAACAACAAGAGGAGGAAACCCCCAGGATAGCTGATGAAGGTCTAGACAAAGCTTAAGATATAGAGGAAAAGGCTGAGGAAATAAACGTCACCAAGGGAAATGTTCCTGATGAAGCCCAAGATAAATAGAAAGGGCCAGGTGAGACTCACACCACTGAGGAGGAACAACAACAGGACACCAGGGAGGAATTGAAAGAATAGACTTTGGAAAATAAGCCACCCCTGCCACCTCAATGGTTAGTAGAAAGCAAGAAGAGAAAGGCCCCGTCCACCCTGAGAGGTCACCTCTCCCTAGCCGAAATGATGGCTCAAGTCCAGGAACCACCAAAGGCTAAGAAAGCCCGGACAGTTCATACCCTTCGAACCGGGCCGGGCGGAGAAATAGTTGCAGTTGTGGAAACACCTCCCTCAGACACCGATGAGGCAATAGCCAAGGCCGAATACTATGATATCATGAAGATATCACTGGGAAAGAGAGGAAAATAGGGCGAAGTAAACCAGTTAAAATAAGTGACCAGATCCATGGAGGCCCGATATGAAAAGGAGGCTCAAAGGCTCAAAGAAGAAAAGGAAAAGAAAACTAACCTCATGGGGTTGCTTACTAATCTAGCCTAGCCTATTAGTGCCTTTCCTCTGTAGGCCCCCACATCTGATGCACCATTACCATAGAGCGACATTGACTCCCTGCAAGCAATGAAGAAGAAGGCCCAAGCGTTCGATGAGTGGGTCGCTCTGCAAGTAGGAAACACCCAGTGTTTTCTAATATCCATCCTCCCAGATTTATATGCGGCTCAACATGTTTTGCATCAGGTAAAAACTATCATTAACATATGGGAGGGTGATATGGAAAATTACGAAGCATGGAAGGTAGAACTAGAGGAGCTCCTTAACGTTGGGGAAGAGATGGTCAATAAATCTGGGATCCTAGGAGAAGAATCATTTGACTTTGTGAGGACCCAACACTCTAGACTTGACCTCACATTAGAGGTACTCAAGCAACTGGTAGGGGCTCTGCACGATAAACTCAAAATAGTGTAGTATTATTTAGATATGTACAAGGCATTTGTCGCAAAGGTCGCCAGAGCTGACCCATTCAACACTAACACATGCACTCTGGAGGAATATGTTTTGGGGAAGTTTGATGAATTGATGGAGTCCAAATATCAATCCCTAGAGGGACTAGACGTGACTCAAATGATAGGGCTAACTCGCATGGTCCTTAGTGGTCATGATGCGGAAAAAATGGCCGATGAGTTCAAAAATAATGTTCCAGAGCTAGGGGAATAAATTGAGGCGGCTAAGTACCGGCGGTCCGGCCTTAGAGAAATTGATGAGGATGGAATCTCTTGCCTTTTGAAAACCTTCAATGACAACAAGCAACAATAAAGTTTCTCCAGAGGCTGGATCAAACCCAAGCATTTTGTATTCTTTATTCTTTCAGAACATAAGTTCCCGGATCTTGGAATCCTAGATCCTAAATTTTGTATTCTTTCAAGTGATCCATGTCCTGGTCCCCGAGGCCGATCGATCACTTTCAGAAGTGGTTAATAAAGACTGTCAAAGGGTAGTTGGCTACATCGAGGAACGACAGATTAGCAGTTGGTTCTCTGACAGATGGTCTTCTCAAGGACCCACTTCGGATGTACACCTGGCACATTAGAGACAAGGCACTGCATTTCCCATTTATGAGGCATGTAGCCTCAATCCCCGGGGATCTGATTTCTTCCTTCTCTTTCTTGGCTCTCTTTTCGAGGCTGATTCTTTCTCTATATCTTCTTGTCTTATTCTTCTGACACATCAGGCCTATTCCGTCTCAAGATCTTTTGTAGGGTGGCGTAGGTAGTACCGGCCCCCGTATATTGTATTTTATTGTAGTGTAATGTAAAATAGGGTTAGAGTTAGGGTTAGATGAAGATGTGTATAAATAGTAAGTCCAACCCATTTCCAAGGGTCGGTGAAATTGATAATTTTGCTGTCCACAGTAATAGAAAAGTGGCATTTTCATTTCAGTTGCGGAGCTCAATGCTCCATTATTTCACCTTCCAATAGTTAGACGCTCCCCTGGAGCCGCCGTTGTATCATGCACTAGTGTTTGCTGGAAGAAATATTAATGAAGAAGGGAGAGTTCTTTGCAATGATGTTGTTGGCATTCAAACTTCTAAGTTAATGGTATTTTATGTTTTGTGTTCTTTATGTCTTCTACTCTGATATTTTAAGTAGCTTAACGACCTCTTTTCCCTTGCTACTTGTAACATAAAAAAATAGATGATATGATAGATGTTATGTTACTAAAATGTAAAGGAGAAAATTGTGATTTAGGAGGGGAATTGTTAATTGTTATTTGTGTTGATTGTATATTGCAATTGTGAGTGTGATTAAAGGAAGATAAGATGCTCCTTTCTTTCACCTTCAAATACACAAATAGGAGATCCAATTTTGATCAACCCCAAAGGGTTAATGCACAAATGAATCTAATATTTGGAAAGAGACCAAGAAAGGGGATCTTAAATTCTATAAATTGATTGATTAATATGATTAATGACAGTAATTGTAAAGAATAGGAGAAAGCACCAACCTTCCAATTGCTGTTTTCTAAGATCTATAGACTGTTTCTAGAGATGTTGACAGTTGATACCGAACTAGAACAGAGAGACGGACAAAACCCAGAAATATTTTTCCATTCTGATGTCATGTTATGAAAAAGATCAACCCTGTACCATTTTTTCCAACTCAATCTGCTCAACTCTGAAAGTGTCCCTGTTCACACAGTCCGAAAGAAATCCGAAAAGGGTATCCAGATCTGGCCTCGAATTTACAGTCCTGAACCTGTACCTACAAGAAAAATTATTGTTTGTTTTTGGGGAGGGGTTTGCCTTAGTCAAACCCCAATTTAGGAATTAACCTTGAAATCAATAAAGTATGGAAAGCTAACAAGTAGTAGAATTGAATCTAATAGTGAAGCTATGATATTGAATAGATAT
>MU225638.1:315679-333515 GCA_018584345.1 Thuja plicata
ATTTTCATGCATTTGAATCTCTCATTTCATGGTGTACTTGCATAGGCACAACTAGGTCAATCTGAGGGCCTCCATTTCACACCTTTGCACTCCATGACTAGAGAGCTATGGATCGATATTTGAGGCCTCATTCTTGAGTAAACTTGAATGGAATGATTCATAGAAGTGTGACAACATTTATGCACACACATACAACCCTTCATTTGTCTTGAAGGATGTTTTCCACTCATCACTAGGCCTAAATCTGATTTGATGGTACCCTGACTTCAAATCCACCTTGGAGAAATAACAAGAACCCCCAAATTGTCCAACAAATTCTCAATCTGGGGCATGGGAAATCTGTATCTGATTTTAATCTTGTTAATAGCCCTAGATTTAGTACACATCCTCCATTTTCCATCCTTCTTAGGTGCAAGGACAGTTGGCACAGCACAGGGACTTAAACTCTTCCTTATAAGCCCTTTCTCTAGCAAATCTTGTATTTGTTTAGGAATTTCTGAATTCTGACTTGGAGTCATTTTATATGCTGCCTTGTTAGGTAGATTAGCTCCTGGTATGAGGTCTATCTAATGACTCACATCCCTCATAGGTGGCAATGCACTAGGTGATCCATTATCCACTATTTCATGGTACTTCTCCAACAATGCTTGTGCCTCTTGTCGCATATTGACTTTCTCCTTAGTCTCTTCTTTTGGTTTCACTATTACTGTAAAACAAACCCCTCTTTCCTTCTTCATGACCTTAAGGAACTCCTTTCCACTCAAGAGCATCACACTATTCCCCACATGCTTCTCTTCATTGGGTTCTTGCAAAGGATCCATCTGTAAATTCTTCCGTTGTTTAGTAATCACATAGTTTTTCTTTTCCCCATGATGAATGGATTTCACATCATATTTCCATGGATTCCCTAGAAGGAGATGACATGCATTCATAGAGAATATGTCACTTAACATGTCTTTGTACTCCCATATTTCAAACTCTACCAAATTTTTTTCATCCACCACTATTTGTTGGCCCTTATTTGGCCATGACACCTTGTAGGGAGTAGTGTGTGGTATCCTTCTAAGTTTTAGTTTGTCCACCATCTTTGTTGATACTATGTTATCTGTGAAACCAGATTCCACTATCACCTTGCAGATCTTCCCATGTGACCTACAAGTAGTTTTAAATAAGCTCTTCCTCTGAGGTGGCTCTGCAACACTAGGAACTTTTAATAAAGTCCTTCTCAACATAAGGTTTTCTCCATCCAATACTGGACCTACCTTGGAGATTGGTGAGGTGACACTTTAGGTGTCATCTTCTTGCAATAACTGAGTCCTTCTTTCTCCCATAGATGAGGTTGTGGCTTTCTTAGGACATCTGCCCATAGTGATCGCTCGTTATAAAGGCTCATAAACTAGGCATAATCCTTTAACGCATGGATTGGACATCCAACTAAGCACTTCATCCTCTTTATAATAAACTCATTTAATATGTCAAACCCAGGGTGTGTTACTTGAAATAGGCCAAAAAATATATGCACCAAGCACTTTCTCAACCAATCACTCTATAATCATTGCAGGAAACAAATGCTGGAAAGAAACTATACTATGGCTGCAGGTATTAAATGCTTTTGAAGGCAAGCTGTACTATTACTGCATGAAATGAATACTCAAAAGAAAGTTAAGCTATTGTTGTGAAAGAAAATACTTGAAAGTAAATGATGGAAGTGAACGCTACTAGCAGAATGGAAGAGTGAACAAACTAACTACAATGCCTTAGTTACTTTGCTGTTTGGCAGTAGGAAGTGATAGCTTTCCTATGGCTTTGGCTGCAGGAGCTATTCAACATAAGAATTGAAATGACAAAAATGCAAGAAAGCAAACTAAACTAAAATGAATCTAACTATGGATTCCTCACCAAGTTGGCCGCCTTGGGTGAGTACCCAAAATAATTAATTACACAAAATTAATTTCGACACTTCATTTTCTCATTAAAATGAATAACAGAGTAGAAAGATTCTCATAAATAGTAAAACAACAGAATTGAACTATACTGCAACTATCTCCTAATAATGCCCCTCTTCTCATGCAGGAGTGGGGCTTTATTTAAAGGAAAACATCTAACTGCTAAACTCAACACGCCCTAAGAAAAGGCATAGATTTTACTACAAACAACTAACAAAAAGGAAATCTAGAAAGTGGGAAATGGAATCGGTCCAGAAAAGAGGAAAGAACTACTTAGACAATAGATCTAAATTCCCACTCTCTCCTAGATTTCATTAGGGAACTTATTGAATTTTCCAATTCTTCACTCAACAGTTTCCACCTGGATTAATCGGAAACCTTCCACTACTGGTACATCGATGTTCCATCCATGTGCGTCTACTGTAGGACCAAGTCAAGCATCCATCGCATAGACATGCTTCACCTGATCAAGATGATAGTTTCTACTTTGATGCACTGCATTTAAACTATTAGGATAAAATCATTTATGGAAAATAATCATTAAAGTACATATGCATTATCTATCACTCAATCATTTAATTCATCCATAAAACATGATCATGATTCCATAGTAATAAATAGAGCATAATCATTTAGATAAATCATATTAAGTAAGCATATGTCCATAGCATAGGTTTAGTGGTTGACTACCACATATTAGCAGTTTTAAATCATAAAGTCTTGGAGTAAATAAGAGAAAACATGGCATAAGACCTATCAAAAGTTCTCCTAGGGTATCTAAAGTATGCCATTAAAATGGCCTATCACATAGTATGACCAACTTGGTTGTAGTTGTAGCATCTTCCAATGAAGACAGAGTTAGTTATGCCTTGTGACTGAAACCTACCCCTTGGAGGACATCGTCCTATGTATCCTCCCCTCTGAAATGATCCTCTGTACTAATTTCCTCCATTATTGTCTGTGGATTGAGTTTCTTCTGGCCTATTTGGGCTTTGACCTCTTCCAAAGTTACCCCTACCTATGAATCCTCTATTGGCTCTACCTCTTTGTTGGAAATCATTCCTCCTTATAGCCTTCTCCTCTACTCTCAATGCTAATTGAAAGTATTTGTGCATACTATTAGGGGCCATCATACTAATCTCATCTTGGATTCCTTGTCTCAATCCATTGAGATACCTTGCTACCTTTTCTACTTCTTCTTCTTGCATTCTTTCCCATAGGCTCAACTTATTGAATTCCTTAGTATAGGTAATTACTATTAGCTCTTTTTTCCTTAAGTTCTGCAACTTCTGATACATTTGTATCTCATAATTAGTGGGTAGGAATTGTGCCCTCAATCTAATCTTCATCCTATCCCAAGAACCTATTTTCTTCTTTCCAGTTGTTACCTTGTCATCTTGCATCATATTCTACCAAACTAGTGCTGATCCCTTGAGTCTAGCCTTGGCATAACTGATTCTCTTCTCCTCTGACACTTCTTTGTAATGAAATTGATTGTCTATGGACTGTAGCCAATCCAACAACTCTTCACCATTCAAACCCGCCACTATAGTAAGGAATGTGTTCCATACTATCTTTGTTTATGGATTCAAAGGAATCCAAGAACAAATTCTAGTCTTTATCCATCTCCACTTCTTTTCCTTTTCCAGATGTCTCTCTAGTCTAGTTTTCATACTCTTCATCACTTTCATCTCCCCAGTCAATGACTCTCCTCTTACCCTTTGTCTCTGTCAGATTGGACTTTTCCAATAGTTCTTGGACCAAGTCCACTACAACATCCTTGCTCATTGCCTTGGGCGGCATGTTGTCAACCTCATGGCTCTCCTCCCCTTCAGACATGCACCAAACTTACTATAGTTCTAGCTCTAATACCACTCTGATGCAGAGGGTCTAGAGTTCTAGTGTTTACCCTTCTCCAAGTTGTTAATCAACTTCTTTAAACCATCCAATGGTTTTCAACACCTATGTCTCCTTCACCAAGATTGGCCTCATAGACCCTAAATTCAACTTGCCTCCTAGGTATAGTTGAGATGATGGAGAAACAATGCACAATCAACTCCAACTAGTCCAACTAGTCCTCCATTTACCTTCTTTTCTTAGTATATTTCACTCTAGAGCCCTAAACCCTTGCTTAGGATCTTCCCAAACACCTCTTAGGCTCTAGCATATCTTCTTACATGTCCATTCTATGTGTTTCAAACACTTCTGACCACTATAACCATCTCTTTGTTATCACTACTCAAAGATAGGCCTAATTAGGCCTAATTGTATTAGATCTATTTTCACTATTTTTGACCAAACTATGAAAATTATTCCACACAATCCTATGGAAGACTATATTATTCTGAAAGGTATCAACTATCCCTTCTAGAATCCAAAGGTATAGTTCTTCAAGACACCCACAACCCTAATTTCTTGTAGGCCCTAGTTTTTAGGCTATCTTTTAGGCCTCTATACCAGTCACTGCAAATTACATTCATTTGGTCTTCAAATTCATACCAACTTCTGAAACCTTTTGATCCTTCAAGGAGACACTCTAGGGATTCCACACATACCACTAAGATGTCCATACAAGATCATGAGTGTGCTATTTCAATTCAATCTCCACCTTTTCTTGGCTCACCTACTCCAAGCAGTCATCCTATGGCATCACTCCAAACCTAGGAGTTCAGTTGCAAGAACTAAAAGGAAAAAAAAAATAGTATGTACAGACCCTAACCTATCATTCCACAAGGTTTCATTCATCTTCAACCATGGATTCTTAGGTTAGAGCCATTTTTGTTCCTGCAACTTTGCAAATGGAAATTGCAGACACAGTCACCTAAATATAAGTATAACTTTACAATGCCTTAACTTGAAAACAAACTTTTATATGAAAATGAAAGCTGAAAAAAACTCTACACTCCCATGGAGTCAGATTGCACAATCTAATCCATACATCGTCATACAAGGGTGTAGAAACACTGCAAATGAAAGTAAAAACTTAGAGAATCATCTGTACAGAATGCTCACGCATGTGGTCTATAACTAAAACTCCATTAACCTTCCAAAATCTTCAATCCATGCTCAAATACCCGAGCATGAATGGTTACAACCATCTATTTCTTCATTGAGAAACTTTTGAAAGTTGCTAGCAACTTTTGAGCATTTCTTTCTCTTTGACAAATTTGGTCAACTCGATGCACTTTGACCCATCCTAGGACCCTAGTTAGCACACTTAGGACCCTAGAGGAGACCATATCCCCTAGTTTCTCAAAATTAGGAACTTTTACAATTTTAGACCATTGTGACAACACTTGCACCTAGGAGCAACTTGTGCTCTTACAAACATAAATGAATAAGCTTGGATCCAAAAATTATTAATATTATTACAAACATATCAAATACCCCCAAACAACCCTAAACACCAACTAACCAAAATTCAAGCCAAAATGGGAGGTGCTCTGCAACAAGAAGATAGATTATATCATCTTCATTTATTGAAAAATGTTATTCTTTCCACAATTATCTAGACATAAGGCACATGAGTGTACAAACAAGATAATCAAAACTAGTCTCACACATGCATATAAAGGTAGAAATTCTCAATATTTCAATGGGAATTATCATGTGTGCAGTCATTTTTGACACAACACCTCTGAGTGAAGATTCTAGGAAAAAAGGAATTGGAACACACCACAACATAGTACCTCATATTACAATTAATATAATCTAAATTAAACTAATTGAATATGTAGAAAAGGGAATATAAGGACTTCCTATATGGAAAATAAGAAAATTGATATTTATGAGGAAAGAGAAAAAAATGGAAAAGATATGGGTAAATAAATCTGACAAAGAGAAGTTAGTTAGTTCATACATGCCTACAAATGGTATAGAAAACTCTTCCAAAAGTTAAAAGGTAAATTTTTTTGTAGGGGGAGAAGATTATAGATCTTAAGGAACCCCTTCTTATGTATTGACCTCAACATCAATTTAAAGGTGTAAAATCAGAAAAATAAATTAAAGTTTATTTAACGTTCATATTTTTGGTGTATGAAACCATTTGTACCCGTTGAGGTTTATAAAAGTTTTAAGCCTCTTGTTTTGCATATCCTAAATGTTTTTTTATGCAAAAAATAAAATATCGCTTCCACAAATATAGATTTTAGATATCTTTAATACTCTCTTGATTTGTACAAGTAAAATATAATTGTGGACAAACCCTTTATGTATATACAAGTTTCTTTTACTCTTTCGATCATGGAAACCACAAATATTGTTGATGCATCTATCGAATCACAACCTGCATTCAAACAAAGACCATGCAAATCTAGTGATTTTAAAGGTTTTGGCACCTTCTCACTCATTTAGCCAAATGTGATTAATGTTGAAGATCTACACAATTTCATATCTTGGTACCTACGGAGGATTATTGTCATCATAAGTTATAAGTATTTTGGATAGAACATATTGTAGATAAGTAGATGAATTTGAAATTGGAATACTCTGCCCTATGGGGAGGAAAGCTAAATATCTGGTCTAAAATAAGAATTCATAAGGATCATGCTTAGCAGGACTCATGGAGAACATTTGCGGTTAGAAAAACCTATTTAATCACAAAATAGGAAATTCAAAATGTTACCAAGTTATGTGGCAATGGTGACATTCCCATTCTGAAAGTTACAAGAAATGATGAGGTCATGAAGATAACTAGTACAAAGTTTGACAATAAGTCACTCAATTTAGATGGAATATGGGATCTAAATGTTGTCTTTTCCACAAAAGGAATTGCCTACAAAGTTTAATTTACCAACAGAGAAGGAACAATTATTATTAAGGCTATTCATATGACATACTTAATGGCTAAAGATGGTAAGGTCTTTGACCTATACGAAGTGATTTGACAATAACTATTTGAGAATCTAAAAAATACCAAGGAGACACTTACCCTTTATATTATAGATTTCTTATCATTTCTCTTATATTTTATTTTCTAAAATAAGTACTCGATTTTAAGAATATTACATGAGATGAAATATTAATTCTATTAGTTCACAAATTAAAAGGTATACAAATAGTTTTGAAAATATTAAGGACTATGATTCTTCCTACTAGAATTTCATGTGAAATCTCAAAAGAATATGGAGAATAGATATAGGATCCCCATTGAAGTTGCAGAGTGTTACAAAAAATATATTTCTTCCATGGTCGAAAAGGAATTTTGTTACATGGAGGTTGTTATTCCCACAAGCCATTGGGTGTGCCAAATGCCTTATGAGATCTCTAGAGTTTCTTGGATTGGTTGTGATGACATGTTATTAAAAACCAACTGATTTAGATGAATATAGGTTTGGTAGCTATGAATAAATTGTTATTAGTAGGCTACATAAGAAAAAGAATGCTCAAAGTGAGCAATCTGTAATAAAAGAATGCTCTACTAAGACCACTAAGTGAAGGAGATCCAGGATAATGAATATTTATCATATTCCTCAAACCATATCAAAAGGGAAAATAAATTTTTTACCTAAGGAGTCTAAACTTGTGCACACTATTGATAGCGACAAAGATGAGAAGAGTAAATGACGCAGAGAGCACAGTAGGGAGACAATAAGATGGGCTATCACTTCCCCAACCCTTCAAAATTGGGTTTACTCCAATACAACTCTACCAACATTTTAAATAGATGGATTCCAAACTTCCTATGGGGGTTTGACACTTTTCTTACCCCACTTGACACTTATAGGTTTTGTTCAAGATTTTCTTAAATTGGGATTTAGGGACACCTTCCCTAAACTAAGCCAAAATATGGAAATATTCACCAGTGGCTTCAACCAAACTATCAAGGGGTTGGAACACCTTACTTAGGCTATGTGGACAGGGAATCACTCACCAATCTGATTCCTCAACACTCACAACACCAATAACTCCTCTTGATGTATGGATCCTACTAGGTCTTTCTAAGAGGTTTTCCTTGTACAAATTTTGACTAAAAAAGGGAATGGATGAATTAAGGATGGTTTTGAGGACCCTTTTGGATATTTTCAAAATCCCCAAATGTTCAAAGACCAACTCCACTCCAGCAACACTAAACCCTCACAATGCTCAGAGACCTAATTGGCCAGATTAGGCTTGGACTACACAACAAGTGGTTAAGGATGAGTTCATATAATTTATGAAGTGATTTGGAAGTATTATCCTACCCCCAAATAGTCCAAAATAGCCATCTACTTGGTACCTTCAATAAATCTACTCGACTGCACACAACTATTCATACTTGACTGGCTAAATACATTAGATATTCAACCTAGGGCTTGATGCCAAAAATACTAAAACACCAAATCTCGACCCGAGCCTCTAGAATAATTACAAGTACATCCCTAAATTTTATTTCCCAAGTGGCTTTGAGTTTCCACTGGTTAAATGCCAAGTTAGGGCTCCATTTAAACAATAGACCTGAATTTGGTGCTTTCTTGGACTGTCTTCACCAATTTGTTTATAACTTTCACAATTCAACACCAAATGAGACAAAATAAAATGTTTTGGAAAGTAGATTCACCTGGCTATCTTTTCATGGTTTTCATTCATCCCCAACAATATGTACACATTTGTACAGTTAATTAATGCTCAGGAAATCTAGTTAATTTTATTAAAAAAATGCATCAAAACTCCATACATATCATCCGAAAACCATTAGAGAGGATTCAACATGTTTAAATACCTCCATCCCATAGTTCCAATCAACCCATGGATTGTTATGACCATTTGAAAAAAAATTGAACTTCTCGAGAAACTTTTGGGAAAATTTGCTCAAGCAATATTTTGACAATTTTGCAACTTTTTGCATTTTGCAATATTTTGAACCCAAATGACTTGGAATTGATTCCTATCACATTGGTATGATAAAATATGACCAAAGTGATCCAAAATCATTTGAAACAACAACCAAACTCCTAAAATACCTAAAAAACCTAAGCACACCTAATAAATGCTAACTCAAGATCCAAGTGGACTAAGGTATCCCAAGGTTTATAGATGTACCTTAGAGACCCCTGACCACACAAAGTGGAACAAAACACATGGAGGATGATCTCAATAATCCATCCCCTTATTACAATGAAATGAACATCCTGGATGTTAGCTAAATGCATTGGGCTCCCTCCACCAGTAAGACCTCTAAGAAATTGTCTTAAAGGAAGAAATACAAGGGATTCATACATAGTAAAGAAGTTTCATTGTCAAAAGAAGAGTATCCTTATGAGGTTATGACTATTTTAAATATTTTGATTCATCATGGTCACTTGAAGAAATTCACTAAATATTTTTCAGTAGTGCCTTCCTAGAGTCAAGAGAATATTATGGAAGCCATCATTTTGTGTTCGATGGAAATAAATTTAACACTTGATGATATCATAGATGATCTTACAAAACATCGTGCAGATCTTGTGACCAAAAGTTGGAATGAGATAGTTAAACTTGGGGAGAAAATAATGAGCAAATGTTTGATGAATACTTTTTAACTAAAGAAGATGTTGATGACACTTTTACAAAATTATCACATAAATTGGAAAGAAATTGGAAGGTGATCCTTCTGATGAAGGAGACTCGAGAAAAAAGAGAATAAGTGTTGAGAGAAACTAATGAGTTGACAGCCAAATTCAACTAACATTTTAAGAAGAATTAGGTTTTCTAGCTAGAAAAGGATGACAAAAGTAATTTTGAGGTCGATCCTTTGGAAATAGAAAGTGAACATTAACTAAAGAAAGTTGACCATCCTTATGATACAAATCCTTTCAAAACCCTATTGAATTCCCAATTGTAGTTCAAGCTTCTTGTATATTCTTTAATGTTTGAAAAGGGAACTTCGAGTATAACCAAACCTATTGGTGATGTTGTGAAATTATTTCTTGATATTCTACTGGATGTTCAAGTTGATACATCATTGAATTCTACGGTGCAAATGTTGAATTCCTAATGAAATCATTTAAATATTACAGAGTAGAGAAAGCATAAAAAGAGAATGAGAAGAAATTGTTAGATAAAAGGAAGGCTAAAATAGGTAAATAATGCTACAATGCCTACACCAAGTTACAGTATCATTTGAGAAAGATTAAAATTTATGTGGATATAATGCTAACAATTTATTCGTGCATATATTAAAAAATGGACCAATGCCACAAAGAACATTAAAACCTGTATTGATTCAATTGAGTCTCAAATTCTCCACTTTTGCAACTCTTATGACCTAGACAAAGAAAATGATGATTTTATCCAAAAGAAAATAATTCAACTATATGCTCAACTAGATCTCCCATAGAATAAAAGAAACCAAATTAAAAAAAAAATTGTACTAATGAGTGAAGCATTTGATTTAAAAAAGGTAATCCTACTAGATATCCTAAAAAATGTTGAGTAGATTGAAAGGAGAGTGCAAAAAACAACACATAGATGATATGTTCAAAGAACTCTTTTTGCAATAAGAATGTCAAAATAAATCTATTTCCTCTACCATTTATTTATGGGCATCCGATTTTTCTTTGCTAAAGATATAATTTATAGAAATTATTCCAGAGGTACTTTATTATATTTTTAAGGAGTATAATAGTTTTGATAATACCCTTTCAATGGTGGAGGAGCTGACAATGTTAGGGTGAGATATTTTGACACTTTTTCCTTGATGTCAAAGGGAAAAAATATTTTGCGTGATGTCATAAGTGTTGATACCAATGAAAAATGGGGGATTTTTGAAGTGATAAATAATTGGTTGTCATTGATGCTAAAATTGTTGTATTTGATGGAGGTAAAATGGAAATTGGAATTTTTTAATAGAAGACAAATATGTAGCAACAATGTGTATAATGGTCTAGAAATTCACAGATAAACAAACTTGTACTAGAATAGTATAGTTGTTCATGGTGATATATATACAATAATACAAATAACAAGAGTAGTTTATACAATAGTTCAAAGATTGTTGGAATAGCTTAAAAAAGGTGTTTGAGGAGGTCACAACTGTTCTTTGAAGGTTTTGCAGATATTTGATATATTTCTTGTGATCAAAGATTGTAAATTATAGTATCTTTGAGCATCTTATCTCTTTTTTGAAGGACTTGAGAGTGATTATGAAGCTCATGTATATATGGGTGACTACTCTGATGTATGATTTGACCGACTGGGTGATGTTCCCAACAACACATTTTTGAAAAATGATAAATCTACTTTTATGGTTTGAAAAGGGTGGCGTTGAAAGCTAAAAGTCCCTACATTATAATTTTCATGCATTTATTAGTAGTTGCTCCAATTTTTTGTAACTATGTGGGTGAGTATTTTAGTTATTGATGAATAGTACCTTTCCTATTAATTTAATATAAAAGTTACATATTCACAAAAAAGGGGCCGGGGGACATAAAAATCACCCCGCGAGAGTTCACACGACATCAAATCAGAAATATAAACTAGAAACTATTCATCAAAAAAATATAAGCCTTTAGGCTGCAAGAGCAGTGCCAGCCAAAGGAGGATCTCTATCATCAGAACCCCTGGCATCCCTAGGATTGACTAGAGGGTCGGGAACCGACCAGCCATCATCAGCATCATCTTTATCTTTTTCTTTCTCCTCCGCCCGAGGTGGAGAAATAGCCAGAGCCAAGTGGGGGAAGGAAAACTTGGACGAAGGGCCACCATGAACATCAGGAGCATTAGGAGGGGAAAACATAACCAGAGCTGGAGACCAACCAGAGGTGCGGCAAGGTGGAGAAGCCAAGCGACACCACCAACTATCATCACCACCCCTAGGAGAGTGGTGCCAGGGAGCCTGCAACAGAAAAGTATAGGAGCAGTGAGCCAAAGATTTGTGGCCACGGTGGCGACCCTTGGGCGGAGTACAATCTACAAAAACTAAATCAGGAGGGACCCAGGAAACCGTACAAGGAGCATTGCCCCAATGATTGAGAAGCTCCCGAAGGTGGGCCACCTCTAGAGCCACTATATTGGATTGCACTTGAATCTGTATAATAACATTGTTACATATATAAGATTTATTATAAAAAACAACATTTATATCAAGAAAGCTATGAGTGAAATGAACAACTTTCCTATCTTTCCATAAAGTGAACAAAATCTCCATCCTGAAAGTATGAAAAATTTGGGTAAACTTGGAAGGAAGTCTCAGAGAGTCTCCTAGGACAATCATATGCCAAGAGAAGGGCTTGAGCCAGAATGGTTTAAAAAAATCATGAATCCACTGCCAATACTGTTGAGCTCTCCTACAGAACCAAAAAATGTGCAAAAAAGACTCAGGGTTCCCACGAAAGGGACACTGAGGATCAAAAACACCAAGGTGTTTGATCTGAGGGCCCAAAGGAAGACCTTGGAAGAGAAAACACCAAGCAAAGAGAGCCATCTTGGGCTCAGTAATAGAAGACCATATGATATGGAAACAAGATCTCTAGTGGTGAGGAGAAGAGTGCAAATGTCATCTCTGGTTAAGAGTGTCCACCATGGGAAGATGAGGAGAAAGCCATCTATAACCCATCTTCAAATTGTAGTTGCTAAAGGGAGTGACAGGTTACCATTTCCAATCTTTCCACCAGGGTCAAACATATTAAATCCCTAGATTATGAAGCAAATGATCTGGAATGACAGAAACCAACAGATCAAAATTTTGACAATCTGGACGAGCCAGACGGAACTAGACCTGTATGTCTTGCGAAGAGCGGAGGCTCCTAGTGGCCTTGGAAAAGAGGTCATTAGGTGTTCTAATTCCACGTTCAAAAAAATGTAGAGCACTGACACCTTGAGTCTTAGTCAGAGAAATACCCTGAATGGAGAACAACAGAGACCACCAAAGGTTCTATTGATTCAAAGAAAGCCCATTACAAAAACCATCCCCATCCCAAAAAATCCAAGGTTTGATAGCTTCCCAGGACTTCCATATGCTCTTAATCACAAAGGTGCCCTAAATATGCACAGACTCCCACATAATGAGAAAAGTTTGAAGACCAATTCCCTTCTAGGCTAGTCTGTGAATAGGATAGCCTGAAGAAATAAAATTCCTGAACGGGATTTTCTAAGCTTCATCACCCGTGAGAGAGTGGATAATCCATTTAGCACATAGAGTGAGCCATTTCTTCTGAGTGGAGAGTAGAACGAGGTTACCAGACTCTCTGGGAAGAAAACAAAATCCCAAGCAACTTTGTGGAACCCATGACCGTCAACTCCCGAAAGCCAGAGAAAATCTTTGAGAAGGTGCCCCAGCTTAAGGTAAGAGGCTTTATAAGGAGCCCAACATGAAGAATAGTAAACATGAGTAGCAGCTAAAACCTTAGAACAAATCTAAAATTTTCCCGCAAGAGAGAGAGGTTTAGAATTCCAATACTGCTGCTTCTTTTCAATTTTAGCAACCAAAGAATTCCATAAATCCACAGAAGAGCCTTGAAAAGAAAAGGGAATGGCCAAGAAGCAGAAAAATTCCCCATGCTGAACCCACATCTAATCAAAATTAGCCAACCAAGGAGGGGGTGGAAGACAAGATTATTTGTAGTAGAGGGTCTTATGCCATTGAATAGTAGACCCAGAGGCCTGACAAAAAGTATCCAAGTATTACAAGGAATTAGAAACATTTTCCCATCCTTGAGGTGAGTGAGGAAGGAATCATCAAAAAAGTGACCATTGAAAAGATGGGAAGAAGAATCCAGAAAAGAGATGCCTCGCACTAACAAAAAGGAAACAAAATTGGCAAGCCGATAACCAAAGCCTTCAGCAACAAGCACATACAACGCAAGAGCTAGCAGAAAACCCTAGTGAATGAACCTAAAAATCCCAAAGGTATCAGACTAGGAGCCATTGATAGAGATGCATGCAAAGGCATCACCAAAAAGCATTTCCACAGACTGCAAAAAATTGGGACCAAAACAAATAGCTTGCAGCATGGAAAGAATGAAAGGCCATTCAATGTGATCATAAGCTTTGGAAAATTCAATTTTGAGAAACAAAGTGCATTTATTGAACTGATGATCCCATTCCATTCCATCCCAGATAGCGATAATTTTGTCAAGGATATATCTAGACTTGATGAAACCGGTTTTCTATGGACGAACAATCAGAGGGAGGAGATGCCTGATCTTAAGAGCTAAAGCCTTAGCAATGATCTTGTATGAAACATTTAGCAAAGTGACGGGCCTCTAGTTATAGATGTCTTTGGGATCACCAGCTATAGGTATGAATATAATATTTCCTTTATTAATAATAACACCCAAAATTTTATTATGATAGGCTCCAAGATACACTCTATGCAGGTCAAGACCTATATCATCACATAAATTCTTGTAGAATTCATAGGGGAAGCCATCACACCCAGGGGACTTGTCATCTGCCATAGAAAAGACAACCTCTTTTAGGTCACTGATTGTGAGAAGTTTCTCATAGAAGGCACACTGCTCGACTGCCATGCAGTTGAGAGTAACAACAATACACTCTCGGAGAGCCTCTTCCTGAGAAACCAAGTTTCCTTGTGAATCAAACACTTTTTCATAGTGTTGAAAAAAATCTTGAAGAATATTAGGAAGTTCTGAGAGAGTTTCATGACCATGTTTGATTTTTTTGATCCCAAAGTTGGTATGTCAGGCTCTGAGAGCATGAAAAAACTCTTTAGAAGCTTTATCGCCCACCTCCAATCATTGGATGTGAGCTTTAATTTGAGCTCCCTGAGAAACATAGTTTTTAGCAATTTTCTTCTCATGGAGGAGCTGCACAAGCTTAAGCTAAAGCTTAAAATCAAAGGGATTTAAAGCAAGAGCATCAGAATCACTCCGAAGAGATTTTGTGTTAGCTTCATAAGATCATTTCCTGTACAGGGCTAACTGGCGGCCGTAGATGTAGAGAAATCTAGTAGTATGGGTGATGGAATCATTCTACCATGGGATCCACCTAGAGTGGTTGTGGGGCCAAGGCTCTAAATTCCAGACTCACAGAATGTGAGCAACAGTGGAAGCATGATTCAGCACAGACATGTTGAGAAAAAATTGAGTTCTAATAACCCGTCGAGCAAAAGATTTCCATGTAATGGTAAAAAATATGGGGTAATGATCTAACAAGGTCACATCTGGCAAAGGAATGACAGGTAACTTATGATCTTCAGAAAAGGAGAAAAAATATTGAGCAGTTATCATGGCACGATCAAGTCTCTTAAATATGCGGTCAGAAACAGCTCTAAAATTAGACCAAGTGTGCAAGACCCCACTCCGTCAACGACGGTTAGCATTAGGATAAAAAAGGCCCAATTTATTGTGCATATAGTACCATGCTTCCTGCTCTCCAGCTGTCCATTGAAAAGGCAAAATACCTTCCTTGTCAGAGGCGAACTCAACCATATTAAAGTCCCCACACATAACCCAAGCTATGGGAGGAAAATTATCTGCCAACCAACACCAAAGTTGAGATCTTTCCATAGCATCATTGGGAGCATAAATATTAACTATACCAAAGGAATGATTATTGAAGGACAAAAAAATCTAGGTGACACGCTGCATTAGATTAGAACCATGCGTAATAATAGAAGATTGAAGGCAAGGTGATAAAATAGTAATGAAACCGCATTTATTAGCTTTATGCTGAGAAAAAGACACAATACCATCTAGCCATATGACATGGCAGGTAGAGGTAAGCAAAAATCCATAAATTTGAAGTCTGCAATGGGTATCCAAACATAGTATTTTCTGGAGAGGTCAGTCAAACCTCGAACATTACACGATAAAAAATTCATGAAAAATCTTGCATATCTTCCTCATCCTAAAGAGAGGAGAAACTATTTTGCAAGTACATTGGAATGGAACCAAAGCTGGTGGGTAAATCTCTAGAGGAGACATACCGCCAGTTTTCATCTGGGTCTTTTGCATGACCATTAGGGTTGCGAGACCGATGCAATGCCTGCGAAGAAACAATTGAAGACACAACTTGCAGAGTGTGGACCACCACTGGGGTGGTAGACCACACAGCTGGAGATTTCACCTGTGAAGTAGGGTTTGACATTTGTGGAACTACCGGTGGCCCTTTGGAAAAAGGTATTTTCTCTCCAGCCAGAGGAGTCGACGAAGGAATAGAAGTGGAAGTTGGGGCTTCCTACTTGGGAGCTGAAGAGGTATTTCCTTTTCGCACAACCGTAGTCCATTCTTCCTTCTTCCCAACCTCTACATTTTTAGCAGGAATTTCCTTTTGTTGTGGCTTGACCCGAGGAACAACCAAAGGGAAATCCTTAATCTTATGCTCATCCAACTGAAACCTATAACAAGTGTTCGACAAGTTTAGATAAATCACCTTCTAAGAAAAGGTGTGGGTACCGACCTGTATCTCAACAGAGTCTTTGAGGTCCTTGGAAAGTTTGACCTCAATACAAACACACTTCTACAGATGGGCATTGAAAATTTATCATGCTCCATGATAATGACTTTGCCAAGGGTTTTGGCAATAGACTCAATAAATGGCCAACATAGAAATGGGAGACCTGGAAACTCAACCTAGACAGGAACCCTAAGTTTCTTGTCATCTGAGACAGTGAAATCTCAAGACCACCTTTGGAACACAAGAAAAGAGGACCAAACTATCCAAGGGCCACAACTGAAGACCGCCTCCTCTTGGGAAGGGTTGGAAAAATGAAACAAGAAAAAACCTTTAGTAAGGTATTGAAAACCTTCAAGGTAGACTCCGTAAGGAGTCTAGCTCTTGTTGACCCACTCTTTGAGTATACTTTCAGGCAGAGTGTGACCCACAAAATACCCTATCAAGCTATGTTTCTCTAACCAATCACAAGCAACATCAAATTCTTGCATGTTAAGCATAATATTAGGGTTACCTCATGGAAGACCTTCGGGATGAACTTGTGCGATTGCTTGTTCAGAGGAGGCACCATGAATTTTTGAAACATCAAATCAAGTACCAACATCAACTGTTGGGTCGAAGTAGGATGGAGCCATTATAAACTAACCCTAATGAGAACTCCCACAGTAAATGTAGTATGCCAAGTGGGAAACTCAAGAAAAAATCTTAGATAGAGAGTCATACACATGAAACCCTAGCAGAGCAAAAAAGAAACTCGACTATTTGAGTTTGATCTATGCTAGTATCATATTTTGATTTTGGATACAATTAGAGGTTCTATGAAGTTTGCGCCAACCTATGTGAATGATTTTTGTGTTAGTTTTCCCTCCACATGTTATTGAGTATTTTCTTTTGGGCTGACTGTTCCTCTATTTCTTTAGCCAACATATATATTACAAATGGGTATATAATATGGGATTTACTTTAAATTTAATTATGATGGGTGAGTAAGAATACAAAAATAGAGGAGTTTCAAAATTTACTTCAAGGCAGGAAGGAGAAACATACGATAGGCAAGTGAAAATGATGGAATTATAGAATTGACTAGTTCTATACACTAGTATTCCATAATCAAGTTTTTAAAAAAGTATTTTGTGACATCTATTGTAATTTTTTTTGCCTATTTAGTTACTATAAAACTTTTATTGTATATAATGTGGCAAGCCTTCTTTTGTATTGGGACAATGAGCTCCTTAGACTATATTTTAAAATTTTTAATACAATAATAATCATACAGTGAGTATTTTTCTCACTGTGGTTTTTCCCATCTTGGGATTTCCACATAAATATGGTGTTTATATGTATCTGTAACTATTAGTTATCTCTTGATGATTAATGATTGAATTAATTTAGATCTAAGATAATATTTTTAAAATTTTATGTGTGTTGATTCATCCCCTCTCAACACCAAATTATGTTCATAGAGGGGGTAAGGAAGGGGGAAAGAGGGTGATGAAGGAGAGAGGGAGAAGGAAGGGATAGGGAGGAAAGGAGAGAGGGAAACAGAGAGAGAGAGAGAGAGAGAGAGAGAGAGAGAG
>MU225639.1:0-13487 GCA_018584345.1 Thuja plicata
TATAATATTAATTTAAAAAAATTGATATAATGGAATCAAACTTTAAGATAATTTTTAATGGATAGAAACCAAAAACATAATCACATTTAAATTATTATATTAAAAGACATTGAATAAATATCTCATTTGTTTTTTTATTTTTTGGTGAATATATTTTTATTATAATACTTTAAAATAAATATACATTTGGAAAAGTCCTTTCTTAACAACACAAATCAATATTTATAAATGCTTTTTTTTTTTAAAATAATAATAATGTAGAAATTTGTATTATACTATTTTAGAAGAGATATTAGAGACAGGTCAATAATAGGCAATCCACCACCATCGTTAGGTAGAGCAACTACTTTCATACCTTTATTTTATTTTTACTATTTAATTTTTAATAATAAAATTGTTTTACTATAATATTTTTTAAAAGAGATATAATATTGATTGAAAAAAAAATAGGTGGAATGGAATAAACTTCAAAGAATTTTAAATAGATTGAATAATTATATACTAAGAGTTTTTTAATTAATAGTCATATAAAAGTACTAGTCATCAAGTTTTAGGTTCTACGTTGTAATCAAAATAATAGAGACAAAGTTGTTTACCTAAATGCATTCAAAATTTAATCATATATAATTGAAGATTTTATGAAACAGTAAAATTAAGTCACTTAATAAAATATTGAAATGATTTAATTAAACAATTTTAAAATGAACATGGTAAAAAAAAACTAAGTAATTTTCATAACTAAATGAAAACTACAAACATAATGCAAGATAGCAAAAATGGTGTCAAGAATAAAAAGGATAAGCATATAAATTTTTGTAAAGTTTAGATTGTCCATATGTACAATCTCACTAATACTCAACTTATCTATGAGATTGTTGGTCATGAACACCCTTGACACCATGAGATGTACCTTCATAGCATAGTTACTGGACTCAAACTCGGCTCAGACTCAACAAGGGTTACCCGACTCAGGACTCGGGAATCGACAAATAAAACTTGGCAAAAACTCAACAAGACTCAACAAAGTGGAAAACCCAAGAAATTTAGATAGGATTTAAAACTTGTTTCATGCACCCTTTATTAAATAAACCTTAAAAACACAATAACATCATCAAACAAACGCTAATTTGATCACATGCACAAGTTTACATCGATCACATAAGTATAAACTATAAACACAAATTGTAGCTTCAAGAAATAGTGCACCTGATATATAAATATTCTCAAATATATACAAAACTCATGAAAATGAAATCCATGGCATCAAATATTCCAAATAAATATCAAAACAAAAATGACAAATCTATGCCTCAGCTGCTCATAGCAAGAATCCTTCATACGAAGGCACCTAACATAGGTCCTAGATGATATAGCAACCATAATTTTTTTTGAACTACAAATATGCAAAGATTTGCAACAAGGGATATGCATTATGTAGATTTTTATTATCATGATATAATACTAACCTTTTACTTGCCTAGACTTATAGTTTGATGGGAGTTTGGGGGAACATCAAAACAAGGTTGAGGGTAGAACCCCTTGCTAATTTTGAGGGCGACAAAGAGAGGTAGAGGGATAGGACTAGATCTTGGATGAGAGAGGAGAGAGTGAGATAAAGAGAGGTAGAGAGACGAGATAGAGGAAGAGTGATAGGGAGAGAGATAGGTCTAGAGTTCAAGGTAGATAAAGAGAGTCAAATAGAGAGAAGAAGATAATACTAATAGGAGCCTATTGATTATTGAAATTTGACTAAGTCTGAAAAGTTATAAGATCTTCTAAAACTTATAATGGGTGGCTGCAAGAAGTTGAGTCCCACTTTTAGGCAAAAAGTGGAAGTGTTTTCCCTATTTTTCAAATTTCATGAGGTTGACACTCTTTGCAAGCACTTTCATATCCAACACCATTGGTACATGTCATATTATCCCCGAAGGAAAAACCAAATGAAAGAGACCATTAAGAACTTGCTTAAAATCACTAAGAAAACTATCAATGAATCTAGTTGTGATTGGCAACTCCACATTAGTCTCCATATTTAGACCTACCATGCTAACATCTACATACCTTCCCATTCCACACCATATTCCTTAGTATTTTATATTGACTTTATCTTGCTAACCAAGATCAAGCTCTCCCATCCTTACATATTTCACAATGTAATATCATCAAGGATGAGTATCAGTTTGCACTCTTACATGAGCTAGAGCTTCTTGATGAGAAACATATTAGTGGCTTCAACCACATACAAGATTATTGGAAACATCTCCACAAAAGTCACAACAAAAATACTAGAGATAGAGAGTTTTAGGCCGATGACTTAGTGCTTAACGGAAACCAAACAAAAATTCAAAATTGAGAAAAGGAGAAATTGAGCCGAATTGGCTAGGCTCTTATGTGTTAACAGATAAGTATGCATTAGGAGAAAAACAATTGGCTTCTCTAGAAGGTCAAACATTTAATAGAGTGTTGGTAAACAGATTGTTCTTCTTCACTTTAACTCCAAAATACCCAAATATTAAAGAAACAATCGAATGCAACATTTGGGAAATGTAAATGAATAACTAATTTCCCTCTGAATTTGAAGTTACAACTCCCTTAAATGAATGGTTTTCAATGAATATGAATCTTTCCTAACCTAACAGGGGTATGTTCCTAACCTGAGAACAAAAGAGGCAAACCAAGCTAGGCAGATCAAATTCAACGAAATCTATCCAATCTTGAGATCTCAGTAATCATACGAGCTCTAAAAAATGGTAAGGCAATGACAGAGAATGAAGATGCAAATACAAAACTAAGGATTAATGATAAAGTAACAATGAGTCGATCTATTTCATACCTGAACATCTCCCAAACTTAGAATAACACCAGATTTCCCTCTAGTTAACTATATCAAATCATAATACAGAACTCTGGTTCAATCATAGACTGTAAATCTAATTTCAAGGAAACATTCAAATTGATAGAAAGATAAATGCAATGCAATGGAACAGTTAAAGCAATGGTATTCAGACATACGCAAATTTGACTCAGCAAAATGCCATTGTTCACACCAAAATTTAGCCGACCGTTTATTGATTTTGGAAATAGTACATATAGAGTTCTAGAGTTGGACCATTATAAAAAGGGTAACCGAAATGGTTCAAATTCTCTAACCAGAAATGATAAACAAATGTTTATTCATCACAATATTTATCAAATTTTACTACAAGAGGGAATCTATCTATGCTTCATCTTTCTTCCCCTTGTCTAATTTAGCCCTATAGGCTGTGAC
Organism: Thuja plicata; assembly: GCA_018584345.1. Lineage (NCBI taxonomy): Eukaryota > Viridiplantae > Streptophyta > Pinopsida > Cupressales > Cupressaceae > Thuja > Thuja plicata. The sequence goes on from MU225639.1 coordinate 3,269, forward strand.
AGCTGTAATGATTGGGATGAGCTCTTCATGCCTATTGATGTGGACATTGGTATATCTGATGAGCTACTAGAAATGATCTTTGGCCAGAACTTTAACAATGTCTACCCGATCCTTCAGCTCCTCCATAGCCTTGTAGATACATCCACTCAATTGTTGGAGATCTGGTACTTTATCCAAGCGGGAAGAAGACTACTCTGCCAATTTGTCCACATATTTTGAGAAGGATTTCTGCATGTTGGGTATTCCAATCATTTCCTTTCCATGACCACTTGTCTGTGATTTTGTGTGGAGACCTTGAAGGAGTTTAAAATTTCTATTCTTCTCCTCTTTGATTTTGATGTTTGTCTGGTGCAACCTTTCTTCGGCTTGGATGATCATCTCAATCTTAAACTCTAGACTTTGGAGCCATTCAATCAAAGGCTCATCTCCTTTCTACAAGATCTTGGCCTTTATTGCCCCCTTAGTCTTCATCTTCACTGCTACATGCAACATTACTATGCATTCTTGACACTTCACTCTTTCCGCCATGAGAGTCTGCAAGATCTTGTCAATGCTATTTCTCTCCTTTTCCAACTTTAGGAGAGTATCACCTAACTTCTCAACAACCACAAGCCCTTTGGACCTGAGTCTCTCAATCCAGTTCCTACCAATTTTCCCAAAATGCCTATCCTCTTGCAACTTGGCAATGATAGCTTGATTCTCTATAGCATTGGGATCGAAAGTGATTTAAGCACTGGGAACACTTGCAATTGGAGTGATGAGCTACCTGATGAAATTTTTCAACTCATTAACTTCTACTTTAAGTTGCACTTTAGCAGTCTTGAGTTCTTCAAGCTCTTCTTCAATCACTACATTGGTAGAATTCCACCAATCCACCTTGGTTCATGATGAGCCAACCCCATATTGAATGACTACAAATGAAAATTAGAGGCAGTCATGTCCTTGAATCTGCCCTCCTTCGTAGGCTTGGCCACTTCCATAGTGAAATACCTAGTTTCAGGATCTCAACCTAGTGTAGACATTGTCTTTACTTTCTTCACTTTACTCACAGTGGTGTTGGGTTGTAAGTCCCATGAAAGGGTATCTTTTTTGGATGTCCCTTCCTCTAATCTCTTCCTCTTTCATTCCAGAGTGTTCTCTATCCAAGATTCAACACTAGTAACTTTGGAAGTGGAGACCAATTCTTCTATGAACAACTTCCTGATCACTAGAGGAGTAGCTTTGGGTTTGGAACTAAATGGGTTCACCAAGGTAGGAGAAGAGAAGACTAATTTAATGACTTGAGAAGATTTGTGTTTCTTCCCAACCCTCTCATCTGATTCTGTGGCTGAAGTACTGGTGCAATCTTCACCCACCTCTACTATAATAGTGGATCCTTGCCTTGGAGTATCTTGAATTGAGGCATTGACTTGTGTATCCACAACACTAGCCTTAACTGATTATTCAGGTCTTGCACCTTTAGTGATCTCTCCTACAGACTTGGCCAGGTCCTTGGAGACTGCTTCTTCAGTTGAACCGATGTCTGGAAGCGGGCCCTCTCCGAATGTCTTCTCTAGTCGGATTTCTTTCTCAGGAGGTTCATTGCCTCCACCCGCTGGCTGAGCTAATCCTTTAGCCATAGTTGAGGTTTTTGCTGAGGATGTTGCGAGAACATTTGAAGTCTCCTTTACAGGAGTTCATTGAGAAGGAGGCTTCCTTTCCAACCTCTTCCTTCTGCCTGCTATCCATTCGACCCACTGCTTCGTCCTTTTGTAGATCCCACCCATCAAGGCCTGCAAGTCGCTAATGGCTTGACCTAGCATGGGTTCATAAATTATAGGGAGGGGCTTTATCTCTTCTAAATATGTATTATCATACATATGTTGGCCATCATCTTCTAGCCCCTCAGCTAAAATGTTAACTTTGAACTTTTTGATTTGTTCAATAGTTAACCTTGCATAGAATCTTTCTCTTCTCTCTAATTCATCCTTGCAGTTGCCCCAATATTCTTCAATATCATCAATGTAATGGATAGCATGATTCATTTGTAGGTGATCTCAGGCATAATTCACATGATCATACTACAGCCTCAGTACATCATATGTCTCCAATTGAAACCTTTTTTAGAATGTTTTCAGGACATTCTTTGCCTTAGACTAGGATGCACAACTGTAAGCTCCAATGGTCATTGGGAAATCATATCCTTTCTTCTTAGCATCAACAAAGATTAGATTCACTTGGATTGCTTGCCTCATCACTTCAACCATCACGATCATGTCATCTGGATATCTGGATAGCTAATTCAAAGGGAAGTCATCAAATCTTGCAAGATGAATATATGAGAAATCTGCAAATTGAATAAAGTAGCACCCGAACTAGCTGATAAACACCATGGCTTCAGGAGAAAATCTTCTTTTTGGACAACCTTGTAGCTCCCTGCACAGTCTCATCATGAATTCATCATTAACTTTGAGATATTCAGCATAACTATTATGTAATTGCAAACAGGGGAAGAATTCATAACTCTTCACATCCTCTTGGAATTATTCTAATCTAGGAAGCCCTAGCCAAATTTGAATTATATCCAATATATATAATAGAACCAAAGACAAGTAGAAATCATTCTGATGTTTAGCTCTATTTAGGGCATTGCAGAGATTTTCGCTTACCATAAGGGCCCAATCGATGAAATGGTGTTGAGAAAAGATCACCTGGACTAAGAAGAAATGGTGTTCAACAAAATTTAATGCATAACTCTCACCTCTTATCCTGTGGATCAGTACCAAGATATCTACAATTTATGGCTTTAGGTTCATGCCGTATAGTGTTTTAGGCAACTTGCCCTTGGCACTCCTCGACTCTTGAAACTGTGACTTCATTATTTCCTTCTTCCACATAGCCTTCTTTGCTCCATACTCAATAATCGCCTGACTATATGTCATATTCGAGTATTCAGTCTTCTTCGGAATGCATAGGGAGTTCTAGATGGAGTCTCGATCAATAGAGAGTAGCACCATGTAATTGGGCAGAAGAATTTTCTTAGTATCTGGATTATACCAAGATATACATTCTCGAACAAGCTCTGACACTTGTACTGCAATGGGAAAACTGGCAGCTTCAACCAATCCCCTCTCCTTCAGTTTTTTTTTAACATGGTGCATTTGGCCCATCCCCAATCTATTATGGAAGCTCTGCATATCGAAGAACTTCAGAGAGGTGTCTGAGATTTTATGTTGGTCAGAAGTGATGTCATTCATCTCATCGAATCTTGTAAATTTAGTAGCCATGCTTCGATTGATTTGACTCAGGAATTAGGGATATCTCTCAAGAATGTAAGAGAAGAGAACAACTATTTCCAAGAGCTTCAAATTCATACAATTCATCAAACAGAAGGTAGTTCCTGTTTGCAATATTTCACTAATTTTATAACTTTTGAATTCTTACCATTTAATGGCTGACTTCCCATGCCACACAAAATAAAAGACTAAAGCATTTATGAAAAAGTCCGTTATGAAGAAAAATGGCTTTATTTGAATTAATTACTTTACCCTTCCGGACTGTTAAGAAACATCTTTTCACTTTAGATAACCATAATGGTAAATTTTTGGAGGTGGCGAAAAATTACTTTTACGCTTCCCTTTTGAGCGGAAAAATGCTTATGGAGTGTTTTCTACCCAAAAATCTGTTGAGGGAGAATTTTAGCCTGTTGAGATGCTAAAATGATATGTGTCAACTTCATCAACTTTCTTTATACCTTGGGTCACCTATGAGATAGATTCTTCTTCAAAGCTCTTACATTTTAATGATTTGGTAGATAACATAATCTACAGGTCGAAACCCACCTATTGGAGTAGTGGAGAAGCCATTTTCTGCTTTTTCACTGATAAGCTTGCATCTTGGATTCTTCTTCATTTAATCTTTCCTTTTGGCCCAGAAAAGTGCATTTTGAATGCAATAATCTTTCTAGCCCCCAAATTATCCTCTTTCAAACTTTACTGACTGCTGAGACATTTAGAATTACCCACCATGGAAAACACACTCTACAGGTGATTTTTCGTCAAGGAGAAGCCCCAAACCAATTTTCCGCCAATGTTGCAAAATGAAGTGTCAGCGCCAAAGACTTTGAATGTAAATAAAACCAATGTTAGAAACCTCTAAAATATGACCTTTACCAGATTTGGGAACTTAACCTACCCAATGAAACATGATCTCAGATACAAATTCCCTTTGGCTTACAAAAGAGGATTCAATTTGGGGAAATCCGATAAAGGCCCCGTAGCCTAAGGGGAAAACTAGACTTAGACTCAAGACTTTCATGAAGATTTCAAGACCAATGCTACATACTAAACTTCCATTCCTGTCTAAAGGTATGCAAGACAAAAATGGGGCAACATAGAGCTTGTAACATCAACCATCTCAAATTTTTCATATCTAATCCATAAAATATCTCAATCTGAAAATTGTTTGAAAAGGATTGTCAAAAAAACACAATGATAATAAAACTAAAATAGTGAAAATAATAACTTGTATAATAATCAAAACCATCTTTTCTGGTGCCTTGGGAAAGTACCATGGTGAAAATACACTTGTAGGTGTCATGCATAGGAGGAAAAGTTTATTATCCTTTAGGTCTTATGACACTATTACCCATTGCATCATACATTTGCCCTATCATTTTACCCTCTCTCCATACATCCATCCTAATATTTAAATCCCAACATTAATTCCACCCATTACGAAGGGATGATTGAACTAGTCTCTAATTGGTTGTTTTCTAATTGCTCATTATGTGTCCTAGATGAGTCTCATTTACATAGTTAAACTTCGTGCATTTTATTTTTGATAACCTAAGCTCCATACACTTACACATATTTTACACCCACATGACCTATAACACTTAAAATGAAACATCTTCAATTAGCAACCTCAATAACATGTAACTTTCCTATAGTAGCATTACACTCATCTCCATCCTTTTCTTTCACGGGATATATCATTTCCCAAATCATTTATTATCATTTTCATCCTACACATACTTTGGTAAAGATAATAGTTGTATATGTTGGTTGATTGGTACTCTTGATCATTTTCATATATTGTTTACCTTGTGTTATCCTCTGTCAAGGTTTCCATGATCACTCATATCATGACATACTTTAAAAAGTGATATTAGGGAATGGTCTCATCATTTTTGTTTACTATGTTTAAAGATGGGTTTTTCATGATATAACCCATCAAGGCTTGTCACAACCTTGTGATGCACTAATAAATTCATTTATATGTTATTTTAGACCAATCTTGTGCATTAAATGCATCATCTCCTTGGTCTTTATACCCTAGTATGTAATATCTCATGCTACATCAAAATAAATTCTCACTACATTTCAACATAGCACACACATTCAAGAGAATCCCTACCATTAGTCATTATCCATTATACATTAGTGTTCAGGCCATTTGATAAATCACTTGTCGTAATGCACGCAAATTGAGATAATTAATTTTTTTTAGTTTTTTTATTATTTTTGATTCGCCACTCCTTATATTATCTTCTCTCTCAAAATTTATTTCTATAGTTTTGCCATGAAACCAATGCATTCCATAATTATCTACTATAATTATGAAAACATAAAGTTTTTCCATTAGTATACAAAGAGAAAATAGTTGTTGTAAACCATCGGTTACACTACATTGAAAGTTAGGTTTTCAGTTCAAACCAAAATTGCTAAGCAAGGAGAAAATTGACAACACAGTTTTGATGTGTAAACCGAAAGTGCGAACCAAAGATGATAAAGTGGAACCCGACATGAGAAAACTAACAGTGGAACTCGACGAGCACAATAAAATGCAAACTGAGAGAATAGACAACAAAGGAACTTGACAGACAGTTCAACCAAGGAACAACGAAAGTCAGTTACATCCTGAGAAAAGTGGATCTGACTTCCACGCCAAATAAAACACTCAAGTTATATTTATAGAGTTTTGATTTTTTTTAAAACTATTACATAAGGGACAAGCAACATTATTGTAATTGTTTTAATCAGTCTAACTGATTAAAAACATGCAGACTAGGAGATCAAGGTCAAGTTGTAAACCTTTGATCATAGAATTAGTTTTGTAATATATTAAACTTAATTAGGTCAATCTATGTTATAAATCAATGTTTTAATCATTCATTTGGAATGGATGAGATGATGAATGTAGCCTACGAGTACATCTATGGATCAGACTGAGAGTTTCAAGAAGCAGAATAGAAAAAGATGAATTTGGTTATCCAGAACCAAGAACCAAGGCTACCAAGCAACATAGGTATTAATCAATCACATTAGGTGATACATTTATACATGTAATCTTGAATGGATATGTAATCAGCAATTATTAGATTGCACACACTCAGGTCAAATACTATTTTGTCTGCATTCTAACAAGTGTAGATAATTGAATAAATCCTTTCAAGAAAGGTGGATTTAACAATCTTATTGTAAATCTCTTAACCGAGTGCACACTAAAAAGTGTTGCTAAAGCTCTTAATAGAGTAGACCTTAACCAGTCTCCACATAGTACTCCTAACAGGGTAGATCATCAGAAGTGATCAAATTGTAAGCCTTAACCAGCCCCTTCCAATATGTAGATTGTGAAGATTTTGTGGGTGCCATCCCCACCGCGGTTTTTACCTTCTAATATGGGTTTTCTACATTACCATATCTTGTGTTATGAGTCAATTACTTTCATGAATGTTTCTATGATCTGTTTACATGTTTGATTAAGTTTATGAATTGATATATCTTACACAAAGATAGTATAGAATAGATGGTTGGTTATACAATTGATTACACAATGGTTAAAGGATAAAAGAGATAAAAATTTTAGAGGTACTCATTCACCCCTCCCCTCTCAGTACATACTTCCCATTATTTCCAAAAATTGGTATCAGAGATAGATCTCTTATTTGGAAAGTTTAAATACTTAAGAGAAAAGATCATACAATGGAGAAGTACAAACTTGACAAGAGTATTGAGAATCAGAAGCTAGAAATTTAGATCTTCTATGAGAAATATAAAGAAGCTAGAATCAAGATGAGATGGTTATTAGATGAAAGAAATATTATGGAATCTTTCTGTAATGAATCAGATTACCATGAAGAAGAGATACCAGATCTATTTGAGCCTTCAAGATCTACTACAAGCAAAGTATCAGACACATCAGAAGAAAGAATCACAAGTCTAAATGAAATCAATCAACATCTGGCTGGACAAGTGAAATCTCTGCAAGTTGGTCAAGATAAATAGATGGTAAGAATGATTGATTTCATGAACAATGCTAGACAATCTGAGCTAGAGAGAACACTAGCAATTGATGATAGAAGGAATATTACTGAAAAGCTACAAGAGAAAGAGACAAAAATACAAAGACTTTCATAACACCACCATGAGATTACAAATCAAATTATTCTTATGAGTCAAGAGGCAAACATAATGAATGTAGAACTCATTGAAAGAATAGAAGCTATGGGTGAGATAAGAGAATAAAATGAAAATTTGAAACAAGAAGTAAGAATTCAGCAATAACATAATGAAATAATCAAGAGAGCTAAAGAGAGCAATAAAAGGATGGATGATTTTCTTGATGGACAAAGGAGAGCCAACAACAACAATAGACTAGGCTATACCAAGAATGGAAACCAATCCATACTCAAATTTAAACTCACTATAAGTAGTAATGTAAATGCAAGGTTGGGACACCATTTTTCTAACAACACAAACTTTTCTTCTATTTCATAGGTGTATGCACACATCTATAGGATTCAAACTATAAGAGTGGCATAGACAAATAAAGGATGTCATGGTGATCAATTAAAGACTATAAATAGTACAAAATCTTAGGAATATAGCATCCAATGCTTATGTCCTTCCAATTTGGCTCCACATTTTGAATACAACTATCAAAATTCCTACTCAAACTATTTTTGGTATTATGTCTTGTTTGCATAACTTTAAGACACTAGTGTCCAGTGCTAGAGTCTTTCCCGGTCAACTTTAGATTTTAACACAAAGTTCCTTTAAATATCTTTTTCAATTTTCCTTTCTTCTTCTACACTTTTTTTTAATATTTTCTACATTTATTTAAACTTGTTCAATTGGGTCATCTTTAGCCTCGTTCATTGCACACACTCAAACCAATCTTTAACCACTAAAAAAAAATAGGTGTGGATCCAAGACAAATTGACTCTTCCTTAAGGATGGTGGCCAATCCCATTAACACCCTCTAATGTTTTATGGGAGAAGGATTTAACCTATATTAATACACATGTTAGTCTACCATCATTTTTCTCACACATCATTTTAGTGAACCTAATATGGCTTACACGCGTAATTATTCTAATTTTGTGCATATCTTGCTACATTTGATTACTTGTTTAATTAATGACATGATTTCATTAAGTATTCTATTTAGCATTTGTTGCATCTCCTTATCACACAGTGATTCCAATTATGGTTTCTTCTTGGAAGTCAAATAGTGTAAGATTTGGATATGAAGGTAGCCACCCAAGTTCTAGAGGCAATGGAAAGCACAATCACAAGAGAGAATGAATATTATAGGAATAAACTATATTTTCATCAAGAATGCAATACAATAGATGAACAAGATGATTGACTCAACTATAAAAAATTTGAATTGACTTGAATGAGATCGATGATAGTAAATAGGAGATCCCTTTCTAATATAGCTAAGGTGCAAAATGTAGGAGTTAATGAGACAATGCCAAGTGTTGTTGTCTCATTACATGATAAAATATGCTCTGATACAATGTAAAGAGAGCCAAAGTAGAGAGTCTTAGAGGTTAGTTTGATCAGATGAAAATGAAAGAAGGAGAAGACATTACAAAATATAGTGAAAGAATCAAGAAAAGTGTGAGTGCCATCAGAGCTGCTAGTGGAAAGATTGGAGACAAAACAATGGTTAGTAAGCTATTGAGAACTTTACTTCATATCTATCCAATTAGAGTTTCAACTATTCAAGAGATGAGGTGTAGTAATGATATAACTCTAGATGCATTGTTTGGAAGGCTAACAACTTTGAGTTGGACAATTTTGACAATTATTCTCCTAATCCTAGAAATTTTGAGTCTGCATTCAAAGATAAATTAATCCTTGGCAAAAACTCAAATGGAAAACAAATTGATTATGATAGTGATGATGATTCTGATGATGAGGATCTAGAAATAATTATCACTACCATAGTCAATCTATTTTCCTTTTGAGTTTTTTCCAAGGCTTAATTTAGCTTTGAATGCAAACTCAAAATTTCTAGGATTAGGAGAATAATTATCAAAATTGTCCAACTCAAAAGTCGTTAGCCTTCCAACCAATGCATCTAGAGTTACATCATTACTACACCTCATCTCTTGAATAGCTGAAACTCTAATTGCATAGATAGGAAGTAAAGTTATCAATACCTTATGAACCAATGTTTTGTCTTCAATCTTTCCACCAGTAGCTTTGATGACACTCACACTTTTCTTGATTCTTTCACTGTATTTTGTAATGTCTTCTCCTTCTTTCATTTTCATCAGATCAAACTGACCTCTAAGACTCTCTAATTTGGCTCTCTTTAAATTGTTGGAAATGAGTTGAGTAACTGAGAGGGGAGGGGTGAATTAGTTACCACAAAAACAAATCCAAGTCCTTTAGATGTCTTAACCAAACTTATCACTCTGCTCGGTTAATAAAAGATATATTGTTGTAACTCGGTTAAAAAAGCAATCTTAAGATATCACATGTGATTAACCTTTAGTGATAAAGTTTAGAAACATAAAGCATAAAGAAAATAAAAGGTACACATATGACACCAATATTTAATGTGGAAACCCAATTTGGGAAAACCACCAATTGCAACTAGTTACTTTTTTCACTCTTCTGAAGTGGGCCAAGTTAGGAGCCAACCCTGTTAAAGGTTACAAAACATATTGTTAGGTGTGACCCTGTTAGAGGATTTAATCACCCTGTTAGGAGTGGCCTTGTTAGAGGTCTTCAAACACTTCAATTTAGAAATGCCACCTTGTGAGAGGATTTATGAAAGACTATTATGTCTACTCTATCAAGAGAATCAGATCACTGCTACAATTGTTAGAGAGTAACAATGAGTTTACCTGATTGAAGAAGCAGCTGACTTTGCAGATCCAGATCTCTATTCTGGATTTAACTAGATCCTCACTAATCAAATATTATTTTGAAACTTA
>MU225639.1:13700-31113 GCA_018584345.1 Thuja plicata
TATATATATATATATATATATGATAGGCTTTGTCAAGTCAGCTTGAATACCCTTCCAAATAAACAATAAAACTCAAATCTGTCAGTTTCAATCAGCCAATTAAATATAAAGTGTAAACTATTGTTAGTCAGATGACACTGAATACATAACTCGATTAACACTGTAATCCTTCGATGGCCAACCATTACTCGGTTAATAGTGAAAATCATTTGGCTGATACTGGAGTCTTCTTCAATTCTTGAGAGAGCTTGGCTTACACATACTGTGCTTAGTTAGGTTTAGACATTTGTGTAGCATCAATATATTTGTGTATACATTTGTGTAACATCAATGACAATACACAATTAAATAATTGGCTTCAACAATCTCCCTCTTTGGCATTGATGGAAACACAAAATGTCATTATACAAAGAATTTTAGAGGAACAAAAACAAGAATAAAATTTAAAATGTACTTAGCTTCATTCTAATTCTCATCTAAAAAAATCCCTCTGTCTTCACAGTCACTGATATACAGATTTCTCCCTCTTACATCAATTTTTGTTTCTGATAAAATTTCTCCCTCTGATATACTGATTTCTTTGGCATGACATCAATAATCTATCCCTCTTTGACATCCAATGCCAAAGACTCCATTCAATGAAGTTGTAATGTACATGATGTACTGATTTATATGCAATAAGCTTTGACAATCTACATCAACTTGTTAGATCTTCACTGTAGATCGGTTGATACATCACTAATCTGTGCTATAGTGAGCCTCAGTTAGGGTAATCACCCCTAGCTTTCCTCTAAGATAAAAGAATGAATCCTTAGGTAAATATTTTGTGAGTATGTCTGCAATTTTTTCTTTAGTATTCACATATTCCAACCTTACTTCCTTGTCCTGAACCAATTCTCTCAATAAATGATACTTTATTGCAATATGCTTAGTCTTAGTATGCATCATAGGGTTCTTTGAAATGTTAATAGCACTAGTGTTGTCACAATAGATAACAATTGGTTCTTTGATTTCCTCCTTCATACCTGACAACATTTGTTTGATCCATATGATATTTGAACAATTCACTGCTACAGCAACATACTCTTCTTCTGTTGTAGACTGAGAAATGCAATTCTATTTCTTACTAGTCTAAGAGACTAATCTCTTTCCAAGAAAGAACGCTTTACCACTGGTGATTTTTCTTCCATCAACACTTCCTGCCCAATCAACATCAGTAAAATTCTTCAAATCAAATTTTCCTCCTTTCTTATACCATAATCCATAATCTTTAGTTCCTTTAAGATATCTCAGAATCCTTTTGATAGCCATCAAATGATTCTCTCTAGGATTAGCAGATAACCTTGCAACAATACCAACTATTAATGCAATATCAGGCCTAGTGTGAACAACATATTGAATTTTACCAATCTTGGATATGTAGGTAGTCTGATTTACCTCCTTTGAGTCATCATCCTTAAACAATTTATGTCCAGTAGACATAGGTGTCCCAACTGATTTGGAATCTTCCATTCCAAATTGCTTCAGTATCTCTTTGATGTATTTATACTAAGTAATGTAGATACCATCCTTCATTTGATGAACTTGTAAACCAACAAAGAATTTGATTTCTCCAAACATAGACATCTCAAAATCCTTACTCATTGATTTATAGAATACTTTGCATAAATCATCATGTCCAGTGAATAGTATATCATCAACAAATATCTCTACTAATAGTATTTTGTTCCTAAGGTCCTTCTTTGATGTACAAGCTACTATTATCATTAGTTCTCTGAAAACCAACACTTACCAAGTAACCATGCAATCTTTCATACCAAGCTCTAGGAGCTTGCTTCAGTCCATACAAATCTTTGTGCAATTTACAAACCATTTTATTTTGGTTAGGATCAACAAAACCTTCAGGTTGCTCAATATAGACTTCCTCTTCCAGAATTCCATTCAAGAATGCAGATTTTACATCCATTTGGTATACCTTGAATCCTTTATGTGTTGTATACGCCAAAAGAGTTTTGAATCCTTCAAGTCTTTCAACAGGAGAAAAATTTTCTCCATAATCAATATCCTCTTCTTGAGCATATCCTTTAAACACTAATCTTGCATTATTTCTAGAAATTTCACTTTTTTTATTCAACTTGTTTGTAAAAACCCACTTAGTACCAATCACATTCTTGTCTTTTGGTCTAGGGATAAGAGTCTAGGTCTTGTTCTTTTCTATATGCTCAATATATTCATTCATGGCCTCTATCCAACTTTCATCATTCAAAGCATCTTTAATGGCTCTAGGTTCAAATTCACTAAGCAAACATGTACCTTTAAGTTTGTTCCTTGTCATTATACCTTCTCTCTGATCTCCAATTATTTTCTCAGGTGCATGATGCCTTTTGATATATTTGGTAAGTACGGTTCCTTGTTCTTTGATTCTGGGCTTGCTTTATTTGGTTCACCATGCTCAAACATTTTGTTCTACTCTTTTGATTGAGAATCAGGTGCCTCTATCTGAGACTTGGTTGCAACTATTAGCAGCTCGGGCTGCACAGGCTGTAACAAAGTTTGTGTTGATGAACTCAATGTTTGGCATGGTTTCTATCCAATCACCATTTATTTTTCCTTAGGTATAGTATCAGATTCATAATACACAAGCAATCCATCAAGTCTTCTATTCTAGGAATTGGAAATCTATACCTGATAGTTATCCTATTTATTGCCCTAGAATCAATACACATTCTCCACTTACCTCCCTTCTTAGGAGCCAACACCACTGGGACAACACAAGGACTTATGCTTTTCCTAATCAATCCTTGATCCAACAACTCTTGCACCTGTCTAGCTATCTCCTTTTTTTTTCTGGTGTCATCTTGTATGCAGCTTTGTTTGACAAGGATGCTCCTGGTATGAAGTCAATTTGATGACTTATATTTGTCTTTTGTGGTAGTGAAGTTGGTGTACCCTCACAAATTATATCCTTGAACTAATCCAATATTTCTCTCACCTCTTTTGGCATAGGTGTTTTCTTATGATTTTCCCCCTCCTTTGGCTTTAACAAAGTTGCATAACCAACTTCTTCATCTTTCATATCCCTTAGGAATTATTTTCCATTCATCAGCATGGCATTGGATTCTTCCTTCTCCACTATGTCCTCTTCTATTAAATACTATATTTTGAAAGTTACCCCATTTTTCTTGGAGTACTTGTTATCTTTCCCATTATGGATAGCTTCTCTGTTATACTGCAACGGTCTATCAAGCAACAGATGGAAAGCATCCATTGGAAACACATCACATAGTATCCTATCCTGATACTTCCCAATGGAAAATTCTACCCACACTTGGTCATTCACCAAGATGTTTTGGCCCTTATTCAACCATGTAGCTTTATAAGGACACACATGTGGGATTTTGGTGAGCTTCAACTTCTCTACTGCCTCCTCAGATATAACATTATCTGTTGACCTTGAATCAATGATTACCTTGCACACCTTTCCCAATATCTTGCACTTTACTCTAAAAAGATCCCTCCTCTACTTGTGCTCATCTTTGGTGGGTGTCTTGATCAATATTCTTCTCAATATAAGGTGTTCTCCTTTCTCTGAATCTATGCTTACCTTTGATTGTTTAGAGCAATCTTCTTCTTGGACATAAGCTATATTCTTCTCCCCTTGTGAGGATGTTGGCTTATCCTAACACCTATATGCAGGATGCCCCAAATGTCCAAAATTGTAGCATTTCATAGAAGAAAAGTGAGATCTTCTCCCAAAACCTCTTGATCTTTCTCTGCCACTGTTGTAAGAACTTCTTCCTCTATTATTGTATCCACCCCTACTACTATTTTCTTGTCCTTGCTCTGAATATCTAGAGTCACTTTTTCCTTTACTATCACTTCCTCTTCCACTTGAACCTCCTCTATGGCCACCTCTATTGTCTCTACCCCTTACTCTACCTCTAGAGCTAGAATTTTGTCTCTTCTTGAGTTTCTCTTCCACTTTCAAAGCCATTTGAAAACAACTATGAATGGAAGTAAGGGTAAAGAGACTAATTTCTTCCTAAATGTTCCACCTTAATCCATTGAGGTATCTTGCAACTTTGATACTCTCTGTCTCTTGGATTCTTGATCTAAGACAAATTTTTTGAAATTCTTTGATATAGGCTAGCACATCTAGGTCTTTTTGCCTAAGTTTCTTCCTCTTCTTATGCAGTTGAATGTCATAACCTTTAGGAAGGTAATTTTACTTCACCTTTGCAACCATTATCTTCCAATTTTCTATGGGCATCTTTCCCTCTTTCTCTCTTTCTTCCTACAAGAACTTCCACCATGTGAGTGCTTTTCCTCTTAGCCTTGACTTGGATATATTCACCTTTTGTGCTTCTGTAATCCCATCACACTCAAATTTATTCTCCATCCCCTCAATCCATTCCATAACCATTTCTGTATCCATCTTACCATAGAAGACTAGCATTCCTTCTAGAGCCTTTCCACTCAATTCTTTGAGTGCCTTGAGGAATGGTTCCTCAAGTAGAAGAGGGCTAGGCTCTAGTTCTACCTCCTCTTCTACTAGTTTCTTCCCTTTATCTATCCCTTCATGCATTTATTCTCTCAACTTGCTAGCAGTCTCTACCACTTCTGCCATCTTGATCTTCATTTCCTCCATTGCTTCTTCAAGAAGCCTATTCTTGATTTTTTTCTCTGACAAATCCTTGGCCAACTCTACATTGGTCACCATGATGTTCTCACCTATGGATTCACTCCACTCTGACATGCACTAATCCATTCCCAAGCCTTTCAATGGATATGATACCAATTTTATGGGGAGATCCTCTCCTAGAGCCTTCTATCTCTCTCTAAGACCTTCTCCTAGTCTTCTTTAGGGTCTTTATCTCTACCCTAATTAGAGGATTCTTCTCTGATCCTCTACCTCACCAAGATCTCTCCACTAATTTCAAACTCTTCAATAAACCCTTCTCCATAGCCTTACTCCTTCATGGCTTCACTAACCCCTCTACCATTCTAATGGTGTCAAATTCTTAAGGATTAGTTTCCTAACTCCTCTTAGGTCTAATCCAACCTCTATGGATTCAATTTTGTGGATCCTTCACCCATTTTTCAATCGGGTTCGAAGATACTAGCCTTTTAGGCCTTGTAGCCTTTTTAGGCCCATTAACCCTCCTAATCACTAAAAAGGTGATTTTTCTCCTAAAACCCCTTAACACCCCTAGAAAAAATTTGCATATTCTTTGTGGGTTTTTCCTCCCCTTGAATATTTTCTAGGTCTCTGATTCCAATCTTGTCCGTATAATGGACTTTCACCAAACCCCTAAAAATAAGGATTTCTAGGGCATGATGGATAGTTTGGTTTCTTGAAATTCTTCCACTGATCAAATGATATTCTCTAAAATCCTCCTTTTATAAAATGGTCTACACCTCATTCCCCTACACTCCACTATCACTAATTGGCACATACCAATCAACTGACAAGCATCAATGTTGATGCACTACTCAGTTACCCTAGCTAGAATAGCTAGTACTTGCCTAGGGCCTCAAAGTTATCAAGATTCCCCTACACACAAACACTCCACAAGACATATTTACAAGTTATATACAAGGCTCTAATGGATTCCAAGTGTTCATGGAGTTTGAACCACGAGAACACTAAGAAAAGCCAACTTTTACATGACTGGACCAAAACTGGCTAGTGAACTCACAGAATCCAAAGATTTAAACAAAAGCTAACCAGAAATAATAATTAAATAATATAATGCCAAAATTAACTAATAAATTACATTTCAAACACTCTCCATGCCTTCATTCAATCCATAAAAGTGATGGATGATGGCTCTTTAGCTTAATTACACTGCAAATTTTGTTCTTTCCAAACACAAGTCCGTACAATATGAAATCTAACTATCAGATTAGGGTTGAAATAACCTTATATACTTCCATCCCACCTATCTAAACCCTTTGTTCTAGATTTTGGCATCATAAAATCTGATTCCTAAAATCTAGGAAATGTTGTCATGACAATTTTTAAAAGTTGTCATGACAACTTTGACAACTTTTGTCAAAATGGCACTTTCTCAACTTTGAGGGTCCTAATTGGTTCCAAACCTTACCAAATGACATCAAATGAATTAATAACATTAAAAACTTAAAAATATTCACACTTTGGAACTTTGGTGAGCCCTTTGAATTTTGGGTTGACTTCTAGGTTCTAGACCCCTAGAATCAACTAGACTCAACAACACACAAACCCTAATCTTTCCTAGCACTAATCAAACATCAAAACACACTAGGGACTTTATAGATTACTCATTATTCATGGATGGTTGTCCAAGCCAACCTACAAGCCAAAATTTCTAAAGATCTTAGGGTGCTCCTACACCACTATATTTGTTACAAATATGAAATGAAAGTTGTACATTTTTAGATCAACAATTATGAGAACATAGATGAACACAAAATTAAATTTTAATTTAGATTTTTACTACAAACAATAAATTACCTTTCACTTCCGAAAAATAAATTTTTTTTGTATTTGGTGTCCTGAATAGGAAAATGATTTTGACACCATTCAACAATTTTCTTTGAATTCTCTATCATGTTACCTATAAATTTTTGTACTAGAACAGTTTAAAGAAAATATATCTAAGTTTAAATTATACTATTTGAAATATCTAGATATATATATTTAACTACTGTTCACACCATTTGTACCTGCAATTTCATGTTGGCAAAGTGCACGATTCACACATGCTCCTGCTCCATCATGCTCTCCTTTTCCATGTCCACTTTCAAATAAGTTCCATAGAAACTTAACATTGCGTCTAACATCTTGCATAGCTAGCCAATTAAGGGCTTTTGCAGATTTAAATTGTCCTGCAAGATTAAGTTGGTGTATGCAAGATTATGATCACATAATAATTTAACAAGTAATCAATGAGAATCTGAAAATGAATTTAAGTGCATACACTTACCTACACAACCATAATTCCAAATCTAGTGTTGTGAAGCTTTTATCCCGCGATTCACAATATCTTCAAAATACATTGCAAAACAATGAGCCACATAGCTCCTATCATGAACCTTATCATCATTGATATAGAAATGAACCTCTTTGATGATAATGTGTTCATTTGGATTGGTACTTTCTACCTTATCTAAATCAAATTGTGCATGTCTATAGGTCACTTGCAAAAATATTGCAACTTTCTCAGAATGATAATATTGAGCTTGAAGCTCTGATTGAGGGGAGAATGTATAGTTCTCAGAGAAATCTACAACTGAAATAATACAACCAGGTGGAAAACAATTTTGGAATCACAAAACTATTTAGCTTGCCATCGTGCACCATGACAATGCTAGATATGTGGATAAATTATAGTACAGAACCTGGTCATAAACTCAAGGTAGGGAAATTCACTCTCCTTCAATACAATTTTTTTGGATTCATCTCGTGTCTTAGTTCGGTATGTCTCATATTAAAATCTCTTCCACAAAAGTGGTGTTGCAACATTGATATTCTCAATTTTCAATGGAAATTTATGTAAATCTCCACAATCACTGCATGCACTCTTATACATTGTAATTTTAACTCATTTGAATCTTCTAATTTCTCACATAAAATAGACTTCACAAAAATTGTGTTGTACTTCTAGGGATGATCATATCTGAATTAAGTATTGACATAACCTTTTTATATGATTGCAAATATAGATGAAACTCAACATGATTTCGGCAACAAAAAGTTTCACGTACCTTATTTATGCGTACAAAGCAAGGGCGCAAACTCTCAAACATTCTTTGACATATTTTCACATCTAAAAATTCTTGTTTGAATGCTTCAAACAATTCACTTTATGTTGTATCTATAAAATGTTTTGGATGTGCAGTTTTCATACCAGTCTCTTCATGTTTCATTTGTATAGTATCCCTTCTATTAGAAGAAACAGAGGAGTGAGCGGTCCAATATTCAATGACCTATCTTTTTATATCTTCAGAAATTTTGTCTTTTTGAGAAAGTCTACAAATATTAACCCAATTATTTTGAATATTTTTATCTAACATATTTCTCTTCCTGATATATCTTTGAACAGTTCTTCTAGATACATTCATTAAATCATAAATTGCATGTACTTGTTTTCTCTGTGTCAACCTCCTACTAGATAAAGTAGACATCAATGCTCTACGTGTGGCACTTAAATTGGCTCCTCAACTTGAGTTGTTAATTTCGTTCAATGCAACTTGCAAATTTTCAACTATTGTTCAATTAACATTATCTCCTGAGCTTTTCTTGTTATCAACACCTAACAACTCCAAAATAGAAGTCATTTTTTTTCCCTGAATAACCTAGCAAATAATTGTGCTTTTCCAATCAAACTTTTATTTTGAAAATATTCATCCCAAATCTTTTTGCATTTTTTTTTAATTGTTCTTTCAGGTACCAATTCGTCAGATGAAAATTGATTGAAAAATAAATCTTCATCCATCTCCATCAAATTTCCCATGTCAAAAGATATATTTCCACCAATTTGTTCTCCTACTTGAATTGGATCTTCGTGAACTTCAAGAGGTTCATTTTCATTACGTTTTGTATGACCTTTCATTTTGTCATCCCTTATTCAATCATATTTTCTTGTTATGTTCCTTTTTTCCCCATTGCAAAAATTGTTCAAATTGAGAGCTCTGATTCACCTTCATACACAAAACTGTATACTTTTGATAAAAAAATAAAAAATAATATTGATAAGTTCATAATTTAATATTGAACAGTTCTTTAATTAAAAATACAAAAAATCTCAAAAAACTTACAAATAATACAAACCTCCTTAACAATCTTAATTTGTAGTTGCCCTTTAAGGCTAAAAAATACACCTTTAGAACAATTTAAAAAATGATTTTATTTAAAAGACATTTTCTAAGTCACAATAATTGACAATTGTTTTTTAATTTTTTTTAAAAAGCATTTATATATGAGCTTTGAGGGTCGTGGTGATCCACGCGACCATGTTTGGTCGGCCTTAGTTCTGACCAAACCTGTTTTGATCGAAACTACCTATGTGGCATCCCATGTGGCATCCAAATAAGCAAAAAATAGGAAAATTGTAAACACATCACTTATGGGGCTTAATTGTCCATCAAAACTCAAATTGTTTTAAAATCTAAAAATACCCTTTTGTAGAGGTCGAAGTCTAGATTATGGTCATATATTTTTTATAGTCTTTTGATTACATATAATATATTATAAGTTGAAAAAACTCCAATTAGGTATTTTAACATTGAAGAACATGCTCGTTCTAAAAAAGAAAAAAATAGCAAATCATGTCAAAAAAATTTAAAACTTATATTCTAAACACAAATGTCACTTTTATGTCGTTAAAGTTTAACAATTTTGCATGTTGTTGTCCTCTTCCTTTGTAAAAGTGTGATATAGGTTTATACTATTACCTGCTTATAGTAGAATTATTCTTCAAATTATAAAGGGATTCTTTTTATTTCTAATAAAAAATAAAACTAATAAAATTTACAAATACACATATTGGACAGGGTTTTAATGAGAGTTTCGTATTCAATGTAAATATCTAATTGACTATGCTTTTGCCAAGAATGCAGCATATACTATCAATAGTCAAAGCTTGTATCAAGATTGTTAGATTACAAAGAATAAATACTTCTAGCTTGAACAAGCATAACCTCCTACTCATTAAGAGAAAAGATCAACATTTGATTTTTAACAAATATTTAATTAGAAAATTTGAATAGATGTCAATTGGATATTCTAAACCAATATAAAATGATACAGATTACATTGCATGATTCCAAAAAAACAAATTTCTAAAGTAATAGATAAAATTATGACTTTACTCAATAACAAGCATCATTACAAATTTTAACAATGCTCGTTCAATTTAGCATGCGAAATTACAAACATAAATTTAACAATAATAGTCAAATGGTTTATGTAACATAAAGATTTACATTCACCATCTTTTATTATTCAAACACAATAACTTGAGAACAACCTTTCAGTGATAATTTTTACAACTTGCATTCAACTCCTTCCTTTATTGCATTGAAGACCTTTATTTATAATTCTACAATAGTAGTTTCTAGAGGTGAAATAATAGTAGATTAATTTCTCTAAGGCATAGCCTCAAACTGATTCAATATCATCCTCTTGCCTGAAACATATCCCTCTTCTACTTTAAATCTGTCAGTAATGATGCAAGATGTAATTCATTGCTTTTGTGCTTCTTTTAAAAATCTTCACTTGAGCAATAGCTTTTGGTTTAAGATTACTTTCTATAAAAGACAGTCAACTTTGTAGGGTACCACTTTATCGTTCATATGGTCTATGCGTGCCACTGGGAAAAGGTGAAATTTATTTTCCTGATTTTTTAAGTCTTTGTTGTTGGGATTAAGGTGCCTCAACCTTTGGAGTCACATATTGATTTAAATAAATAATTTTTATGGTCCTTTGTTGATGTTCAGATTTTTAATAAAATCAATGCTCTATCTAATAGTCTCAAGTGCACTGCTTAATGGTGGAGCCCAATGGAAATTTGGTTACAATTAGCATTGAGGAAGAGAGGTTGTGACACTTGTCACAAGGAGGGAAGTTTTAAGAAAAAATTTGAGAGGAAAATTTCCCCCCTTGTGACAAGTGGTAGCATGTTTTATATTTTTTTCTCGTGCATACTTTTTGGGAAAGAATTTTGGTGGAACCCTAATCTTTGGTGTGGAAGACATGAAGAAAATGTTGAAAAGTTCCAGAAAGAGGCTAGGACATTTAAGATGTGCTGATAAATAATATTTGTATTTAAATATTATATATGTAAAGGGTTATGCATAAAGGAATTTTCCGAAAACATGTAGAAGCAACCATTTTTTTGTACATTATAAAACTCTATAAATAAAAAGTGTTGTAAAAGGAAAGGAGGAGAAGTATTATTGAAAGAGTCGTTATGCTGCTAGAATTAATCTACAATTAAAAACCCACATGCAAGATCAAAGAATTTGCATATTGCTTGTAATATTATTTTACTGTAATACAATAGTTTTGTGTTTTGGTGTGGTGGGGATTTTCTTGAAAGGGTTTTCCCATGTGAACCCGGTGTTATGGTTTTATTTTGTTTAAATCTAAAATTTATTTTCTATGTTTCTTTTTATCTATAATGTTGTTCTAAGGTTTGCAAAAGAAATTTGCATTCACTCTCCTTGGGGATTTAAATTTGGAAGTGTTATCCGCATTGTGGCTTCCTTTCCATTGGTATAAGAGCTTGACTAGCTTTTTTATTGTTGTCAGGTTGACAAGATTTTTGTGTAGATATTTTTCAGTGGGAGTTTTGGCAAGGAAAAATTTCTTAACTTCTTTGCAAATTTAAGATGGAAAGCACATCCAACATACTAGAGATAGATAAATTTAAAAGCATCAATTTTGAGTTGTGGAAACGTACAGTGGAGGACATGCTTGAATTAGAGATTTATGGGCATCAGTTTCTTAAAAAAAAAACCCAAACTACATCGCATGATGAATGGGATAAAATGAATTTAAAAGCCAAATTTTTGATAAGACTCTATCTGGTTGATTCAGTGCTCTTCAATGTCCATGTAGAGAAGACTACAATTGAGCTTTGGAAAAATATTGGTGATATATATCAAGGGATATAAATTATTCCTGGGAAAGAAGTTGTATTCTCTGCGGATTGAAGGAGGAATTTTTACTAATCACATGAATGCATTTAATATGTTAATTTATCCATTGGTGAAAAATTGATGATCAAGATAAACATATGCTATTTTTATGTTATTTTCTTGACTGTTTGGATCACCTTGTGATAGCCATTGGAAACATGCCAACCACTTTCAAGTTGGAGGATGTGGTTGGCTAATTGCTATCTAAAGAGATGATAATGAAATCTTCTGAAATGACTAAGGAGGCCCTAGTTTCTCATGGTAGAACAATGGAGAAAGGAAAAAAGAAGGACAAGAAGGGTAAATCTAAATCTCTAAGGAGATCTAAGTCTTATAGTAAAAATTCCAAGTCAAAATATTGGAATTGTGGCAAACCTAATCATCTACAAAAGAGTGTGAGGAGAAGAAAAGATAAGAAAAAATAATATCTCTAATTCTAACTCTGATAAATCCTCTCATGATGAAGTAGACTCTTTTGTCACATCATTGGAAACACATGGATCAGAAGATGTGTGGTTGTTAGATTCAAGTGTCTCTTTCCACATGACTTCTCATAGAGACTGATTTTCAAAGTATGAAGAGTTTGATGGTGAGAAAGTGTATCTAGGTGATAACTCTCACCTGAATATTGTTGGCCATGGATGAGTAAAGATTTGATTCCCCAATGGTAGAGTGTAGGGTAATTATAGTGTATTAAATATTCCTATTTTGACATGAAACCTACTTTCTGTTAGCAAGTTGGATGATGTAGGTGTGCAGGTTGTTTTCTCTTTTGGTGGATCCAAGACGACAAAAGGATCTACAGTGCTTGCTAAAAGTGTTCAGATTGGCACCTTGTACAAGTTGGATGCATGCATAATTAAATGTAATTTAGTGATTCTATGAAGCCCAAGAAAAGGGCTTGAAATTCTTCATCCTCACCATTAGATCAAAAAGAGAAGAAGATTATTGTTTCCACATCTGATAGTCATGTTTTTTGGGTACCTAAGGGTGCAAATGCTTTGGAAATGAATCTCCCAACTGAGAAAACAATGTGGTGGCACCAGAGGCTCAATAATATTAGTGAGAAGGGTCTAAGAGCTCTGAAAAATAAGAGCCTTATTGAAGGTCATGATGATTGTAATCTCAAGTTTGAATTATGTGAGAAATGTGTTTATGGTAAACAAAACCATATTTGTTTTATTCAAGTTCTCATAACTCTTTTGGGGTTTTGGATTATATTTATTCAAACGTGTTTGGTCCAGTTACTTTTCCTTAAATTTATAGATATGTATTTCATTCATAGATGATTATAATAGAAGGACATTTCTTTATTTCCTCATAATTAAATCTGAAGTTTTTAATTGGTTTAAGGAATTTAAATCCTTGGTTGAAAATCAGACTAGTAGAGAAATTAAGTGTTTGAGGACTGACAATGGAGGTGATTTTTGTTCAACAAAATTTGACATATTTTTAAAAGATCATGGGATTGAGAGACACAAGACAACTCCATACACCCACAAAAAAATGGAATTGCATAAAGAATGAACATAATGTTAATGGAGAGGGCTAGGAGTATGTTGAGTGGTGTTGGGCTTGAAAACAATTTTTGGGTTAAAGTTTTAGCCATTGCATGTTATTTAATTAATAGATCTCCTACTTCAATACTTGTTGAGAAGACACCCATCGAGGTGTGGTCTGGTAAGAAGCCCTTGTTGAGAAATCTCAGAGTCTTTGGTTGTGAGGCATGTGCACATGTGCCAAGTGAGAAAAGATCAAAATTGGAAAACAAGTAGTTAAATGTATCTTTATTGGTTATGGTGTTGGTGTGAAAGGTTACAAGCTTTGGGATCTAGTTGGAAAGAATGTGCTCTATAGTATAAGTTTGATCTCTCGTGAGTTGAAACCTTCCACTGTCGATTTATAGGAAAAGATGGTAGAAAAACAAAAAAGGGAAGTAGTTTAGATACCATCTACTCCTATAAGAAATGAACTACACACTCTTGATGGACATGTTGGTGAGGAGAGATCAAGAAGCTTTGAAAGTTATGAAGAAGAGAAAGAACCTCAACCTCAACCATTGAGGAGGTCTACTTGTGAAAAACATCATCCTAATAAATATAAATATTCACTAGAAAGGTTTGGATATTCTTTGTTGGATTCCAAATATATATTTGCTTTGATTATGAATGTTAATGAGTCTAGGACTGTTAAAGAGGTTATGGGTATGCATGATGCAGATTCATGGATGGAAGCCATGAATGAAGAGATGGTTGCATTGAATAAAATGCTACATGGATTTGGTACCTTTACCTGAAGGATGAAAAATTGTTGGATGTAAACGGGAATTCAAGAAGAAATTGGGTTTAGATGGTAGTGTTGAGAATTACAAGGTACAACTAGTTGCAAAGGGGTATTCATAGGTGGAGGGAATTGATTATGATGAAATTTTATCTCTCGCAGCTAAAATGACATCGATTAGATTCTCGTTATCACTTGCAGCAACTTATGACTTTGAAGTTGAGAAATGGATATGAAGACAATATTCCTTCTTGGTGATTTAGAGGAGAAAATTTACATGTCATGAGGTGAAAGCACAATATTTTGTCACCCCTAAGGCTAAATCTGGGCACTCTACCGCATTATAATTGGCTGAGTAAGACTCGATTGAGTCCCACACAACTGAGTTTATGTGGGCGCCATGCGGCACCGAGTGGTGCCTATGTAGCCTAGTCAGTCGAGTATGCCGATCATTTTAAATACTCAAAAAACAACCGCTAGCCCCTCATTTGTACATTGAGGGGCTACGATTGAGGTTGAGGAACTAAGAGAGAATAATCGGCCGATTTCAAGGTAGGTCCCCCCTTATTTTTTAAATGTTTTACTATATAAATATATATATGTAAAATGAATTTTTTATTTATTTAGCATTGTAATGTCACGGTTTTTTTCTTCATTTTCAAGAAATAAATTTTTTTAGGTCACATAATTGATGTTATTTAAAAACATAAACGCAAACCCAAACTTAAACGCAAACTCAAACTTACACATATAATTTACCCAAAATTTTGAAACATAAACGGAAACTGAAATCCAAAATTATGAAACATTTACATGTAAACTTAAAAGCCTAAAATCATATAATTTAACCAAAACATAAAATAGAAGTATAACTTTTGTTTTGCAAATCTAGTTAGTCTTTAGTCATATGAAGCAATCGTTACAGGGAATTAATTTAGGATACATGACTATATTATTACTTGAGAACGTGCCACAAAATTGTTTTGTCACAACTTGATCATTCTAGACATTTTCATTACGCACACAACTTTCAAAATTAGCACATAACAAAACCCTAAGTCTTACATACTAGGTTACATAAATCAATTTGTATATATTAAAGTCTTAAAATCACTTAAGTTATGTACATGTGGAATCTTTTTTTGATTTATTTATGCTTAAGGGGATGTCATGAATATTTTTTTTTAGATGGACATGTATGTTTAATTATGTAGATATTTATGTTAATATGTACATGTGCAATTTTCATTGTTTAAAATTTATGAACTTTTGTTTGAAAAAATATTTCATGTTGAAGACGTAAATTGAATTTGTTTAATTTAAATATGTATGTATATATATTTTTTAATTATTTAATTTAAACATGTTCTTTTTCAACACATGTACATATATAAATTTACTTCCTACTGAATGTACACATGTATGTGCCCACTTGTAGTGAGTGAACTTTTTATCTCTAGATATTACATTTCTGTCACATGGCTTCTACTGGTTCAGACCCTAGCATTTATGGTAGTCATGCCTCACGAGCATCGTCAGGCCGCCATGATATCCCATAGAGTTGAGATAGTCATAGATAGGAGACTATCATGAGGATGCGCGTCGCTCTAGCTGCGCTAGAGAGGACATTGCAGAATAGTGCTACCCTCCCTAATAGGGAGAAATTGATTTCCATTCATATAGAGTTGATGAGTATGATTCAGAAGGTTGAATCATAAAATCTATATGATGATGCATTTATTGATTGTTTTTACCATAGCCTATCTAGCACTATTAAAAGTACTATTGGCTGGAGGACAATTGATGGGGATGTTACTGTTACTTAGGTTAAGAACATGTTTGGGACCCATTGCATAGAAAAGAAAGTGGTTAGAGCATATAGGGTCACAAAATGTATAGATGGGTTAGTAGCTCCTTTTATATATCTGAGATGGTTGGTGTCCCATCATATGTGGCCCCAAAAGGATGAGGTGCCCTTATATTTCTACAAACAATTGTTTGCAAAGTTCCATTTAGGTTATGATGTTGATTACACATATTTACCTCCACATGTTGGTCAGGGTCAGGGGAGATATCAGGATAAGTGTAGATGACCTAATACACCACAACCCCCTATTAAGAGGGCATTGGTGGGTCAAAACCTTTTGGTTCTTCCAAAAGGTTTGGAGACCTGCACTAGAGATAGATAGGTTTCTACTGAGGATGCACGCATAGATATGTTTTCTAGCAATGCCACCATCATGACTCAAGATGATGAGTTGTCATATGATCGTGTGGGTAGGTACATGCTCAGATCTTGGACAAGTGCAGGCGTTGATCCTTCTAGTCCATTTTATGATCCTTACATCTGATATAATCTTCCCACTCCATATGAGTTATTACAACTACTAGAAGATTGTCTGCTCTACATGAGCTCCATTTTAGTCAGTGATCTCCTAGAAACTTACCAACACATTTATACGACACATGGGGTTCCTCTGCGTGATATTCCTGCATTCGTTTGAGGAGACTAGGCCTCAAGATCCTCCACATGCAATAGTTGAGGGCAAGGAGATGCAGAGGTAGGTACCTCCAGATAGGAGGATGTCCAGATACATCCTACAACTCCACGACAGAGTGTGGATGATCTTACACCACCTCGACAGCACACACAGGCTCCCCTATATTAGACACCTATGACCTCATGATTTCACACTGGATTCTCATATTTGCTTATGGATGAGGCCATTGATCCTGAGACAATGTCCTTACATTCTTCTGAGTTATCTGACATTGGACGTGCATTACACTAGGTACACTTGAAACCATTTAATTTCAAGATTAAAGAACAATCAAGTAATTTTGTATAATTTATTTATATATATTTAACTATATATTTTACATTAATTTGAACCAAGTACAGGACACTATGAGGGGTGTTGCATATGGAGATTTAGAGGAGCATGTTGACTCGATTCATCAGGATATACATGTAAAAATTAATTTAAATTATTTCTAAATAGTTTATTTGTTTCAAGTTTGAATGTACATTTAGAAAAAAGCTTGGTCTAGATAAATATATTTATTAAATTTTTTCTACAATTTTTTATGTTTTTACATATACAGACTTAGGTCCAGCAAGATGAGGATCCACATAGGCCTGCACACAGTGGTGATCATGGCGGTTATTGATATAGATTTACACATGAGAGATCTAGATTATATACACACATGTTTTAAATTGATAGATAGTACAAACATTTACATTGTTATGTTGATATCTAGACATATACATTGATATGTACATGTGTTTTGTACGTTGATACATTGATATTTACAGGTCCATTTACATTGTTATGTTGATATATCTCTAGAGATATTTACATTGATATGTATGTTTTATATGTTGATCTATATATAGAGATTTGTACATTGTTACATGCATGTTTTATAATGATATATATATATA
>MU225639.1:55757-77202 GCA_018584345.1 Thuja plicata
TTTCAATATAATTTAGTCTAGAAATTGAAACTATCTTATTTGCAAAATGAAATTACTCTATATGAGATTAGCAAGAAAATGAGACAACAATTCAGTATTCTAACAATGCAATTTTTCTCTAATAATTTAGGGGGTTTGAATGAAGAAAGAGAGTTATTTTATAGACTCTAAGAGGATCAAAATAGAAACTTTCCTTTTTGAAATAAAACAAATAGAAAAACAATTTAAAAACAGAAAGCTTTATTGAAAAGAATTCAATAAACTATTTTATTCCTGCTTTAATTGTTTTATCTCTTTGATTTAATATTGTTTTATTTGAATTTAATTGTTTTATTTATCTTTAAAGCATAATTAATTCAAAGTTTCCATTTCTGAATAGAAATAAGATTTTTGATATAATATTCAATTAATTAAATAAATATGACCTCATAATTGCTTTTTCTCAATTATCTGAATAATTAAATTCAATTATTGAAATGAGGATATTTATTTAATAATTAAATATTATTTTAATTCATTTTCATGTGTCTCAGCTAAAGAGGGTGAATTTAATTTAATTAAAGTGCTAGGACTTTATTAATTAAATTAATTCGATCATAGGGTTTATCTAGCCAAATAGATATTTAGGAATTAAATATGATGTATGATTAATACAGATTTAGGATTTTTTGCATTTTCCACTAAGGTCGAGTAGAGTCAGTGAAAACTCAGAATTGCCTAGTACAATAGGACTTTGATGATTTAGAAGAATTACAAACGCAACAAAATTGGTTAGGGTTGCAAGATGCCAATTTTTGGGTGTTACAGAACATCATTCAAAATATCCAACTATCATTCTTTTGCTCTTATTTCTTGTTAAAAATCATGAATACAATCTCTGATTGTTCGCTGATTGTGATTATCCTTAATCCTTCAATACACCTCCATGGAATTCTGAAGACTCTCAACATATAACTTCTAAGACACCCCAAGAACCCCTCAACTTATCACAAGGTCCTTATCCTATCTCTCAAAGCACAATCACTTTCTAGTTCAATAAAATTTATTCTCTAGCATTTCACTGTCATACTGGGACAATCCCCATAGACTAGTCTATATCTTCACCATAGACAAGAACCCATCTAAACCCTAGGTTCATAAGCACGCCAAATATTTTCATCACTTCCCATACCACCTAATCTAATGCAAGTGTCAAGGGTATGATGATCCAATCACTAAATCCCTTAATTCTCTATAAAGAGTGGCAAACCCTGACTATAGTGTACTAATCCCATGACCATAATGTACCAAGTGGCTTATAAGTGCCCAAACTTGGAACTAGGTCTCACAATTAGATCTCAATGATAGACTAATTCTAAAGCCTTGAACTACAATATGTCTTGGGTCCCTTTGGACCAAGAGTGCACTGAGAACATCAAGGGTCTACAATCTTCATGAGACTCCATGTGCTAGGAGGTGCTCCTGCACCACACTCTCAACCTAAAAGTACTCTAAATCCCTCCATGCTAAGGGTAAGCACACTAAAACATACTCACTGCCAAGATACAATAGTCTTATTACCTACTACAAAAGTGGTCCTAACCTTTGACCCACACCAATACAATCTGGACCATCCTTCTCTAATTGTGCCTACAAATTTGTTAAAGAATAGTCTTGTGTGTGAAAGAAGAGTTCAAAATTTTATATTGTAATAATGGTTCGTAAAATTTGATTATAAACTTGTGATAATAGAGTTGTGGAGCATAATCATTTTTGGAATTCAAGCGAATCATAATCTTCTTTGTAAATTATTGCTTATATATTTATCTAGTGTTTTATAGGGCTTGTCAGGGGCTCAGATTTCTGAGATTGAGGATGTCACCCTTTCTGCCATTGACTTTGGCTTAGAGAGCTATGTGGTATCATTTTTCACACACATCTTGTTTATAGTTTTAATTGAACCTATGTTGTATCATATTATTTCTCTTATTTTAATTTTGTTTTTGTTAGCCTACCCCACCAAGCTCGAGGTCATTAGGAAAGAGGAAGAAATCATCAGGGACATCGAAACAAAAAAAGGTAATTAAGTCCAATTTAAGTATATTTGTTGAAATGTATTATGAACATCTCAATGTAGTCTATATTGATGAATGCACTTGACTTGTTTATTATATACATGTAGAAACAATTGGGTTTCACTGAACTGATGAATTCCCCAAACATTACTGATGTTTAGGAGAGGGAGGAGGTAACACGTTTTCATATTTACTTTCAATTGCATTCTTGTTTGTTCAAAATATTTTAGAAATCATGTTCCTCTATTAGTATGTCATTTTCTATGACTTTTCATACAGGAATTAGTCATAGCTACCTCAGATGAGGTGAACCCTTCTCCACTTCCTAGGGATCCCTTGCCTAGCATAGGAGATCCAATTATGGTATGCATTTTCTTTTCAGTCCATGCATTTTTTATTTTTTAATATTTCTTATTTATAAGATGTATTTTGTATTATTTTTTCTGTTGTAGGACACTTCACAACTACCCGTCATTCCTCTACCTGGCCATTTTTCTAGGAGTCCCTCTCGCCCATTATGGAGCCCATTTCATTTATCAGTCAGCCCAAGCATAAGAGATCTAGTTGAGGCTTTAGTATGAAAATTACAGACCAATATTTATGTATTTTGATATTATTTTGAGATAATATATATGGCTTAACATTCGAATTGTTCTTGTGCAGAGACTTAGTGAACCAAGTGTTGCTGCGAAGAAGCTAAATTTTGATGATCCACCACAGTCATAGATATATTGAGACATTGTATAGATCTAGTTGTGGTCATTGAATGACCAAATATTATATATATATATATATATATATATATATATATATATATATATATANAAATATTATATATATATATATATATATATATATATATATATATATATATATGACATTTGTACATTATATATATCGACATGGACATAGTTGATGTCATTTTTGGTAACTCTATTATGGATTTGGCATGTACACCATGTATTGATATGTATGCTATTATTATTCATTTTGTTATATATGTGTTGCCAAATTTTAGTCTAAGGGTCTTTAGGTCCTAAGGGATAAAATTGTTCTTTGGTGACCTACTTCTCATTCATCTTGAAACCTTCCCTAATATGCTTATCAGATAAATTATTTGCCTTACCTATTTGAGCCTAGCGGGTTTTCAATCTTTCTACTTCATCCGGTGTTTAGGTGATTTAGGTATGTGGGGAAAGGGGTGTCATAGCGTCTTCTAAATGAGAATTAGTCACCCTCGGATCTGTAATGCTCAATATGTTTTTCTGGAAGATAAACATGTGTTTTATATAAGTGATTGATAAAGATTTTGTTTGTAAAAAGATTTTTTCAACTCTCAGAGATATCAAGTTGCGGAGTAGTGGCAGTGATCATGCAGTGTATGGGAAAATTGTTCTCAAAGGTGCAACCCCAATGCAAGTGAAAAGAGAAAATAAGAAGTTAAGTGCTCCTGATGGAAAAGAAGTTATTTTGATGTGCAAAGGATAAAAGGTAAAGCCGTCGGGATACTTTTCTGAAATAAAGGAAACAGGCTTACGAGAAAAGAATTCTCTTATATTCTTTTTCTGCACAAGGTAAAATGGTCTAATGTTCATTCATTTCAGCATCGGAAGGAAAGTGTGTTCTTTTTCCGCAAGACTAAAGATTTGTTTCAGCTAGGGGAACATGAACATAAAGTTAAGTGTAGGTTTGAGTATTTTGGGGCCGTTATTTTCTCCGAAATGGGAATTTTAAATACCCATTGATTATCAAAAATTAAATGCTAATCTTGTCATTGCGTCTGTTAGGTCACTTTAATGTCATTTGTGTGGTGCCAATGTTTAGATCTTAGCAGCTATTTCTTAAGCATTATCCATCATTTGTTGCTCACCATTTTTTATTAACAATCTTTTTGTCTTCACTCATGTTCTCAGTTTTATAGTAAATGGTTGTTAAAGCTTTTGGCAATGACAGATTAATTGGTATTGAAAGTGAATTAAAAGAAGTTTCTGACACATCTCTAAGATTCTTTGATCTCAAAGATTTGCACAGAATATTGAATTCTCATCCAGTTCACCCTATTACACAGAAGCTTAAGGACAGTGGTCTAGTAGAAGTTGCAGGGTTTCCAAAGGTAGTTCAAGCTCTTGAGCTCATCAAAGAATGTATAGAGAAATACAACCCAAAGACAAAGAAAATCTTTCTCCCAGATCAGTTTATTTTTCTAATGATTGATAATGCCCTATTCCAATCTACTTTTGGCATTCTGGTGAAAGACGTGTATTGCAATATCGAATTTGGTTCTTCTGTGTCTATGTTCAATTAAAAGAAGACTCTAAGGAGGGAAGACATGTATAAGACCTGGTTCCAGACCCCTCAATCAAAGAAAAGTAAGATGCCAAAGACTCTCTTTGGAACAACCCTATAGAGGGAAATTGTTTATATTCTGGCCCTGTTGACGAGATTGGATGGAAAACCTAAGATCTTGGATCTCATTGAACATAATTTCTTTCTTGTTCAAGCTATCTACGCAAAAAGTATGTTCATTGATTGGGAAGAAATTCTGTGTGAGAAGCTAGCATCCAGGATGAGTTCTTGTCAAGGATTCCAACAATTCTATATGTCTTCTTACTTGATTTATGCTCTGGTGACTTAGCACCTGTGGCCTGGCTTACCAACAATCCAGAACTTTGACAACAACACCAAAATATATGAGATATACCTGAATCTACAATTGTATCAAAGCTTTGAGGAATATACTACTATGAATGATGCATTCACAATGAGAATCTATTAGGAACTTCAAGGTTTCCCAGAAAGAAGATTCTCGCTAGAGGCCATCTTGGCAATCAGTCAGTATCGATGCTCTTTTATCCAATTCCTGAGTTTCTCTTATCTTCAGATAGGAGCCTTCTCCAGATTTCCTAATTGATTGCCCCCGTATCCTAAAGATAAGGTGGTCTTGGTAGAGTTTTGCCGACAAATATTGGAAGTGAACACTCTGTGTTCAACTTTGAAGAAGATCACTAAAATTTCCTTCCCTGTGGTGGTTGGTCCATATTCCTGTGCATCCATATTTGATGCCCGAAATTTAGTAAAGAGTTTTCAGGATAAGATCAAGCTGCTTGATTATGATGTTCTTAGACCTCAATATGATCCTATGGGTTTTTTTAGAGATCACCTGACACTCAGACATGCCTACAGACATGTCCTAGATATTGAAGATTTCTGGGCTAAGTGTTTCAATGAGTATCAAACATGAGAAAAATTATGGTCCCATTTAACTTTGGATGAAATTGTAATGTATAATAATGTTGTTGATGTATTTGATCTTGTAGATGACAGCCTCTTCATGCATCCCTCATCCTATAATCAGATCAAGGTGTTGCCCATTTCTTCCTCTCTACCAACTGGTCTAGTGATTGATTCATTGGAGCTTCTCATGAGAGGCATTATCAAGAGAACTGACAAATGGGTAGAATGGACCAGAGCATGATGAAAAAGAACTTTTGGCATAGGGTCATCTAGATGAACGACTTCAAGAGCTGAGCAATCATCTTTAGCAGTCACTTATTTTGTGGCGCCATCAATTTCAGCACATGAAACACAATCCATCGGGCAAGGAGGTGACCAACCCCTGGAAAAGAATGTTCCCATCACTTTGACCTACAGAGATGGTTCACTCCCAAACATTGGAAATGAAGAGTAGAAGGAAGTAGATAAGGAAAAGGAAAAGAAGAAAGAACAAGAGGTGCTTGTGACCAAGCCTCCGTCACCAAGTCCAATTATCACCTTGGATGACACAAATCCCATGGATGGTCAGGATTCCTCTCAGCTGATAAATAATCTGGCCCTTTCGGTGACTAAGGTTGCCTCCTTCCATGTTCCACCACAAGAAAAGAGGACTCCTCCAATTGCCTGAAAGCTGTTTGATCCTACAACTCTCTAGTCTGTAATTAAGGTGCTATCCACAGTTTCATGGTTGGAGGAAACCATTGAAAAGAAGAAGAAATGACATGAGGAGGCCATTTCTTCAAAGGACCTGATCCTTAAGGAAACCTCATCTCAGTCACTTATAAAGAAGGCTAAGAAGAAAAATTCCATGGCGGCACTTTCCCATGATTCCATGACCAGGCATATGCTAATGCAAATAGTAGAGCCATAGAAAGAAGGAAAGTTTCATGAACTTTTAGCTCAAGATTTCTAGATTAAAACTGTGAACCTAAGGGTGCCAGTGCATGACTCGATGGTGAATATCTGGAAAACCACCAATGAGAGGATTGAGGACAGGTTAGAAGAACTCTCAGAAGACAAGGAAGTCCTCAAGTCTAAAAATAAGGAGATAGTTGAGTATATTAAATCTTCTCTTGGCACTACTTCATCTGCTTAGTTTGACCCTAATGCAGAGGAGAATAATAAATTGCTACTGAAGTTGCAGCAAGAGAGATAGTTTGGTCAAATTAGCAGAGCATGGATAGAGGCGATGAAGGTTCAAGGCCCCATTGTCATTGAGAATTAGGGGAACCTTCTACTTGATGTAGACAAATTGAAGAATACAACATCAAAACACAAGGAGGCCATCTATAATGCATCCACTGGATTGACAGAGCAGTTAGCCACCTTGCAGGAGGAGATTGATATGAAGACTAGTGCTGAAATCTCTAATGGTATCCTCAAGACCAGATAGGAGCCATTATTTCACTGGAGGTATTTTTTGGAGTTCATGGTTGAGAACTCAAACAGATCAGCAAATGAACTCAAGACTATGGTTAAGTTAGTACAAAAGGAGATGGATAAATTGTTTGAGTTTTTGAAACTGTTGCACATAGAATCTCAAGTTTTTAGAAATGACAAGTTGGTGAATACAGAGAAAATGAAAGCTAAGTTTCTTGCTTTCATAGATGAGATTGAAGATCCGGCTAACTTTCGAGTGTCAAGAATCAATGATCTCTCTATGATAGATGTTGTGATAAAAAAGGAATCGAAGAAGCTCCAATCCCGGATTGCCAGGTTGGATGAACTGACAGAGATGCATGATTTTTGGATGATCCAAGCTGACAATATAATCATTCTGAATGCTCAGGATTTGGGCAAGGTAACAGATGCAATGAAGGCTTACAAAGGAAAATCCATTACATTGAAGATGGCATAGAATCTGTTGACCTGTGTTGTCTTCCCAACTTTTGTATATTGTAGCCATTTTTGGCATTTAATTTGTCAGCTTTGTCAATTTTTGTAACCGACCAGGTTTATTATTAGAATGTTCCTCTCAGAATATTGTAAAGAGGAAATCATTTTTGGAATGGGTCATTTTGGAGAAGACCTATATATGTAAATCTCTGTAAAGTAAATAAGATCGACAAAAATTACTTTGGGCAAACCCCTATAGCTGGGACTACTATGTGCGACTCTGAGTTTGAAGTGATTTTTGTTGTTCATCTTAGTTAGTTGTGTGATATTTTGAAGGAGGATGCTAATGTTGAAAATTGAATGAATAGTAATGAACTGTGCTTTGTTATTTTCATTTGGTGGATTGTATGTTTACTATCTTCAGCATAAGCACTCTATTTTCATTTCATTGCACATCTTAGTTCAATAGATTAGGTCTTGCATAAAGATTTGGGAAGAGGGTTAATAGAGAGTTAGATCAAGATAATATGGGTATTGTTGAAGTTTCTCAATCTTAGCAATCTGGGAATTGCATTGTTACACCTTCTTTCTTCATCTCCATGGGTAGATGGTAGTCTGCATTCATCCTGCACTACATAATAGTTTGCATTTTAGATTTCATGTCATTGAGTAGTCCCCCTTTCATTGCCTGAGTTGTTTGAAGCTTTGAGCAACTTGGTTGAACCTCTTCTTCTCTCCGGTTAAGAGCATACCCCTAAAATTTGAAAGACAAAATTCATTGTATATCTTTCACATAAGGGATATTGTACCTTTCAATTCAGGGGTCATTGAAAGATTCCTACCATTGACCCAATCTATGGTTACTTTTTGTTCTACAAAATCCAGTATTGGGTATTTTCAAGAGTCATTATATAAATCAAAATTAAAGTAGACAAACTATAAACCAACAGTTTTAGGTGACTCTACTGGGGAGAACTCAAAATTTTCCTAAGTTTTCTTAGTAATTCTGTTTGTGGCTTTACTAAGTGACTTAGAGCTTATCTATTTGGCATTCCTAATGCTACATTATGCATATCACTCTTAAGGAGAAATGGTGTTGCCTCACAAAGGACAAGTCCCACTAGAGCAACATAATCTTCACATCCAGGAAGAGCAAGATGACATTATAAACCAGTTGAATATCCTTTCTTGGAAAAGCTAAAAATCCCTTGACCAATATAGAAGAATCAACTTTGAGCTAGAAAGAGAAGAAGCCAATGTTGAATATTGGGAGGGAGTGTTACGGGAAAGAATATTTAGAGCTCTGCACCTGCAATAATCAGGTTCGGTAACTCTGGATCCTAAGTATACCTGAAGTGTCCAGAGAGAGGGACATAAAGATCCTGTGTTTGAAGAATTATAGAAGGATAAGTTCCATTTGTTAGAAGACCCTCTCAGAAGAGGAAGAACCAATGTCTGGGATCCTATCTTTCTAGGTATCCATGGTGATCTCTTGCCACTGCCACACCCCATTTCCTAGATTCGTAGCCATTCTTCTATACCTCCTGTCATCCACAATACTACCCCATTATTGTGTAACACCCTTACTCTTCACAGAGTAGTTTCTCCTACCAATATAAATTTTTAGGTTGTGCCAGTAACCCTCCCTATTTCAATGGTCATCCCTTGGGGTAATTCCATTGGGCCTCTTCAGCTAGGGGCTAGTAATGACATACCTCAAGCTTCCCAAAATAACTTTCCCAAGTTAAATGGAGACAGGAAAGTATCCACTAATCAGCATATTGTAGCCTTATTCACCACATGTAGCATTGTAAACCCTCAGCACAAAGACATGACAGTAAGAATGTTTGTAGAGACTTTAATAGAAAATGTTGCTAACTGGTTTCAACATCTCCCTACAGGATGCATAACTAGTTGGAATGATATGAAGAACTACTTTGAAGCTCACTATAAAAGTACAGAAGATGAGCATACACTTTTGACTTAGCTCACTCAGATAAAGAAAGAACCTAGTGTTCCTATGAGGGATTTTATGGCAAGGTTTAACAAGCTGGCTAATAGGATCCCTGCTGCTAGTAAGCCTACAGCTGACAACTAGAAGATGTTCTTTATCAGTTCCATGCCTCTTGACATAAGTTTCCAAATCAGATGAGCACATGTGGCTAATCTGCAAGCCACACAAACTCTAGCAATTGAGTTAGAGGATGACCTCATAGCTGTCGGGAAATGGAAGCAAGATGTGTAGAGTGGTGCCTTCACAAGCTCTACTTTCGGTGTAACCAAAAATACTAAGGCAATGCTTTAGAAATTATCTAATGAGATGATTTCCCTTAAGCATAAAATGGGAAAGTCTACCCCATCCTTCTAGCAGCCTTACCAGGATATTCCCAGAAAACAACATGAAGGTAAACAGTTGTAGTTGCCACCGGCTCAGCAAAATGTCGCCATTGAGGCAGCTAAAAAGCACAATATATGTATTTTTCATCTAAGAGCTGACCATGATGGTAATAGTTGTCTGGAGATGAATAGATACAAATAGCTAGCTTCAAGAAATGAGCTAAATATTGAATATCTTGAAAGTGAAGAAGATTTTGCTCCCCATGGCGACTCTGGTAATTTCTTTTTGGAGTATGAATCTGATTCCAAAGTCTGAGGTTATTGCTTTGCCACCATGGATGGAATTCAAATGGTAGTGGCAACAAGAAGTCAGAGAGACAAAAATCTGGGAAACTCTTTTCCTCCCTAGAACATTGCATGTGGTCCTTCAACTAGTGCACCCAAAGCTTCTACTTCTTCACCTTGGAAGAAGGATCACTTGAAGTCCAAAACAAATGGTAAGTCTCTATCTTCCTTTGATATAATTCAATACTGCAAGGATGCTAGAATCCAAGTGTCTCCCTTAGAATATTTAAAAACTCATCCTACTAAACTTCAAAAGATTATAGATTACTGTAAAAGTGATGCTAATTCCAGAATGCAGCCTAAAATAAATTCTATTATTAGTGATGAACCCCTAGTAGTGGCCCTTTAAATGATGAAGAACCCATCCTTCCCTTGCTCTTTCAAGAAGAATATTCTTCAATCTTAGCCACTGCTCCTGGCTAGAAGCCTAACCTATTCTATGTCTCCCTTTTTGTTAATGGTCATAAACTAAGTAACTATATTATTGACTATGGAGCCTCTGATAATGTCATGCCTGCCTCCATTGCTAAAGCCCTTGGATTGACCCTTACCAAAACCTTTTGCCGCTATTATTCAATAGATGCTACACAGGTTCCACTCCTAGGTTAGGTAAAGGATGCACAAGTTGCATTGGTTGCACACCCTGCAAAGAGGATGAAGTTAACAATCCTAGTAGCCGATATTCTGGCCAACTACGGTGTGCTTCTAAGAAGAAGCTTTTGCAAAGACATAGGCGGAGAAATCAAGATGGACTGGTCCCATGCTATAATCCTGATGGGTACTAAGAAGATAAAGCTAGAGCCTGAGGAAAAGGCCAAATTCATAGTAATGAAGTCTGATGACCCTAAGGCACAAATCCTCTACCAGGAGATGGAATTTGGCAATTATATGTTGTTTTCAGATTTTTATTATCAAGATGAAATGCCATAAATTATTAACAATCAGGATATCCAAACCTTGGAGTTCGATGATAGTTGTGCTACTGTAGGATCGGGGGCTGGCGTAGTTCTTACTCCCCCAGAAGGAGACATGGTACAACTTTCTTATAATTTGGAGTTTAAGAACACTAATAAAATGGAGGAATATGAAGCTCTGTTGATGCAAAGCAAAGAGGGGTGAAAATCCTTAAAGTGCTTGGTGATGCAGAGTTGATAGTGAGGCAAGTTTGAGTGCAGTATGCAGTGAAAAATGCGAGATTGCAGAGCTATAGGAACAAAGTCTGGGATGAGATAGAGGAATTTGATGCCTTTTCAATCCAGGATCTTCCAAGAGAGAAGAACACTAGAGTTGATTTGTTGGCCGCCTCGGCTTCACTTCTCCTCCCGCATCCAGAAATAGGAGATAAGAAATACAAAGTTGAATTTCTCTTCAAGCCAAATGTTCCTGATAATGTAGAAGTATGGCAAGTCTTCATCAGTGACAAGCAGATACAAGCTTTCATGGAAGGATTGGATCAGTTCATTGATCAATATTTTGAAGGAAGCTCTAATACCTGCAAGGATCTTTCTCCAGACAACAAGGAGTTAGAGCTTGGAGAAGAATAGCTAAAAGGTAACAAAATTCCTCAACACTTGATCTCCCTTGAAAAAAAATTTAATAGACACGATGCATGTATTAGAAAAGAAAGAGATAGGAAAGGTGGTACCTCAGGGGATTTCAAGGGAATGAATATAGGCACTAAAAATAAACCTAAGATGATAAATATTGGCAGTTGTTGCACAAAAAAGGAAAGAGAAAAGGCTAAACACCTACTCTCCCAGTATAAGGATGTGTTTTCTTGGGGCTATGAAGACCTCAAAACTTTCCAGAATGGAGACTTCAAGCACACGATCCCTCTCAAGCTTGAAGCTGTCCCTTTCTGGCAGAAGCAACGAAACTATAATCCTAAGGTTTCAGATGCCATTTTTAGGGAATTTCATAAGATGTTGGAGGCAAAAATTATCTGCCCCATACATCACTCTACTTGGATAGCCAACATCATGCCCATCCGGAAGAAGAATAGAGAAATCAGAATTTGTGTACATTTCTGGAATCTGAACCAAGATTCTCTGAAGGACAATTACACCTTACCCAACATGGATCACATACTGCAAACAATTGCTAGATCTGAAATGATGTCCATGTTGGATATTTTCTCATGTTTCAACGAAATTGAGGTGGACCTGGAAGATAAGTATAAGACAGCGTTCACCACTCCTTGGGGAACATTTTCTTATAATAGAATGCCCTTCGGCCTTATCAATGTTGGAGATACCTTCCACAAGGAAATGAACTCTTCATTTGCAGACCACTAGGATAGAATAATAGTCATATACTTGGATGATTTAATATTCTTCTCTAAGAAGAGAGAAGATCATTTGAAATTTCTTGAGAAGGTGCTAAAGAGATGCAGAGAGCATGGCATCTCTCTTAATCCCAAGAAGTATGTTTTCTATGTCACCAAAGGTAGACTGCTAGGTATATTTTTTCCTATGAAGGAATCCAAATTGACCCTGAGTGCGTGAAGGCCATCTAGAAATTGAACCTGCTGGGAAGAAAATCTGGAACAAGATTGTTCTTTGGGCAGGTAAATTTTCTCAGGCGGTTCGTTCCCAACTTTTCTGAGATTACAAAATGCATAATTGATATGATGAAGGGTAGTCAAAATTTCAAGTGGAATGACTCTAGGAAGAATTCCTTTGATTTAATCAAGCATGCTATAGCCAGACCACCTATGTTGGTGTATTCAGATTATACCAAGGAGTTCATATTGTACTATTATGCATCAGTGAAGGAATTTAGGTGCCTATTGCATTCATGAGCACTCCACTCAAGGATCATGAATTGAGATATTCTCAAATGGAGATGCATGTATATGCAGTGGTAAGGGCACTGAAAATTTTTAGATTCTATGTATTACATTCTCATTCTGTTATTTATATTCCTGATTTTGTTGTTAAGAGCATTCTGACACAATAAGAAATAGGATGTAATACTAGAGGTGCATGGATAGAAAAGGTACATGAGTATGATATTGAACTTAAGCCAACAAAGTTGGTTAGAGGAAATGGCTTGTGTAAAATAATGGAAGAAAATCAAGAAATAGCTCAAGAGGAGGATTCTCTGAAGGTGTTAATGGTTAGTCTTCTTTATCTCTGGTTTTCAAACATCGCCTATTTCCTTACTTATGGAGATTTACTGGAAGGATTGACATACAAACAGAGAAGAGATTTGAATACTAAAGTAGCCAAGTATGTCATTTATGATGACCAGTTATATAAGAGGGCAATAGATGGAACTTTCTTAAGGTGTGTGGACAGGTCACAACAAGAGAGATTGCTCCAGGCATTCCATAATGAGGTGTGTGGTGGACACTTCTCATCCATAGTCACTACATATAAAATCTTGAGGCAGTGTTACTACTAGCCT
This sequence comes from Thuja plicata, assembly GCA_018584345.1. Lineage (NCBI taxonomy): Eukaryota > Viridiplantae > Streptophyta > Pinopsida > Cupressales > Cupressaceae > Thuja > Thuja plicata. The sequence continues at coordinate 69,011 of MU225639.1, forward strand.
GACATGTTTAAAGGTTCCTACAATTGGGTGGCCAAGTGTGATAAATGTCAAATGTTTTCCAGTAAGCCTTAGTCGGCTGCTCTCCCATTAAAGCCAGTTGTAGTTGAGGGTCCCTTTCAAAAATGGGGGCTTGATTTCTTTGGTCTGATAAATCCTCCCTCTTCTACAAGCCACCTATATGTCATAACTACCATGCATTACTTTACCAAGTGGGTTGAGGCTAAGCCTACCAAGAAAACTACATCTGAGGTGGTCTGTGAATTTATCAAAGAGAATATCTTGGTAAGGTTTGGAGTGCCATTGAAGCTAGTGATGGACAATGCCACATATTTCTCTTCATCAGAGATTATAGAGTTCTACTACAACAATAGTATTCATCTTAGTCACTCATCTAATTATTTCCCTCAAGGAAATGGTCAGGTTGAGTCAAGCAATAAGAACCTAATTAACATAATAAAGAAACTAGTTTCAAAGAGCCAAAAGGATTGGCAGAAGAAATTGCACGAAGCTCTATGGGAAGATAGGATAACACCTAAACCAGCTATCAAGATATCCCCTTTTGAGCTGGTTTACAGAATTGAACCTAGTCTCCCACTTCCGCTGGAATTATCGATTTGCAGGCTATAGAAGGTAATTGAAGATCCATTTTTCTAGAATGATCTGGAGAAACGAATCATGTATCTGACCAAGTTGGAGGAAGAATGGGAAAAATTTGTTGACCACATCAGTGATCATCAGAGGAGAGTGAAAACATTCTTTGATAAGAAGGCCAAACCAAGAAATTTTATTCAAGGTGACTTGGTCCTACTGTGGGATAAAAGGCACGAGTCCAAAGGAAAGCATCATAAGTTTGACTCACTTTGGAAAGGACCATTCAAGATTATACAGGTGAACCAGAATAATTCCTTTATTCTAGCATATCCTTCTGGGGAGATTCTTTGATTATCCTACAATGGCCAGGATCTAAAGCTCTACCAAATACTCAAGTGAAAGTAGGTAATCCCTATAGGTTAGTGTTAGTGTAGGTAGGTTTTCTTTGCATTTCTCCTTCTTTCTTTCCTACTTTCTTAGTCTTAGTTTAGTTTAGTTTCCTTTCCTGTCGTGTGTTTGAGTTTAGTCTAATCGTTGTTTTTCTTGCTAATCTTGTTGTGTGAAACCAGAACTTTGGGTCCCTTCTCAGACATTGGCATGTCTAAGTCCTCAGTTAGAGCTAGTTGTTGCCAAATTTTAGTCTAAGGGTCTTTAGATCCTAGGGGTAAAAAATTTCTTTGGTGACCTACTTCTCATTCATCTTGAAACCTTCCCCTAATATGCTTATCAGATAAACTACTTGCCTTACCTATTTGAGCCTAGTGGGTTTCCAATCTTTCTATTTCATTTGGTGTTTAGGTGATTTAGGTATGTCAGGAAAGGGGTGTCATAGCATCTTCCTAATGAGAAGTAGTCACCCTCAGATCTGTAATGCTCAATATTTTTTTGTGGAAGATAAACATGTGTTTTATATAAGTGATTGATAAAGCTTTTGTTCGTAAAAAGAGTTTTTCAACTCTCAGAGATATCAAGTTGCGGAGTAGTGGCAGTGATCATGTAGTGTCTGGAAAAATTGGTCTCAAAGGTGAAACCCCGATGCAAGAAAAAAAAGAAAATAAGAATTTAAGTGCTCCCAATGGAAAATAAGTTGTTTTGATGCGCAAAGGATAAAAGGTGAAGCCATCGGGATACTTTTTTGAAATAAAGGAAACTGGCTTACAGGAAAAATATTTTCTTATATTCTTTTTCTACACAAGGTAAAATGGTCTAATGTTCATTCATTTCAGCATCGGAAGGAAAGTGTGTTCTTTTTCCACAAGACTAAAGATTTGTTTCAGCTATCGGCAAATGAACATAAAATTAAGTTTAGGTTTGAGGATTTTGGGGCCATTATTTTCTCCGAAATAGGAATTTCAAATAGCCATTGATTATATAAAATTAAATGCTAATCCTATCATTGTGTCCCTTAGGTCACCTTAATGTCATTCATGTGGCACCAACATTCGGATCTTAGTGGGTATTTCTTAAGCATTCACCATCATTTGTTGCTCACCATCTTTTATTAACAAGCCATTTGTCTTCACTCATGTTATCAGTTTTACAGTAAATGGTTGTTAAAGCTTCTGGTTAGGATACATTAATTGGTATTGAAAGTGAATTGAAAGAATTTTTCAATACATCTCTAAGATTCTTTGATCTCAGAGATTTGCACAGAAGATTGAATTCTCATCTAGTTCACGCTATTGCATAGAAGCTTAAAGAAAGTGGTCTGGTAGAAGCTGCAGGGTTTCCAATGGTAGTTCAAGCTCTTGAGCTCATCAGAGAATGTATAGAGAAATACAACCTAGTGACAAAGAAAATCCTATTCCCAGATAAATCTATTTTGCTAACGATTGATAAAGCCCTAATCCAATCTGCTTTCAACATTTCAGTGAAAGATGGGTATTATGATATTGACTTCAGTTCTTCTGTGTCTATGTTCAATTAAAAGATGACTCTAAGGAGGGAAGACATGTAGAAGACCTGGTTCCAGACCCCTCGATCAAAGAAAAGTAAGATGCCAAAGACACTCTTTGGAACAACCCTAAAGAGGGAAATTTTTTATATTCTAGCCCTATTGACCATATTGGATGGAAAAACTGAGATCTTGGATCTTGTTGAACATAATTTCTTTCTTGTTCAAGCTTTCTGTGCAGAAAATATGTTCATTAATTGGGGAAAAATCCTGTGTGAGAAGCTAGCATCCTTGATGAGTTCTTGTCAAGGATTCAAATAGTTCTACATGTCTTCTTACTTGATCTAAGCTCTGGCAACTCAGCACCTATGGCCCAGCTTACCAACAATCCAGAACTTTGACAACAACACCAAAATATACGAGTTCTACCCAAATTTGCAATTACATTGGAGATTTGAGGAATACACTATTATGAATGATGCATTCACAATGAGAATCTATTAGGAACTTCAAGGTTTCCCAAAAAGAATATTCTTGCCAGAGGCCATCTCAGCAATAGGTCAGTATGGATGCTCTTTTATCCAATTCCCAAGTTTCTCTTACCTTCGAATAGGAGCCTTCTCCGAATTTCCTAAGAGATTGCCCTAGTGTGCTAAAGATATGGTGGTCTTGGTAGAGCTTTTCAAATAGATATTGTAAGTGAACACTCTATTTTCAACTGTGAAGAAGATCACCAGAATTTCCTTCCCTGTGGTGGTTGGTCCATATTTGTGTGCATCTAGATCTGATGCCCAGAATTCAGTAAAGAGTTTTGAGGATAAGATCAAGATGCTTGATTATGAGGTTCTTAGGCCTTAATATGATCCTTTGGGTTTTGTTAGAGATAACTTGAAGCTTAGACATACCTACAGACATGTCCCAGATATTGAAGATTTCTGGGCCGAGTATTTCAATGAGTATCAAACACAGGAAAAATTATGGTCCCGTTTAACTTTGGATGAAATTGCAATGTATAATAATGCTATTGATGTATCTGATCTTGTAGATGATGGCCTCTTCATGCATCACTCATCCTACAATCAGATCAAGGTGTTGCCCATTTCTTCCTCTCCATCAACTGGTCCAGTGATTGATTCATTGGAGCTTCTCATGAGAGGCATTATCAAGAGAACCGACAAATGGGTAGAATGGACCAGAGAGCGATGAAAAATAATTTCTAGCACAAGTTCATCCAAAGGAGTGACTTCAAGAGCTAAGAAATCATCTTTAGTAGTCACTTATTTTGTGGCGCCATCAGTTTCAGTAGGTGCAGTGAAATCCGCAGGGCAAGGAGGTGACCAGTGTAACACCTCAAAATTGGCATCTTGCAACCTTAACCAATTGTGTTGCATTTGTCGTTCTTCTGAATCATCAAATTCCTATTGTACTAGGAAATTCTAAGTTTTGACTGACTCTACTCGACCTAAGTATCAAATGCAAAAAATCCTAAACCTGCATTAATCATACATCATATTTGATTCCTGAATATCTATTTAGCTAAACAAACCTTACGATTGAATTAATTTAATTAATAAAGTCCTAGCACTTTAAATTAAATTCACCCTCTTTAGCTAAGACACATGAAAGGGAATTAAATAATATTTAATTGTTAGATAAATATCCTCATTTCAATAATTGAATTTAATTATTTAAATAATTGAGAAAAAAGCAATTATGAGGTCATATTTATTTAATTAATTGAATATTCTCTCAAAAATCTTATCTCTGTTTAGAAATAGAATCTTTGAATTATTTGTGCTTTAAAGAGAAAGAAAAAAATTTAATTTAAATAAAGCAGAATTAAATCAAAAAAAGAAAACAGTTAAATTAGGAAGAAAACAATTTATTGAATTCTTTTCAATAAAGCTTTCTAACTTTGATTGGATTTTCTATATGTTTTATTTCAAAGAGGAAAGTTTCTATTCTGATCATCTCTGAGTCTATAAAAGAACTATCATTCTTCATTCAAAACCCCCGATTACTTCCTGAATTTTTGATCATATGCATTGTTAGAATATTGAATTATTGTCTCATTTCTTCATATCTCATATAGAATAATTTCATATTGTAATAAGATAGTTTCAATTTATAGAATAGTTGCATTGAAAATCATGTCTTAGATTATCTTACATCTCTCATTTCTTAGAATAATCTTGCATTGTATTACATTCATGGAGATAAATCCTTCATTCCTAGACTAGTCTATGGTTGTGACACTCTCGTTCTGAGAGCAATTTTGAAAACCCCATCTGGATAAAAGGCAATAGGTCGAATCATGCAAGTAGACAAGATGAATAATCTCACATTCAGTCTTGTGTGTACCTGGTGAAGAAGGACTATGTTGAAGTGTATGGTGATTTAACAAGGAAAAATTTACCACATACATTTTTGGCACCCACCGTGGGGTAGGTACATTTCTATTCTGGCCTCATTTCATTTCATTTGTTTCATTTTTTTGCATTATGTTCGTACTTCCATACAAGTTCTATTCTAATTTTGCACAAACTTTCTGTACGTCTCGCATGAACTTTCTAGTTCTTCTTGTGGCATACATCACTTCTTTGCATGATCTAGCATACTTTATCACATGAAATTACAGTCCAGAGCTTCCAATTTGATATTTCATTGCCTCAGTTTTCTAACCACCTGCTATTTTCTAACATCTGTGCTTCTCTGATTTTATCTTTTGAAACAGCATAACAATGGTTTGTAGGATGCTGAGACAAAGCAAAGCCATCATAAATTTCTGACATGTTTGTTGCAGGACACTAATATGAAGAAAGGCATTACAAACTAATAATGGGTTTATTGCAGGACATTTGTCGAAGACCTTGCATGTTTTCACAACTTCTTATATCTGTTTTTGGTAGTTAAAACACACTTCGATTGGTGCTTAAAATGAATCACTGTCTTGCGTGATTGAAGTGTTTTTAAGATTTTAATCCTAAGAACTACATGAACATATCCTCTCCCCTCACCTTTATGGATCTTGGGTGTAAGAGAAATTCATGTGATTATTCTAGAATGGCTACCTCCCGAGAGCTTTAGCAAAGCTAGTGAGAGTGGATGCCCAACCGGTAACAGGCTAAAGCAAAGCCCTTTGAAATCGGTATATAAAAAATGCTATTGTGATTAATGTCACAATAGATAGGTGTGAATTTTTTGTGGAAACCAAAATCTCCTCCAATACCCTAGTGCTGCGTTAAAGTCCCAACATTGTTAAGGTGAAAGCCTTGCTTTGAAAGGATTGGGAGAGCCCCCTTTATTGGGAAAATGACTTGATCACAACCACCTGAACGGATGACCTTACTACAAACTGTTGTTCTAGTTTTACAAAAACCCTCTATCTATTGGTGCAGAAGGTCAGAGACTGACTAAGATGCCCTACATTATTATGGCTTTTAGTAGAGATAACAACCCTTTGGGAAGCAATTCCTTTGGGGTCCGAAGCTTGGTATGCCTGAGAAGTGAGTGCATATGTAAGGAGGAGCCTGTGCTTCCAAGATTCTAAGTTATCTGCTAAGAGTAAGCGTAGCTAAAATTTGGTTCAAGTGGGGATTCAACAGATATTGTCCTGGCTATCCTAGGATTATGATGTTCTTGTTCTGGTACTACAAACATTTTGTTTAATGTGTTTTGTGTGGGTGTATCATTTGAACAATGGAAACTATCGTCAAAACACACAAACTATCAGTCTTGAACATGTCCAAAACAATCTGTAACTTAAACTATCTGTTGGAAAATAGCATGATTTCATCTTGGAAAATGCAAACTGGTCTTAACAGTCTAATTATGTAAATGTCCTTTTTTTCAACATTTGCATAGTTTCGTGTGAAATTTCCAAATCTTCGCATCATTCAGTGAGAATCTTTGTACGATATGTAGTATACTGCCACACAACATTTAACAATAGTTCCATTATTCTGTCATTCTTTATTCTATCAATTGGTGTCATTCTTTGTGTGAAGAGATTATTTCTTTGTGCGGTTTGGTGAGAAACTTTGCATGACAGAGTATTTGGTCACACGAAACTGGAGTCTTTTGTCCAAAATAGTGAGTTAAAATCTATCAATCAGTTGTACTTCTGTCAAATCTAGTCTCTGATATGGGTCTATTTTTTTCCATCTATCTTCACATAGTCTGAAACTTAGTTTCCTGGGTTGAGAACTATGTGATTCTTACTTAAACTAGTCTTGTCTCATGTCTTTTAGATCTCTTTCATCTGTGTCATCATGCCTTATGTCGCAATAGTCATCTCTTGGATGCTCTAGCCTCATCTTAGATGATTTGCACCAAGGATACTTTACCTTTTGGCATGTTCTGTGCAATTACTTTGAGACAGTTTCAAATTTGGTCCTAGTTCACATTTCCTTGTTTAAAACTTTGTCTATGACTGTCACAACTTGAAGTGGCAAAACATTTCCTTCAATCAATCAAGATGAATCTGTACTTTGCACACCATTATCGGCTACATCTAGTGAGGAATCATCTTGATCTCCTTCCCCGGTACGACAACCTTACAATAAATGGTCATTTCCTATGGATCTTAGTAGGGTTCAAAATCCTTTATTCCAAGAAGACCCATATTTAGAGAACACTATCTTTTCATACTGAGTCTTTACACTTTGAATCCTTACATTCTAGCAATATGATAGATCATAGTCAACTGGGTGGACCTTGTTTCAACTAGACTGAAAACCCTCCTCTTCAAGAAGAGAAGGAGATAACCCAAGGGGATATTATAGAGCCCCGTAATAATAAAAACTTCATGAGAATGATGGTGGTCATAATGAAAGAAGAGAAGGAGAAATACCTTCTCAAATTAGCCACCCAAGGTGCTAAAATTCCCTTTGATTACAAGGTAGAGACACTTATTAAGAAAGAGGAAGAAACTTAAAATTCCCATTTGCAAAAAGAAATGCAAACCATGCAAGAGAAACTCTCTAAACTCTTGAAAGAGAAGGACAAACCTGTCACACAATTCACGTTGGAAAGTATCTGTCCTTTTCCATTTGATAAAGATCTTCACATGCCTCATTTTCCCAAAGGAGTTGAACTTTCTAAATATGAAAAATACTTGGGTACATCTGACCCTCAAGACCATTTGAGATAATTTGGTTCTCTCTCCATGGAATTCATACATGACACAACCTATCTTATGCATCTTTTCCCATGTAGTTTGGGAGGGTCAGCTATGGAATGGTTCTCTAGACGACCAACTGGCATCAAAACTTTTGATGAAATTGCCAATTTATTTCTACAACACTATTCTCACAACATCCAACATCTGGTTGATATTTGAGATCTTTGCAACTTGAAACAAAATAATGGGGAATCCTTCTTGGCATTTCTCCAAAGATGGAGACAACTCTATACATGATATTCTCGCAAGATACCTGAATCAGAAAAGTTGGATATCTTTCTCGATAATCTTCTCCCCAACTTTGGGTATCAAGTATAGCTACAAGGTCCTCTAACCTTTGATGACATGATTAAACAAGTTGTACAAATTGAGACATTTATGATCAAGAAAGGAGAATCGACCTTACACAAGGAAAATAAACAAGGGTCTTCTTCCTCAAGAAAAGATAAGTCTAAATTTCCCAACAAGAACCAAAATGTTGTGAATGATGGCGTTGTAGACAATGTGACTCCTAAGCCTTCCAAG